>CM060685.1:159303446-159903446 GCA_030686995.1 Artemisia argyi
ACTCTGATATTACTTTTACGGACCTATTTACTTTTAACCATTATGAGCTTTCCTTTTTCAAAGATTTTGGATGAATGTAAACTTTAACTAAATGTTGTCTTTTGTTTACATTTTATCTATGCTATCTTGCTTTCTATACTTGTGATGTTACCAATCCCCATAGCACCCCGAAAGCTTGTAAGTCTTCCGCTGTACCAAATTTTGGGGTTGTTACAGAATGGAGCCTTGATGCTCTAGCTAGGAGCTCACCTACAAGTGGAAAATACGCCACTATACCCCCACTCCAAATGAGATCAAAGCCTTCATTCAAAATGAACATCTTGAGCCGATCATTCGATCTCACAAAGGAGTGGAAACTCTAGTTGAAGATAACCAAATATTAACTAGAAAAATTATTGATGTCATAAGATCTTGGTTTGAAATCATTCCCAAGAATACTTTTTGCCTTGGTGGCAACTGAGATCACATTCTCGCCTGTCTTGGTCACATGCTTTATTGCGTTGCCAATACTATAACATACAATCTTGCATTCTTCATGGCTAAAAGAATTAAGTTTGCCTACAGAAATACAAGAATGAACTTGCCATACGGCATGTTTTTGACTTCTCTTTTCTATCGAGTCATGCATGACTACCCTCACCTTATATCGGTAGATTATTTATTCCATGAGCATGTCATGCTTCTACTCACTTGTAATATTGAACGGAAGACAAGGTCGGATTTTTGGTCTAGAAGGTCTATGTCCCGGGGTCTTCCTCTCATGCCTCATCATCTAATCCCAACGATGACGATGATGACAATAATGAGGGCACTTCTTGAGTCAGTACTCCATCTCCCAACACATACGTCAACTCCTTACTATCTGTCATTCTCAGAATCTTCAAAGATCCTTCTCCTGAAGATCAAAACATGTCAACCCTTTTCTCTCGTCAAACCCAAATGATGTATCTACAACATCAAATAAGAGATGAGCATCGGAGTGGGCTAAAGTCAATAGCAAAAGGAATAAGTAACCTATGGAAAAAGAAGAAGTAGAGTACTTGACATCGTGATAATTATTTATGTTAGGATTATGAGATTATTATCTGACTAGATGACTATAACTTGTTGTTTTTAGACTCTATGCTTGGTTCTTATTTGCACTATAATTATTGCTAATAATATAAAGTTAGCATCGGTGATCTTTTCAATTTTACCACCTGACGGTTTAATCATATGCATACCTTGGTTATCGTCTTCAGCCTGATGATTTTTGGCCTACTTTAATGCGAATTATATACCTTTGGTTAATATATTAGTTTGCTCTCTTAAATGCATGCTCAAACTTGGTCACATCATATTTACCACTTGCTTGCATGTGGGTTTCTTGAATTTGATTGGAATTCATCTTGTGTTAGTAGTTTTATATGATTCTGCAGAAATCTGGATTATTAGATTGTATTTTAGCCATAGGTTGCAGAATTTGAAAACTGGGCGAAAACCTGGAAACCAACAAGTGACGGTCCCGAATATTTAAAGGACCGTTCCCCTATTTAAGGGATCGTCCACAATTGCTCATGGATTTTGGCACCGTTTTTTCTTTTTTGCAGTCTTGACCCATCTCATTAAATTCACTACCATTTCCAAGATTAGCAAAACACATTTTAGTGCCATAATTCTCCTAATGCATGCTTGCCAAAAGATCCGTGTAGAACAAGTTTTACCATAGAACCAATCAAGCAATCTTAGCCACTAATTTTTTTTTATCAAAATAATAATAATAATAATAATAAAAAAAAAAAAAAAAAAAAAAAAAAAAAAAAAAACTTTCACCCTTTTTTTAAATTAAATATCTCGAAACCGTAAATCGTTACGTGAAAAAAATACAATCGCGACAAGAATTAAATTATCTTTCTATAGATATGCATTATTATATACTTTCGACGAACTTTTTTTTTTCAAAATTTCCACCTAGAAAAATCATATATGATTTGTAAAAATCATATGTGATTCATTAAAATCAAATCATATGTGATTTTTACGAATCATATATGATTTTTCTGGCCGGAAATTTAAAAAAAAAAAAAAGTTCGTCGAAAGTATATAACAATGCATATCTATAGAAAGATGATTTAATTCTCGTCACAATGGAATTTTTTTGTAGATTGAAGATTTACCGTTTGAAATATATGTTGTTTAAAAAAATGTGGAAAATAGAAATGGGTGGCTATGATTGATTGATAGGTTCTATGGCATGTATGGGTTCTTCATGGATCTAAAATCATGCATGCTTTGCCTAAATCATAATCTTCTTTGATTATTTAAACCCCTCTCTTCTTCCTCTTCATCACCATCTTTCTTCTACTTTTCTTGTTCTACACCTTCTACAATGGCTTCTTCTTCAACTTCATTGACACTCTCCAACAAAAGGCCTAAAATCATCATAATACCACCAAAAACCACCTTCGTTGATCTCACTAAAAAAGGCAACACTTAATCACCAAATGCTAAGCCAACTTCTCCTCTTGCTCCAAGTGCACCAATCAAAACTCCCTCAACCAAAGGAACCTCCTCATCATCTTCAAGACCAAAGTCCTCTTCATTCTCACCATTCATAAGAAACTTATCACCCTTGCTTAGCCTTTCCAACTCACCACACTTGACCACCACATTGTTTCTATAACCAAATGGGCCATTGGATTACACTCCATTCACTCTACCACCATCTCCAATCATGGGCTATCTACCTCCTCTTAACTTTGGCAACCACCACACCATGAATTGTGCTTATTACTTTCACAACTTCAACCTCATTTCATATCTTAGAAAAGAGCTTCATTACATGTTTGCCCATGTTGAGTACCTTCTCTCTCAATCTAATGTGCAACTAACACCACTGGCCACCATGCCACCAACTCCTTCACCTTTTTTCGTCCTTCCAACTAAACATCTCTATATGTTTTGTTAAAAATAATCAACATTATCTTTTGGGCAAAGCATGTTCTAGGAAACTAGGTTGTGCTAGAAATAGCTTGTAGTTTTTAGTTTTTCTACGTAGAATCTAGTTAGTTATGTATGATTTCATCTATGTGCTTTGTATGATTTCTTAATGTATGCTTCATGGATATGTTTAATGAAATCTATCCTTTTATGTTGTGATACTTGTCATGGTTATTGTTATAAAATGTGATATTAACTAACTTTAACATGGAAATAACTGAAATCAGGACATTGTGTCCAAAACAGCCCCACTAGCGACGGTCCTGTATATATGGACGGTCCCCTATATATAAGGGACTGTTAGTGTATATTTGGGACCATCCCTAGTTAGGCTGTATTCTATTCTCCCTTTCTTCTATTCTCTGATTCTATCTCTGATCTTATCTTTCTCCTCTAACACCTCTTTCCTATCTCAACTATCTCTCCTCTCTTTTATCTGATTTATAAATATATGTGCTTGTACTCTAACTTGTTTTTGTAGCATGACACCATAGCTCGATTCCCCGGTGCCCTCAACAAGGGGGAGCATTAATCAAGGGGGGGTGTTAGCATCGTCGATTTCTTTCCTCTCTACATATCGATGTAACCTTTTTGATTCTACAAAAGGGGGAGAAGTAAAGGAAAACTCATTAAAAATATGTTAAAAACATAATCTTACGTAAAATGAGTTTATATTTTGTAATCATAAAAAAAAGGAGATTGTTAATACAAATAATGTCAAAAACGGCATTTGCATTATTGGATCTTTATACGTTTTAATAATCACAAAATACAAAAATACGTTAAGTAAAACTACACTTAATCAGCTTTTAATCGAGAAAAATCGTTTCGACTACAAACATCACTTAAGGTATGAACAAACAATACACCAACTTAGTTATGTGATCAAAGAATTTATTTTTCCTCAAACTCACATTTTTATGTGACAAAACATTTTTACAACGCATTTTTTTACTTTTAAAGAAATTTTTTAATAAGAAAAATAAATTTGAATTTGAAATTCTCCAGCAGCTAGTATTCCCGCCCAAAACAGATAAAATTTTCACCACACCAGGACAAAATTGGGAGCGTCCCTTGGGACGATCCCGTAAAGGTGGATGGTCACTTATATATATGGGACCGTCCAATGTTTAAGGAACTGTACCCCGCTCCTCCTGGCGCCTATAAATACTACACTATTTCTTCAGAAAAATCAACCCTCATTACACAAAAACATTATGTTCTTTCTACTACCTTTCTTTGTTCACAATAACGCGTTGATATGTGTTTATAAGTGATATCGTCATCCTCTACCTCCAAGTGCAAGAGAAGAATGCTCGAATTTATCAAGAAACGAAGTGTTATAAATTAGGCATCACACACACGTAACTTGTGTTACGATTCTCTTCTTCCTTTAAATACTCTCATTTGTCTATATTGTATATTAGTGTATCCGACTTGTGTGTGAGTCGAGATTAGGTATGTTAGTATAGACTTAGACAAAGTGTATGTTCGTGAAGTAGTGTATGTAGATTAGGACTTGGTGTGAGTCCGTGTTTAGTTGTTTGAAGACTAGGACTTGGTGTAAGTGTGTGTATCGGTGTGTGAATAATAGGACTTATTGTGCGTCCGTGTTTAGGTGTGTGAAGACTAGGACTTGGTTTGAGTCCGTGTATTGATGTGTGAAGATTAGGACTAGGTGAAAGTCCTTGAAGTGTAGTGTGAAGACTTGGATCGTGTGAAAGTCCAAGTGGACGAGGTGTTTGTCTGTGTAGCGGTGTGTGCTATTGTGTAGATTGGTTCCAGATAGGATTAGGACAAGACATTCTGCTTAGTGTCATAAATTAGTGTAAGCGTTGGTGTACGGTTTCTCCGCCTGAAGGGAGTTTGTTGGCATAGTGATTGTGAACTCTCGAATGTGATACTTAAGGAGTGGAGTAGGGCGGAGTGAGCTTCGTAGCCGAACCACTATAAATCTCCGTATCTCGGTTTGGTTGTTTCTTTCCTTTACCTTGCTTATATTTCTTTATTTCTTACTTCGTGCATATATATTGTTTTATAATTGATATCACATAACTTCGAATCAAAGTATTTTCAAAAAGGATAAAAAGGTTTCAAAATTTTTAAAATATGATTAAAAACGGTGAAACTATTTTCAATCCCTCCTCCCTTCTAGTTTCTACATGTTATTATCAAAATATAGAGATGTGAAAAAATAGAAATAATATTTTTAGACATTATTTGTATCAACATGTCCATTAGTATTTATGCATGTCTAAGTATATTATGTTTTAAATTTTCTATAATAGATAAGATTTTCGTGATTTACGGGGCCTCATCGTAATTTCGTACCGGGCCACCAAAATTGTTGGGATTCTTGATTTGATGTGACAAAACAGATAAAATAATGAAACAAATGGACTATAATGCAAAGCTGAAATTCTACAAAAGATGAAGATTGAAACAAGAAGGATTTGCTTGATAAAAAAGATTTTATATTTAGTCATTCGTAGTCTTTTGTAAACCCTAGTATCTCTCTATATAAAGAGACATAGGGTACAAGTTATTATATGTCTTCCACAATGTAAATATCAGAAAAGTGTGTGTGTGTGTGTTCTAGGGCGTGTAAACTATAAACGCCCAGAACTAGTTAGTTTTAGTTCGAATCCTCTAAGGTCTGAGGTGTCTTAAATCCCTATTACATTTAGGTAACATGTTATTATTCTGATCAAATAATAATTGGTGGTGATGATGATGAAAAACTTTGTGTCAATAACTTTGATTTGTTCTTATTCCGCTGCATGTTATTATCATTGTTATTGTTTAACCCTAGTGCTCAAAACGGTCCAAGGAGTCTAATAAACTCCACAAAAATCAGTGGGACGACCATATCCAAGATGACAAGAATATCATACCAGTTTCATTTTAACAAACTAGAATCAAAATTTATATGGTCCAGGGTTGAGAATAAAATTGAGATACATTTGTAGAAAAAGAAAATAAATGGTAAAGATTAGATAATTTTAAAGGGGGGGGGGGGGGGGGGGGGGAACCTATTTTTGAAACAACTATTTTAAAAAATATTTTATTTAGAAGAGTAAACAAAAGATGAAAAGATTGATATTTTAAAAGGGTATTTTGAAGAATAAATATTACATATATTTTTTTAAATAAATTAAGAATTAAGGAGAAACAAATTTGTTTTATACTCTCTCCGTCCTAAAATAATTGTCATCTTTTAACTTTTTGAGGATTTTTTTTTTCTTCTTTTAACTTTGATCTCAAATATTTTTGTTTCTTCTATATAATAATTGATGCAGAATATAAGAATAGATTGGTTTTTAATTTTTAATTTTTTTTTTCAATTAGTTTAAAATTCTTCAAATATTATATAATACCTATTTTTGAAACAACTATTTTAAAAAATATTTTATTTAGAAGAGTAAACAAAAGATGAAAAGATTGATATTTTAAAAGGGTATTTTGAAGAATAAATATTACATATATTTTTTTAAATAAATTAAGAATTAAGGAGAAACAAATTTGTTTTATACTCTCTCCATCCTAAAATAATTGTCATCTTTTAACTTTTTGAGGATTTTTTTTTTCTTCTTTTAACTTTGATCTCAAATATTTTTGTTTCTTCTATATAATAATTGATGCAGAATATAAGAATGGATTGGTTTTTAATTTTTAATTTTTTTTTTTCAATTAGTTTAAAATTCTTCAAATATTATATAATACATATAAAAATATTAAATATCAAAGTTAAGAAATTAAGATTAAAAAGTTAAATGAAGACAATTATTTTAGCACGAAAGGAGTATGTAGTTGAGATAGTGATTTATGACAATGAGGATTGACTCTACATATTATCCAATGATATTAAGATGCTTTAAGACTTCCCTCACATGACTTAAATTGTAACAATATGATATACAATTTTACTACTATATTGATTCAAAGAAAATTGTATATGAATCATATCATAGGGTTTTTAGTTTGCGTTCATTGCACGTAAACAATATTAGGTACAGATCTATATAGCATCTTAGTATTTTTACTCTTTTGGTCTTTTAATAATATAGAATCTTTGGTACAGATTTAAGCAACACTGTCTTATTACTAAAACTTATTTAGTCTTATAATAATATGGATTATTTAATCAACGGCACCTTATGAATTATTATAATTCTTTGTCTTTTAATAATATGGTTATAGATATGACTTTTAATAAAATTACAAAAATTAACCTTTAAATGATTCTTGTTTTTCTTACCAACGGCAATCCTATTAAATGACTAATTAGGAACAAGAAATGAGTTATATACAAGTGATGCATAAAACATAAATATGGATTACTAAAATCTAGAGGTGCGATCCCCTACAAAGGGGACTAAAAATACAAAGTCTACAAAGGCTAGAAAGCCACTCACCATATTACAAGTGTCCACTACCCACTCCATCCCTTTTTTCTTTTTAATTTCGGTTAGGGTGCATTTTGGTCATTTTAACCCGTTTCTTTATTCCACCCTAAAACTTCAAACGCAAATATCTTTCAAACGACAAACTTTTACGAAAAACCAATTTTACCATAATTTTTAAATTTAATCCTCTTTAATTTGGTATAAATCTTGTTAAATATTTCAATTTTTTTTACATATAAAGTGGGTCTTGATTTTTTTTTTTTTTTTTTTTTTTTTTTTTTTTTTTTTTTTGTCATTTTCGGCCCTATTTTTTACCCTCATAAATGTCGAAACGTTAAAAACTTAAAACATGAAAGTTATAGATTTTTGTTCACTCTTTACACAGGTTTTTGAATCACTCAAATCCGATCTCATATGAGTAAGATAACACACGTTAAAGAAGGTGTTTAACTCATAATTGTTGCACACAATGTGTTTGATGAAATGTCTAGCTTATATATTTTGTGTTAAAATTGAGCTAAATGCACTAATTTTTGTTTCTCAATGCATTATTAATCATTTTATTAATGTAAGACTCAAAAAGTAAAATTTTTTAATCATTATATTTTTAAAATATACATTTAGTTCATCAGTTAGGTTATTAGATTCATCAGTTAGGTTACTTTGGTTCATCAGTTTTTATGGTAACATTTTTGACTAATTGATGAACCATGACAAATAATTATAAGTTCATCAATTAGTCAATAACTGATAAACAAACTGATGAACCTAAAATTAATGAACCTAACTGATGAACCTATAATTATAGGTTCGTCAGTTATTGACTAATTATAGGTTCATCAGTTAGGTTCATTGATTTTTTTGTTCATTAATTATAGGTTCATCAGTTAGTTTATTAGTTAGTCAATAACTGATGAACCTATAATTATAGGTTCATCAGTTAGTCAATAACCGATGAACCCAAACATTTGATCAAATTTGATGAACCTGAAAAAATTAATGAACCAAAGTAACTGATGAACAAAATGTCTAACTGATAAACCTATAACCTATAACTTAACTGATGAACAAAGTATAACCTAACTGATGAACCTAATAACCTAACTGATGAACCTAATAACCTAACTGACGAACCTAATAACCTAACTGATGAACTAAATATATATTTTAAAAATATAATGATTAAAAACATCACTTTTAGAATGTTACATTAATAAAATTATTAATAATGCGTTGTGGGAAAAAAATAAGTGCATTTAACTCGATAAAATCTAAGCTAAACATTTCATCAAACACGTTGTGTGCAACAAATATGACTAAAATGTCATCTTTAACGTGCGATATCTCACTCATATCATATAGGATTTGAGTTATTGAAATTTCTGGGTAAAGAGTAAATCAAAATCTACAACTTTCGTGTTTTAAGTATATTATGATTCGGCAATTTTTAAGGTAAAAAATAGGGTCAAAAATAGCAAAAACATCAAGAAAATCATGACCCAATGAATATGTCAAAAAAAAAAAGTTTCGAAAATATTAAAAAGATTTATACCAAATTAAAGAGAATCAAATTTTAAAAATTTTGGTGAAATCGGTTTTTTCTAAAAGTTTGTCTTTTAAAAGATATATGCGTTTGAAAATTGAGGTGGAAAAGAAAAAATGGGTCAAAAGACCAAAATTACCCCTGGACGGATTTTATGTATAATTTAAAGTGAGGGACATGTGTCACACTATGAATGGCTTTGTACACTTTGTAATTTTACTCACTTTGCAAGGGATCCGTATTCCTAAAATCTATCCACTGCATATATAGATTCGGACTTCTCGCAACGGAAACCTTTTAGCTATGACACCCCCAAAATTTGGTACAACGAAAAACTTATTAAAGCTTTGGGGTGCTACTGGGATTGGTACACAACACAAGCACAAGAAAAGGGAATAGCATTATCTGTTTAAATAAAGCATTAAATCTAAAATTTTAAAGTTACATTTATTCCAAAAAGTACGAAAGTAAGCCCAAAATATAACAAAAGATAGGTCCCAACAGTTTATCATAGTTTCCAGTTAATCCTTCAACCATACCTTTTTGCCAAGCCTCCAACAGTAACATATCCAAAACATCAACTCTAATTACCTGAGAAAACATGCTAAAAGGTCAGCTAACGCTGGTGAGTTCATAGCTTTTACAACTAGTAACGGTGGACCAAATTAATAACAAGTTTGCTATATTAGGCTAAGTCACAAAACTAACAATTCAAACCCACACCTAAGTGTGTCCAAACCACAACAAAAATCCTTATAGGTGCACACTATAGTCCTAATAATCCCGCATAGGTGCGGTCCCTGTTAATATTCACAATCCCGCATAGGTGCGGTCATATATAATAGTAACCTTAGCCAACTAACATAGCAAACATATCAAAAACATAAAACAACATTGGTCCATTCAAAACAGTTTTGCATGTTCTCTCACCCTATATTTAATAAAAACATTATTAAAGTAAAAGTGGAGCTATGAAACTCACATCGATCAAGCAAAGTACAATACAAAAATCTACAGTAGTAAAGCACAACAGCAGCTAACACGTCACGACATTACGGACTCGGCATGACCTAATAATATAAATTTGTCTTAACATCTATTCCAAAAGTGTACAAATTTCCAAAAGTTAACTATTCCCAAGTATATCCCACTTTCGATTCCAAAATATTCTTATTAAATACATTTACTAGTGTTTGGTATCATCGTGTGTGTGGTGGTGACACAACATTGACTCAAGTGTACACACGCTAAAACAAATCACCAAAACGTGAACGACCCACAAAAATCAAGAATAACGAACACACAGACTTGTTGCAATTTACCAAGTTTATTTCTACTACTAATTACTCATCAAAACAAGGTCAAGGTCAAGTGATTAAGTTTTAAAGCTTAATAAGGTATCCTGACGAATTGTCGGTTCCTTATCGAATTCGTCAACCCGATAAGTCTAACAATTCCTTCGTCTTACTTATTAATCCAAAAACTAAATCACAATAAATGGTAAGTCATAAGGATAGGTTACACACTAATAAATTCTTCCAACACGATTATCGAGCCCTTATTAGGCCCATCAACCCAATAAGTCCGATAACTATGTCGGTCGGGTATATTAATGTCAACCAATCCGTAACTCAACAATAATTCCATATAAACACCAATATTTCCGTATGTGACATCCCTCGATACACGTTCCCTCGAAACGTTTAATAACTCGTACATATTTCCATTTGTATTTCATTTAATGCTTTCCCTTTTAACTCCCAAAAAGACAAAATTACACGGATGGTCCTTGTGGTTTACACGGATTGCAAGTTTAGTCCCTAACTCAAAATAAGTACACCAGACATCCCTATTTTTTGAAACCTGTCACACATTTAGTCCCTATCTTGGATGGCCGTTAGTTTATCCGTTAAGTTATTTGCACCGTTAGTCCTTCGTTAATATTTTTTGCACCGTTAGTCCTCATTTATTTGCACCGTTAGTCCTTAGTTAAAATTTAAAAAAAAAAAAAATCTAAAATTAAAAAAAAAATTGAATAAATTTTTTTTTCGAATAAAAATTTTAAATAAATATATTTTTTAGAAAAAATATTTTTTTCGAATAAAAATTTTTAAAATTAAAAAATTCTAAAATTAAAAAAAAAATTTGAATAAAAATTTTTTTCGAATAAAAAATTAAAAAAATATATTTTTTTAGAAAAATTTTTTGAATAAAAAATTTTTTCGAATAAAAATTTTTTTCACTTGGTACTACGTTGACTCTGGCACTAGGTTTACCTAACGAAAATTTTATGATTCGTCTTACGAGTCCGACTATATGTTATTTATTTACGAGATGTTTTCGGAAGATATTAAAAGTTGAAATGAGTTCGGGTTCGGGCCACATGTTTTTACATTTACCCACGTTACCCGCTCCACACCGTAGTAATATTATTATTATTATTATTATTATTATTATTATTATTATTATTATTATTATTATTATTATTAATAACAAAAAAAAAGGGAAAAAGAGTAACTTCAAAGGGTTGTGTTTGGTTCGGTTCACAGCAACACCACACACACAAACCCTCACCATTTTCACCTCTCTCTCTCCTCCCCCTCATCTCCTCCTTCTTTCTTAACCTAGCCGCCGCCCTTTGGCCGGCCACCACCGTCACACCGCCGATCTCACACTAAAAACAACACCACCATCTTAATCCTCTCGTCCTGATCTATCTTTTGGTACTAACCACGCGCCCTAACTCCTACGTTAACACCTATTTCGAATTATATCATCACGAGTTCATCATCACTTTTTAATATTTCTTGAGTATCTCTTCGATTTGGCTTTGGTTTTGGAAGGTAGGTCGAGTTTTGACTCGAGTTGTGGGTTCGAATCGTGACTAAGGGTCACGGATTCCATTATTTTTCGGATTGTTATGATTCTTGTTACAAGAATCAAATGGGTTTTCGGATTGTTATGATTCTTGTTACAAGAATCAAATGGGTTTTCAATCGTGATTAAGGGTTACTATTATTCGAAAAAAAAAAATTTATTCAATTTTTTTTTTAAATTTTAGAATTTTTTTTATAATTTTAGAATTTTTTAATTTTAAAAATTTTTATTCGAAAAAAATATTTTTTTTAAAATATTTTTTGTAAAAAATAGTTTTTTTTTTAAATTTTTATTCGAAAAAAAATTTTATTCAATTTTTTTTTTAAATTTTAGATTTTTTTTTTTAAATTTTAACGAAGGACTAACGGTGCAAATAAATGAGGACTAACGGTGCAAAAAATATTAACGAAGGACTAACGGTGCTAATAACTTAACGGATAAACTAACGGCCATCCAAGATAGGGACTAAATGTGTGACAGGTTTCAAAAAATAGGGATGTCTGGTGTACTTATTTTGAGTTAGGGACTAAACTTGCAATCCGTGTAAACCACAAGGACCATCCGTGTAATTTTGTCTCCCAAAAATATTAAATAACATAATGATTTGTTAATGAGTAATATTTTTAAGCTATTATTATTATTATCACTCCCCTTTTCCATTTTTGCCATTTTTATTTCTAAACTAAAATATATACAGAGTTTTCGAGTCACTATTCCGAGTCTTATTATTCTCGGGTCAATAAGTCAACCAAAATAGTCCATATTGTCCAAATAAAAGTCTAAACCATTGTTTCGGCTTGTCGAGGCCACGCCGAGACTACAAAGTTTCAGTGGCAACTCGACGTGCTCAAACCATCACAAATATCATCACAAGCGCACAATATCAATCGAAGTCCCACAATATACCGGTCAACATCATTCGGCCCTAAACCTACGGCTCGATAACATCACAATTCCAAATCAAATCCGAGTTCCAATCTCAACCTCAACAACATCAAATAATATAACCATGCCGAGACCATGGTGGTCTCAGCTTTGAACCAATGTACGCAACCAATCCCAAACGGACCCGTGAGGTCTCGGCTCAATCCAAACACCATCATAACAACCTCAAATTTAATACAAATCTGAAACTAAACCAAGTGAAATCAGACTAGACCCAAACTCGACTACAAAACCACCAAGGGTTACTAAGCCCTTCGATCAAAAATAAATAATAATAAGCTAAACCAAACACACCCCTTAAGCACGAAATAAGCTTGATGAGCTTATTCCGTTCTCGTATCCACGACTACGTGACCAAAACACGAACCCAAACACAAAAACTTGACCACTAATGATACCAAACCTATATTAATACTTTTAGCTTGTTAAAATGATTACCCCATTTGTTTTGAACCCAAACCCATTCGATAATAGTAAAACCACTCATTAAAAACAAGTTTTGGACCCCCACCATGTCACATGAGGGTGAACCACGGTGGTCTTACCTTTTTCTTCCATGGATCTACATGGATCTTCGATAAAAAGTGGTGATGGTGTCGCGTATACGGTGGTGGAACGGATTTTGGGCGCGTGTGGGTGATATACGGACTAAGGAAGTTGAGATAAAGAGTTGTGTGGTGGCGGTGGTGGTGTGTCGAGTGGTGGCGAGAGGTGGTGTAGCTAGGGTGGCGACGGCCAAGGCTAGGGGGAGGGGGAAATGAAACCCTAAAATGCTATAAGTGGGTTTTAATACCCCACTTGTGCCAATTTTGCCAACCCTACACACCACAAGGACCAATTATGTGATTTGGGCGAGGGGCCTTTATTGTAACTTTGTTAATCTTTTCATTATTTATTCCCGGGGCTCGTTTAAGCATTCTAAAATCTTTTTGAGGCATTTTAACTTACGTCATTAGTTTTAAACTTATTTTCACAAAAAATGACTATAAATATGTATATCTTTGTTAAAGACGCTAAAATTAACTTATTAAACATATTATTAGGTTTATATTTGTGCCAAATCGCGTAGTGTTCAACTCAAGGTATATGGAAACTTCACTCATCACACAACCAAAATTCCAAATAACATTTCCAATAACCTAAATAAATTCCAAAAACTTCACAAACATGGTTCTTAATAATTAAATAATTATTTTTAAAAGTAATGTGATATTAAAAATTAGCTCCCAAAATTACCGGTTGTCACATTAGCAAAGGCTCATGTCCTCGCTAAAGGTGCACTATAAACATGCACTATAAACTACCATAGGTGAATTAGACAATTAGTTTAGTTTTCTTTATCAACCAATCACTCTTGCTGCTGCAGTAGGAATGTGTATGGCCAACACGTGATATGAATGATTTAGAAGCTTATTTTTACTTGTTTTGGCTCAAAAGGATGAAATGAGTCAAATAGGTAAAATAGTTGCTTGTTTGTAAATGTTAGGGCTAAAATGGGTCAATTGAGTTAAATGGCGGTGTTTTTTGACACGATAAGTTATTGTTCAAATTAGTGAAATGAGTCAAATGGGTGAAATCAAAAACAGTTAAGCAGAAAGTAGAAAAGTGGATATAATTTGACCTTTGATCCTCTTTCTGGATTTCAGAGTGGGCAATGGACATAGTTTCTTTATCAAAAGAAAGCATGGTCCCACAAATCTCACAAAATATGAAATCACTTTGATATACGATGCTTTTTGAAAAAATGGTTTGTCACATTAAAATTGTAAAGTCTTTGAATAAAAGTATTCAATCCTTTCATCATTTGTCAACTTGTAGATTTGTTTCTTCTTACCTTGAGTGATTTACGTCGAAATGAAATATTATGACTAAAAACTTGTTTACGTCAATTTTGACGTAAGACGGTTTTACATTTTGTTGTTATAAAAATGTAGGGATGTCGAAAAATAGAAATAATACTTTTAGACATTATTTGTATTAACATGTCCAGTAGTATTTATGAATGTCTAAGTATATTACGTTTTAAATTTTCTATAATAGTTAAGCTTTTCATGATTTACGGGGCCTCATTCGTAGTTTCGTACCGGGCCACGCAAATAAATGGAACGGCCTAGTTCAAGATGACAAGAACATCATACCAGTTTCACTTTAACAAACTAGAATCAGAATATATATGGTCCATGGTTGAGAATAAGATTGAGATGCATTTGTAGAAAAAGAAAATAAATGTTAAAGATTAGTTAACTTTAGAAACAACTTAAATTTTAGAAGGAAAAAAAGAAACTATTTTTTGAAATAACTATTTTTAAAAATATTTTTCTTTAGAAGAGTAAACAAAAGATGTAAAGATTGATATTTTAAAAGGGTATTTTGAAGATATATATATATATATATATATATATATATATATATATATATATATATATATATATATATATATATATATATATATATATATATATATATATATAAGAATTAAGGAGAAACAATTTTGTTTTACACTATCTCCGTCTGAAAATAATCGTCCTCTTTTTACTTTTTGAAGTTTTTTATTTTAAATTTGATCTTAAATATTTTTATTTGTGCTATATAATAATTGATGCAAAATATATGAATGGATTGGTTTTAAATGTTTTTTCATTAGTATAAATTTCATCAAATATTATATAACACATATAAAAATATTAAAGATCAAATTTTAGATATTAAGAATAAAAAATCAAATAAGAACAATTATTTTAGGACGAAAAGATTATGCAGTTGAGATAGTAATTTATGACTATTAGGATTGACTCTATATATTATCCAACGATATTAAGATGCTTGAAGACTTCCCTCACATGACTTAAATTGTAGCAATATGTGTTGGGTTTATAGATGCTACTACTTTGGTTGATACAACCGCTCTTGGTATGAATTGGAAAATTACTCTAAGTGTCATACTACTGCTAGTGTATTCTATGCTACTGCTAGTGTTGGAGATAGTAATGCTGAAGAATACTACCGCTGGAGTTATATGATTCTGCTGCTAGAGTAATATATACTACTGCTTATGTGATATGTTGTATAGTCGGTTAGAATGACTTTAGAAAGTATTCTTAAAATATTTATCTTGAAAAGAAAGTTATTGTAAACCTACTAGAATTTTTTAGTCTATAAAAGGAGGTCCTATGGCTAGAGATTAGATACGTATCATTCATAGACTCGATCACTTCAAGGTTGTAAACCCTAATACTGTTGTGTATTCGTATATTCAATATATTGAAGTGTTTTGTGAGAATTTAACTATGTCATTCATAATTCTTCTTAAGTTAAACATTATATTCCGTATAGTGTTTGTCACACCTCGCCGCGGCGGAAACACAAGGTGTAACAGTTCATAGTACATCGCAAGTCATAGGTAACACCATACAAGATTTAAAAAAAAAAAACATCCTATTTTACAATAAGTTTTTACATTGTTCAAAAGATAAGACATAATACATTTGCCACAAGTTCCCAACGATAACATTAGTTTGTAAACTTCTGCAAAAGATGATATGATACAAGTAAAAGAGTGCCCATGCAATGCATCCAGAAATCACCACTTACTTCTGATCACCTGAAAAGCATGATAAAACAGGTCAACTATGGCCATAGTTGGTGAGTTCACAGGTTTTAGTACACCAAAACGCTTTCAAAACGACATTATCAACTGGTTGTCGAATTGCAAAAAAAGTCCAATATGTATACAGCGTGTTTATGCCTTGAGAGGTCCACTACTTAAGCCGATTCAGCCGAGAACTTGCCCCTACACGTAACATGCTCTAACCTAGCATGGAAAGGTGATACTATGCACTCCGGTTAGTGGGAGTGAGGGGATGGCTCTACCCCTAATAGCGCTATCCATAAATATCAACGGCTCTTCCCGTATAGTGGGAGTAAGTTAATAAGTAGTGTTGTTCCAGGGGACTTTCACAATTGTTCCCAAGTGTCAAACATAAGCATACATATCAGTTTGCATAAAAATAGCAGAGCATAGCTCAGTAAATTAAATCAATTCGGTAAATTCATAATTCCATAAACGCACAACCAATTTAGGTTTAAGTAATCATAGCATGCTTTCGACCCCAAAACGAGTAAAATAGTAAAACGGGGCTGTGAGAACTCACCTTAATTAGTAAGACGGGAGTACAAGTACAAGAGCGATACAACAAGTATTCACTAAGCAACCCTCGAACGTAGGCCTCCTAGACGTGACCTATGGCAAATAAAATACTTATGAAAATCTAAATGATATGCTCGGACAAAAAAACGACGACTAGTTAGGTCACCCATTTAGACTCATGTGACAGTAACATAATAACTAATAAAAGTCAAGATGCCGCTCAAGATATAATACCAACTATAAAATAGCCCAACATGCTTGATTAGTATATTTGTCTAACTGTCCAATTTGTTACTCTTATATAGGTCCATAAAATAATTGGTCACATAAGGGTTATATACTTGTTTTAAAAAAATCGTTAAACAGGTCATGTAAAGTTTAATTACTTTGTGATCTATTAATTAGAAAAGCCCATAAACTCATTTAATTTTCTTTTCTAGTAAAAAAAAACGCAACAACTTTGGTTAGTTCCGAGTATTTGGACCGTTTATCTTGTATTTAATTACTACATCCCACATATATAACTGTTACTTAACATTTTGGAACAAACATGCGCAACTAAATTACTTTATAGTGGTTAGAATTATAGTTCATGATTGGTGCTAAACAGTCAAATAATATCAACCAAGTAATGGTCAACAAGTCAAATAGCCTAAACCAATACTCCGGTGAGTTTAGTGTTTTCCCGGATCGTTAGATCCCAACGAGATGTGAAATAATTTGGAACTTGAATGAAAACTCAGAACCAAGGACCAAATAACACTCCTAAATGCTCTCCACAGAGCTCTAATACCAAAGCAATCCAGAATACACTTTGCTCCAAGCTTTGATCATCATTGCACACTAATTTTTTTATTTTCACTCTTATTTATTTTGATTTTTTAGTATTTTTATTTATTAATTATAAACTGATTTTTAAAGTTTCTAATAGCTTACACAAGCTATGTGAAGAGCTTATGTGAGCTTATTTGTCAATAACAACAACAACTAACAATATTTAAATAAACATAGAAATTTAGTACAAATTTCTCATAACATAAAATTGATACTTGGAACTGAAATTGGAACTTGAAAAAGATTTATTTATCACTGAGAATACAAAATACAGTACTTGAATGCTTAGAACAACATTGGAAATTAAAAACTTAACTAGTCGACATACATTATTGAAAAAAAAAAACTAGATGATTGTTCCACACTGCTTTTCTTCTCTATATAGATGACCCAAATGTATCTCTCCACGTTCCTTGCTCTTTCCCAAGTCATTTTAGGACCATTGATGCAGTCAAAGTGATCCTACCCGTTTAAATGTATTTGGCGGGAAAAGAGGAAAAGGTTACTTGCAGCCTCCATTTTACAATTAAGGAACTTTGTTGGCTTGTGTGAGGTGTTTAGATAATTTTGGAAGATTTTTAGGCTAGTTGGGGGAGTTTGAGGAAAACAGGGGAGATTGAAGTGGTTTGGGGGGAAAAACTGTGAAAACAACATTTAATGGAGCAGGGTTAGGTGTAGGGTGGTGGAAGGGAGTTGGTGATGAGCTGTAGTGGTGAGGTGGAGGTGCAAGGTGGCAAAATACCACCTGGTATGGTGGTCTGTGTGGAGGTGGTGGTGAACAGTGCCTAGTGTTTGACCCGGGTCAACGCCCGTTTTAAATAAAAGGTGTGGACTGGGCTGGAGTTGGGCCAATGGGTTTAGTAACTGGATTGGGTTTTGGTTTGGATTTGGATTGTGGGGTTTAAATAAATAAAAAGGGCCGGTTGGTTTTTTTTAGGTATTAAATCACAAGGACCAAAAATGTAATTTGGTGAAAGTTGAGGGCTTGATATGTAATTTTCCCAAACTTCAAATAAGGACTGAACCTGCAATTAACCATTAGTACAAGGACCACAAGTATAAATTTTATTATTTTAAACCTCAGGGACCAAATCTGCCAATTCCACAAACTCCAGGGACCAAACCTGTAATTTTCTGATTTTTGAAGGGTTTAATTTGTAACTTCTCAAAAGTTATCATAAGGACCAATTTTGTCAATTTAGAATAGTGCAAGGTTTATTTTTCACATTTTCCATTTTTCAAAACCTTAGGGACTATTTTTGACACTTTTCAAAGTTGAGGGACCAAAGTTGTAAATATGTGATTTTAAACTTTAAAGGACTATTTCTTACAACTTATGAATCCCAAGGACCTTTTATGACATTTGTACAAGTTTTGATTTACCAGGGACTAGTTTTGCCAATTTTTCAAAGTTCAGGGACTGAAACTGTAAATTATGTGAAATGTTTTGTTTTTCATCAGTTTTCAATCCTTTTGCATAAAAACACAATCCAGGGATAATTTTATATATTTCTAGGCATTCCTGTGTGTTTTCATATGTTTTCGCAGCTTAAATGTAACAGAAATGATGAGTATTTACACACTCATTAATCCCCCACACTAAACTATTGCTAGTCCCTAGCAATCTATTTGAGAAAAAATTAATGGATTTTTACTCTTTACCAAAAGCCATCACTTCTGGAGTAGCCAGGTGTAAGAACTGTGGCACACCTGATAACCGTGTGATTTTTAGCAAACCACCAGCTGTCAACGGATTTGATTTGTCTTTACCAGAAGCCGTTTGCTTCTGGACTAGCCAACTCTTGATGGAATAGTCAACATTTTGGTGAGCTGATTACCAATTATGGATTTTCTACGGCCTTTACCACAAGCCATAATCTTGCGGGCTAGCCAACTCATTAGCAATTTAGGATAATGGGGAGTTGAGGAACCATACAATTTTTGGCAAATTGCAAGCCATCAACGGTTTTGAGATGTCTTTACCAAGAGCCGTTTGCTCCTGGACTAGCTAATCCTGTTGTGGGTTAGACATGGAGGATTGATACCATTTATTGCATTTCTAAGTGTGAAAAAACTTTAAATTTTGATCAAATAAGGGTGCTTGATGGAACATGTGTTTGAATTCGTGAGAATCCCCCCCCCCCCCCCCCCACACACTTAGAAATGAATATTGCCCTCAATATTCAAAACACCGGGTGTTAAACCGATACTTAGAACGTAAGAAGGAAATATTAATAACCTTTATTTTAGGCTATTTACATACAAACTCACTTTTTTCTTTTGTTTTTTTTTTTTGTTTTTTTTTTGTTTTTTTGTTTTTTTTTTTTTTTTTTTATCAAGATATATACATATATACAACATGTGGGGCATCTCCCCCACACTAGGTGGTAGAAAAGAGAAAGAAATCAGAAATATGAGTGAAAACCCATATTGCTACGCTTTTGATTACCGAGTCACTAGCTTGACTCGACCCCGAATTTAATTGTCCTTGGGGAAAGTTTGGAGATCCGGGACAACCATGTTTGGGATGTCCTCTCCAAAGTAGTGTTTCACACGATGGCCATTTACTTTAAAACATGGACCGTCATTTTGAGATAACTCAACGGTACCATATGGATAAACCTTAGTGATAGTAAATGGACCAGTCCAACGGGTTTTTAATTTACCCGAGAAGATCTTTAATCTAGAGTTAAAGAGAAGTACTCGATCACCAACGTTAAAAACGCGGTTCTTTATTTTTGAGTCATGTATTCTCTTTCTTTTTTCTTTATAGATTAAAGAGTTCTCGTAAGCCTGATCACGTAGTTCATTTAATTCATTCATTTGAACTTTTCTGTGATCACTCGCAGTTTTGAGGTCAAAGTTGGCATGTTTCAAAGCCCAGTAGGCTTTGTGCTCAAGTTCCATCGGTAGATGACATGTCTTTCCGTACACAAGCTTGTAAGGTGTACACCCAATGGGTGTTTTATAAGCTGTACGAAAGGCCCATAGTGCGTCATCTAATTTATCCGACCAGGCAGCACGGTTTTCACCAACAGTCCTCTCAAGTATCCTTTTGATACCACGATTTGAAACCTCCACTTGCCCACTTGTTTGTGGGTGATACGCGGTAGAAAGACGGTGGGTTACACCATACTTTTGCATGACTTTATCAAATTTGTCATTGCAGAAATGCGTACCACGATCACTTATAATAGCACGTGGGGTTCCAAAACGGGCAAAAAGAGATTTCAGGAATTTCACTACAACTCGGGCATCATTCGTGTGTAAAGCTTTTGCTTCAACCCACTTTGATAAATAATCAACTGCCACAAGTATGTACTTGTTTCCTCTGGATGATGGGAATGGCCCCATAAAGTCAATGCCCCAGATATCAAATATTTCACATACTTGAATAGCATTTTGTGGCATCTCATTTCTTTGTGAAATGTTTCCATGACGCTGACAAGCGTCACAGGTTTTAATGAGATCCTGGGCATCTTTATAAATTGTGGGCTAGAAGAATCTGGAATCAAACACCTTTTTGGCGATGTAATTAGGGCTATGATGTCCCCCAGTGGGTCCAGCATGGCAAGGCTTAAGAATTTCAGTGGCTTCCTGTCCATATATACACCGTCGGATGACTTGATCCGCACAGATTTTGAATAAGTAGGGGTCATCCCAGAAGTAATGTTTAACATCTTTAAAGAATTTATTCTTCTGTTGGGTTGACATCCCTTTCACAACAAAGTTACCCGCATGATAGTTTGCGAAGTCGGCAAACCATGGGGTAGTAGAATCTCCGCGAAAAGTAACCGCATTAAGTGTTTCGAGAGGAAATGTTTCATTTATTTCCTTTTTCTCATACATATTTTGATGAGGGTTTTCTAATCGGGACAAATGATCAGCAGCCAGGTTCTCAGCTCCTTTTTTATCACGAATAATGATATCAAATTCTTGGAGGAGGAGAACCCAACGGAGCAATCTCGGCTTTGCATCTTGTTTTGCAAATAGATATTTAAGAGCCGAATGATCCGTATACACTACGCTTTTAGTCAAGATTAAGTATGTCCGAAATTTCTCAAAGGCATACACCACAGCTAATAATTCTTTTTCTGTAGTGGTGTAATGTGTTTGAGCTTCGTTCATAGTTTTGCTTGCGTAGTGGATAGGCTGAAAGTGTTTCGTTTTGCGTTGCCCCAAGACTGCACCGATAGCAAAATCACTTGCATCGCACATAAGCTCGAAGGGTAAATCCCAGTCGGGGGCAATGAGAATGGGTGCCTCGGTAAGCTTTTTCTTTAATGTTTCAAAAGCTTCGATGCACTCTGGTGAAAAGATAAAAGGAGTATCCTTTTCAAGGAGATGAGTCATAGGCCGTGAGATTTTAGAAAAATCTTGTATAAATCGACGATAGAAACCGGCATGACCCAAGAAACTCCTAATACCTTTGACGGTAGCAGGGTGAGGCAGTTTTGCAATGACATCAACCTTAGCTCTGTCAACCTCAATCCCATTCTTGGAAATCTTATGGCCGAGGACAATGCCCTCTTTGACCATAAAGTGACTCTTTTCCCAATTTAGACATAGATTGGTGTCTTTACACCTTTTCAACATTTTTTCTAAATTGGTGAGACATGTTTGGAATGAATCCCCAATGACCGAGAAGTCATCCATAAAGACCTCCATGGTTTTACCGATCATGTCGGTAAATATGGCCATCATGCACCTCTGGAACGTACCTGGAGCATTACATAAGCCAAAAGGCATACGTTTATAAGCAAAGGTTCCATAAGGGCATGTAAAGGTAGTCTTTTCTTGATCTGATGGATCAATGGGGATTTGGAAGTATCCTGAGAAACCATCAAGGAAACAATAGTACTCGTTTCCAGCTAATCTCTCAAGCATCTGGTCCATAAAGGGCAGCGGAAAGTGGTCTTTGCGGGTGGCGTCATTTAACTTACGATAGTTAATGCAAACACGCCATCCGGTAACCAGCCGAGTTGGAATCAACTCATTTTCCTCATTAGTGACAACAGTAATGCCACCCTTTTTTGGGACGCAATGAATGGGACTAACCCATGGACTGTCAGAGATAGGGTAAATCAATCCTGCATCAAGAAGTTTAAGAACCTCTTGTTTAATCACATCATGGATTTTTGGATTCACCCTTCTTTGATGTTGCACTGCAGGCTTGAAGTCATCCTCCATCAAGATTTTGTGTGTACAAAAATCTGGGTTAATACCCTTAATATCGGAGAGTTTCCAAGCAATTGCTTGCTTGTTTGACTTCAAGACCTTTATGAGAGCACTCTTCTCCTCAACACTTAAACCTTTAGCAATAATGACGGGTAATTTATCATCACCCTCCAAAAATGCGTATTCAAGATGAGGAGGTAAGTCCTTGAGTTCGACCTCAGGAAAATCATCAGTTTCCTCAATATATTTGATTTCCTGATTATGAAGTTGTACGGGAGGGAGTGGAGGAGAATTGTCTTGGTTTAGCAATCTCTCAAGGAGAAGAATATCTCCCTCCAGATCAATCTCAGTGTTATCAATTCCCGATGGAACTGAATCACTTTTGAGAAAAGCCTCGACCTCTTCCAAAAGAAAATCACTTCCCTCAAACGGAGTGAGAGAAGGGGAAGAGTCGGAAATGATAGGTTCAGATGATGGAGTGGCATCCCCACTCACAGAATTATGAGAATAACCAAGAAACTCTTGAGAATACTCCTCCGAAGCAATGTCTATGATATCTATTTGATTAACTGCTTCAGAATCATAATTGGAGGAGTACCTCGAGGTTTGATCGAGGTTAAATGTAACAGCTTCATTACCCACACGAAGAGTGATTTCTTGCTCAAATACATCGATAAGAGCACGTCCCGTTCTAAGGAAACCCCTCCCAACAATGAGAGGGACCCTTTGATCGGCATCGAAATCAACCACTACAAAGTCAGCGGGGAGATGAAATTCTCCTACCTTCACAAACACGTCCTCGGCAATGCCGAGAGGACGAGATATCGATCGGTCTGCAACCTCTAAAGTCATGCAGGTAGGAGTAAGATCAGGAAGAGAAAGTTTCTTCCAAACTGAGTATGGCATTAGGTTGATACTTGCACCAAGATCGGCCAAGGCATAGCAATCAACCATTCCCGGAAATACACATGGTATTAGAAATTTTCCAGGATCTCCCAGCTTCTCGGGAAGCTTCTTTAAAAGAACTGCTGAGCAGTTCTCATTCAAGGGAGTCTTTGCCATTTCAAACAGTTTCTCCTTGTTGCTTAACAAGTGTTTGATTGTCGATGCAAATTTGGGCATCAGAATAATAGCATCCGCAAAGCTAATGTCAAAATGCAAATCTTGGAAGATTTGAAAGAATTTATCCATCTGGTGACTAGCTTTTTCACGGAGCTTTTGTTCACTCAAGCGTGAGGGGTAAGGAATAGAGGAGGTAGAAGGTTTGGACTGAGGTGTTTCAACTGGAATATCATTTGGTTCAAAAACAACTCTAGGTTTTGGTTTGGGTTTCGGGACAACATGAGGTGGGACGTCTTGGGTACCTCCCTTATGAGTAGGAAGTACTTCGTCCTTATTTACCTTGACGTTATTTTCCACTACCTTGGGAGGAGAAGTAGAAGGGGTAGTGGGAACAGTAGGTCCATCATATGCAACTCCGCTCCTGGTCGTGATCGCCTTTGCATCGCCCCTCGGGTTTGCGATCGTGTTGCTCGGAAGTTTTCCAGAGCCCGAGGGTTGTTCATTTAAAGATTTCTTGATTTCAGAAATCTGGCTGACCAACAACCTGTTTGTCTCTTCTTGAATTTTCATGAACTGCTTTAACAACTCATCGGATGATGGTTGTGGAGCTGGGAGAATGGCTTGTGTTTGGTTAGGGAAATTTTGGACACGGTTATTTTGATTATAACCTTGTTGTGGCTGAAAATTCCCTTGATTTGGATTACCATTTCCCTGAAAATGATTTCCGGGGTTGAAATTGTTTCTGTTAAAGTTTCCTTGATTGTGGAAACCTTGATTCTGTCCAGGATGGAAATTCCCTTGGTTTTGATAACCTTGGTTCATTCGTGGTTGGTTTTGGTTTCTGTTTTGCAAATTTGGGTTTCGATTAAACCCGGGTGGTCCCATATGTGTGTTAGCACGGTAACTTGGTTCAATTTGAGGACGGTATTAATTACCTCCCTGATTTGTAGCACCGGCTAGGGCATTGGCTTCAAAAGGACTACCATCGGTGGCAGTACAATTGTAGTAAGCATGTGGGCCACCACAAGTGACACAAACTTCCACCTTTTTTACTTCAGCATGTGAAGGGTTTTGTGTGAAAGTGACTTTTTTCTGGTTTGAGATAACCAAAGCTTGAATGGCGTCCGTGAGTTTGTCTATCTTAGCATCGGTGCTAGAAGTACTCACGGGCGATGAAGTAGAAGGACCAGCACTCACTTGGGAGTTATATGGTTTTGTGCATGTAGTGCGGACTTTGGACTTATTTTCAATGATTTCTAAAGCTTCTTTTGTGGTTTTGCTCAAAAAATTACCTCCCGCGGAGGCATTGAGAGAATCTTGGTCAGATTGACTCACACCATTATAAAACGTGTCAATTTGCATTAATTCAGTGAAACCATGATGAGGACATCGACGAAGCAATTCTTTGAAACGATCCCATGCGTCACCAAACGATTCATTAAACCTTTGAGTAAATTTGATGATTTCATTTTTAAGACTTGTCGTTCTGGACGGGGGAAAAAATTCGTTTACAAATTTGGTAACTAAATCTTCCCATGAGTTTATTGAACGAGGAGGTTGTTTTTCCAGCCAAATCCGGGCTGCTCCCTCAAGAGAAAATGGGAAAAGAAGAAGTTTGACTGCTTCGGAAGGGACGTTCTTGTATTTGATGGTTGAAGTAATTTTATTAAACCATCGAATATGAGCATGGGGATCATCCCTCTCAAAACCATAAAATTGGCTTGAAGTTACTAGATTTAGTAACCCGGTTTTGAGCTCAAAGTATTCAGCCACAATGGCTGGGACAACAATAGCGTCTCCGTAACCCTCAATGGGTGCTTGGAGAAGCTCATTCATCGGACGGTCTTCCGCCATGATAACTTTCTTAGGTGAAACAACACGTTCCTCAGATACGGCTGTTGGGGCAGAACGTCTACGGCGTCTTCGAGGAATTCTGACAAGCTCACGTAAAGGGCTTGTTGACCTAGAAGAACGAGTGCGCATGCACTAGAGATGACTCTAAGAATCCTTAGAGTGACGGGAAACTAAAAATAAAATGGAAAAGAAATATAGACAAAAAGATGATATATAACAAAGTGTGATCATTCAAACTCACAGATATTTCAAAAAGTCGTAATACGCAGCACACCTCCCCGGCAGCGGCGCCAAATTTTGATTGGTGCTAAACAGTCAGATAATATCAACCAAGTAATGGTCAACAAGTCAAACAGCCTAAACCAATACTCCGGTGAGTTTAGTGTTTCCCCGGATCGTTAGATCCCAACGAGATGTGAAATAATTTGGAACTTGAATGAAAACTCAGAACCAAGGACCAAATAACACTCCTAAATGCTCTCCACAGAGCTCTAATACCAAAGCAATCCAGAATACACTTTGTTCCAAGCTTTGATCATCATTGCACACTAATTTTTTTATTTTCACTCTTATTTATTTTGATTTTTTAGTATTTTTATTTATTAATTATAAACTGATTTTTAAAGTTTCTAATAGCTTACACAAGCTATGTGAAGAGCTTATGTGAGCTTATTTGTCCATAACAACAACAACTAACAATATTTAAATAAACATGGAAATTTAGTACAAATTTCTCATAACATAAAATTGATACTTGGAACTGAAATTGGAACTTGAAAAAGATTTATTTATCACTGAGAATACAAAATACAGTACTTGAATGCTTAGAACAACATTGGAAATTAAAAACTTAACTAGTCGACATACATTATTGAAAAAAAAAAACTAGATGATTGTTCCACACTGGTTTTCTTCTCTATATAGATGACCCAAATGTATCTCTCCACGTTCCTTGCTCTTTCCCAAGTCATTTTAGGACCATTGATGCAGTCAAAGTGATCCTACCCGTTTAAATGTATTTGGCGGGAAAAGAGGAAAAGGTTACTTGCAGCCTCCATTTTACAATTAAGGAACTTTGTTGGCTTGTGTGAGGTGTTTAGATAACTTTGGAAGATTTTTAGGCTAGTTGGGGGAGTTTGAGGAAAACAGGGGAGATTGAAGTGGTTTGGGGGGAAAAACTGTGAAAACAGCATTTAATGGAGCAGGGTTAGGTGTAGGGTGGTGGAAGGGAGTTGGTGATGAGCTGTAGTGGTGAGGTGGAGGTGCAAGGTGGCAAAATACCACCTGGTATGGTGGTCTGTGTGGAGGTGGTGGTGAACAGTGCCTAGTGTTTGACCCGGGTCAACGCCCGTTTTAAATAAAAGGTGTGGACTGGGCTGGAGTTGGGCCAATGGGTTTAGTAACTGGATTGGGTTTTGGTTTGGATTTGGATTGTGGGGTTTAAATAAATAAAAAGGGCCGGTTGGTTTTTTTTAGGTATTAAATCACAAGGACCAAAAATGTAATTTGGTGAAAGTTGAGGGCTTGATATGTAATTTTCCCAAACTTCAAATAAGGACTGAACTTGCAATTAACCATTAGTACAAGGACCACAAGTATAAATTTTATTATTTTAAACCTCAGGGACCAAATCTGCCAATTCCACAAACTCCAGGGACCAAACCTGTAATTTTCTGATTTTTGAAGGGTTTAATTTGTAACTTCTCAAAAGTTATCATAAGGACCAATTTTGTCAATTTAGAATAGTGCAAGGTTTATTTTTCACATTTTCCATTTTTCAAAACCTTAGGGACTATTTTTGACACTTTTCAAAGTTGAGGGACCAAAGTTGTAAATATGTGATTTTAAACTTTAAAGGACTATTTCTTACAACTTATGAATCCCAAGGACCTTTTATGACATTTGTACAAGTTTTGATTTACCAGGGACTAGTTTTGCCAATTTTTCAAAGTTCAGGGACTGAAACTGTAAATTATGTGAAATGTTTTGTTTTTCATCAGTTTTCAATCCTTTTGCATAAAAACACAATCCAGGGATAATTTTATGTATTTCTAGGCATTCCTGTGTGTTTTCATATGTTTTTGCAGCTTAAATGTAACAGAAATGATGAGTATTTACACACTCATCAGTTCATAAATACAAAATTATTGTACATGCAAATAAACCAACAGTAATTAAAAGTAGTGAGTAGTAATTAAGGTGTCAAATAGTGAACCTTGAGAATTTAAAAGAAGACTAGCGTATTACGTGATTGCCTTAATCAACTTCACTGTTGTCTCAGTTTCGACTATGGTGTCACTTATATATACTTTCTTCTCCCTTTGTTGGCTTAATTTTTGCACCTTGAAAAGGAATAAACACCAGGTCTTGTACTCGTTTACAACCTAGTTTTTATTTGTAGGACTTCCAAAAGTGGTGTAACTTTGCATGAGATTATATATTATAAAAGAGGTCTTGCAACTTAATTTACTATTAGTTCACCTTTATTCACATATCACGTGCGAATGGCGGTTAGTCAAAATGTTGGCTTCTCTAATTAGTGACACATTAGTTAATCTATCATCTATGCAGGCCACATATGAAACTTAAATATCATACGTGTATTTTTTTATTATTATTATTATTATTATCTTTTTATACGTATATATATATTTTGTTAAAAGTGTAGACAAAATGCCTTTAGTCTAGTACGTAAACGCATAGATGCAACACCGGTTTATACTTTAAAAGGACCATGTACACATAAAAATGGACTATGTTTTTAAATGTGGGTGACACTAACAATTTTAAAATAGTTTGAGCATATCATTTATACTTAATTAATATTAAATAAAATTGTAGGTAAGGGCATGTTGATAACGCGAGGGTGCCTAAAGAAAGTGAACACAAGATATGAAAATGACCGACTAACGCAAAACTAGCTTAAAAGCATATTTTGAGTGAAAAGTGTTATAAATATTATCGGTCACTAACCTGAGTCTAGACGGTTGTTATAGTATTTTCCCCGTTGAAAGGAATTTTGTCCCCAAAATTCAACTTGTTCCCTCTAGAGATGGGCGGTTCGTGAACAGGTGTGGGTATTTGCATTTGATTTCGTCCTCGCGCTCCCAAGTAAATTCAGGACCTCGTCGTGAATTCCATCGCACCTTAACAATAGGAATTCGACCCCGCTTCAGCCCCTTGAATTCACGGTCCATGATCTCCACTGGTTCTTCAACGAAGCGTAAATTTTCATTTATCTTGAGTTCGTTTAGGGGTACGTGTAAATCTGTATCTGCCAGACATTTCTTCAGGTTTGACACATGAAACGTATCATGAATGCCGCTCATTTCTTGAGGTAATCTTAGCCGATACGCTACATCACCAATGCGTTCAACAATCTCGAATGGTCCCACATACCTTGGTGCTAACTTGCCCCTTCTGCCAAATCGAACCATACCTTTCCAAGGGGATACCTTCAGTAAAACTTTATCTCCGATGCTAAACTCGAAGGGCCTACGTTGATTATCGGCATAACTCTTTTGGCGATCTCTTGCTGCCTTGAGCTTCTCCTTGATTTGAAATATCTTATCGGTTGTCTCCTGGACGATTTGCGATCCAGTCAATTGACTTTCTCCAACTTCAGCCCAAATGATAGGCGATCGACATTTCCGCCCGTACAGTGCTTCAAATGGGGGACGTTTAATGCTTGAATGGTAACTGTTGTTGTAAGAGAATTCAACTAAAGGGAGATGTGTATCCCAGCTTCCTCTAAAGTCAAGAGCACATGCTCTAAGCATGTCTTCCAATGTCTGGATAGTACGCTCACTTTGGCCATCGGTCTGAGGATGATAAGCTGTACTCATGTCCAAACGTGTTCCCAATTCCTTCTGTAATGTCTGCCAAAAGTGTGACGTGAACTGACTATCGCGGTCGGATATAATTGATATAGGCACTCCGTGTCTTGCTACTATCTCGTTAATGTAAATTCTTGCTAGCTTCTCCATCTCATAGTCCTCACGAATCGCTCGAAAATGTGCCGACTTTGTCAATCTATCTACAATGACCCAAATTGCCTCATGCCCACTACTAGTTCTGGGAAGTTTCGTAATGAAATCCATGGTTATATTCTCCCATTTCCACTCGGGAATCTCTGGCTGCTGCAGCAATCCTGAAGGTTTTTGGTGCTCAGCCTTAACCTTCGAGCAAGTCAAACACTTGCTAACATATAAGGCTATGTCCTTTTTCATTCCAGGCCACCAATAAATATCTCTAAGGTCGTAGTACATCTTATCTGCTCCTGGATGCACTGAGTACTTTGTTGCGTGAGCTTCATTCATAATTAGGGTTCTTACATTACCTGTCAACGGAACCCAGATTCGATCTAGAAAGTAAAATCCGCCATCACCTTTTCTCTCCATCTGTTTGAGTAATCCTCGTAGCATTTCTGTTGGTGCATTTAAGTCCTTGGACGCTTCATTCTGAGCTTCTAGTATTTTGCCCTTGATACCTGAATGAATTGTCATGCTCGTAGCTCGTACTCTCTTTGGTTTAACCCTTCCCTTCCTACTTAACGCGTCAGCTACCACGTTTGCTTTTCCTGGATGATAGCGAATCTCGCAATTGTAATCGCTAAAGAGCTCAATCCAACGTCTCTGTCGCATATTTAACTCCTTTTGGTCAAAAATATGCTGAAGGCTTTTATGATCAGTGTAAATAACACTCTTCGTGCCATACAAATAGTGTCTCCAGGTTTTAAGAGCAAATACTACAGCACCCAGCTCTAAATCATGGGTGGTATAATTCTTCTCATGAACTTTTAGCTGTCGGGACGCGTAAGCAATCACCTTACCCCTTTGCATCAGCACGCATCCAAAACCTTGGTTCGACGCGTCACTATAAACCACAAATTCGTCTGGTCCATCGGGGAGTGTTAGAATTGGGGCATTACACAATTTATCTTTCAACGTTTGAAAGGCTTCTTCTTGTTCTTTGCCCCAATCAAATTTCTTATCTTTTTGAGTTAGTAAGGTGAGAGGTTTGGCAATCCTAGAGAAGTTCGCGATGAATCGTCGGTAATAACCTGCCAATCCTAAGAATGAGCGTATTTCTGTTGGTGATGTAGGGGCTTTCCAATTCTTTACCGCTTCAACCTTACTGGGGTCCACATGAATGCCATTTTTATTAATTACATGCCCGAGGAAATTTACTTCTTGCAACCAAAATTCACACTTCGAGAATTTGGCGAATAACTTCTCTTTCTCGAGCAACTCTAAGATTAACTTAAGGTGCACTTCATGCTCTTCCTTAGACTTCGAATAAATCAAAATGTCATCGATAAACACAATGACAAATTTATCTAGATATGGCTTACATACGCGGTTCATTAGATCCATGAAGACCGCAGGTGCATTGGTAAGACCGAAAGGCATAACCGTAAACTCGAAGTGCCCATATCGAGTCCTAAACGCGGTCTTTGGAATGTCGGCTTCATGCACTCTTAACTGATGGTAACCGGAACGAAGGTCTATCTTGGAAAAGTAACGCGATCCTTGCAATTGATCGAACAGATCATCAATTCTTGGGAGTGGATAGCGGTTCTTAATGGTCAATTTGTTTAACTCGCGGTAGTCTATACACATTCGGAACGAACCATCCTTCTTCTTGACGAATAACACAGGTGCTCCCCATGGTGAATAGCTAGGCCGAATGAAACCCTTGTTTTGGAGCTCTTGGAGTTGATTAGACAACTCTTGCATTTCAGTAGGTGCCAAACGGTACGGTGATTTTGCCACTGGTGTTGCTCCAGGAATTAAGTCTATGCGGAATTCAACTTGTCGAAGGGGGGGTAATCCCGATAGATCTTCAGGAAATACTTTGGGGAAGTTTCGTACAACAGGGATATCTTCTAGTTTTCGCTCACCTGTTTTTATATTCATAACGTGCTTCAATTTTCCTTCGGGTTGCTCTCCATAAACCTTCAGTACTTCGCCACTCGATAAGGGTATTCGGACCATCTTCTAATGACAAACAATTTCGGCCTTAAACTTTGATAACCAATCCATCCCCACAATTACGTCAAAACTTCCATGACCGAAAGGTATTAAGTCAATAGTAAAAGAATGGCCTTCTAACACTAAGTTGCACCCACGAACAATTCTATTGGTTTCTAACCTTTGGCCATTTGCAATTTCAATCTCATAGCTAGGGTTCAAAATACTAAGTTTTGCATCTATTAAGGGCATAAATTTCGTGGAAATGAAACTATAATCGGCACCAGAATCAAATAGTATAGTGGCATAATGATTGTTTAGAGAGAAAGTACCCGTCACGATGTTTGGGTCCTCCCGAGCTTCATTGGCACCCATGAGGTAAACTCTTCCACGAGCTTGATTGCTATTATTCCTTTGGTTCGGATTTCCTTCAATAGCCAAGGCTGGATTTGGTCGATTTCCTCCTTGATTAGCTAATGCTGGATTTGGGCGATTCTGTTTCCTTGGCCTGGAGCTCTATTCAGTCTTGGACATGTTCTCCTTAGATGATCTCGACTTCCACACTCAAAGCAAGTCAACCCTGGTCTATCATTTGTAACCCTGCTTGTACAATACTTGGTGAAGTGACCCACTTGCTTACATCTTCCGCATATTGGGCAATCCCCCGTATGATGGAAACAGCACTTGGTGCATTGCGGGAGTTGACCAACATATTGATTTGGTTCTTGGGCTGCCATCCCAAAATTCCCTGCAGTCCTTTGTCTTTTGTCTGGGTTACCTCTACCCCGATTCCTTGATTGGTTATCTTCTCTTCTTTTGTTCCCAACATTGTCTTTTTTCCACACTCCAGCTCTAACTGCATCATTGGTTAGACGATTTGCCAAGGCTACTGCACTCTGTATAGTGAGTGGGTTCGCTGAAGTAATCATCCCTCGGATCTCAGGAGCCAAACCCTAGATATAACGATCAATACGCTTGTCCTCTGGAGTAACCATATGAGGCACTAGCCTGGCAAGTTCATGGAATCGGGTGGTGTACTTTTCTATATCACTACCTACCATAGCATGATTCCAAAATTCTGACTCTAACTTCTGCAACTCTCCTTTAGTACAATATTCTTCAAACAACAATTTCTTGAACTCTTCCCAAGTTAATCGAAATGCAGCTTCACATCCACGAATTTGAACTTGAGTATTCCACCATGTCAAAGCCCTACCTTGGAGTAGACAGGTTGCATACTCCACTTTGTGATCCTCTGAACACTTGCTGATACGGAGCACAGTCTCCATGCTTTCTATCCAAGATATCAATCCGACAACACCTTCCTTGCCGTGGAATTCCTTGGGCTTGCAAGTCATAAATGTCTTGTAGGTACATCCTTGGTTATTGTTTGTGGGGATTCCTCCCGGATTCCCGCGGCTAGCATTTAGGGCCTCGGTAAGTCGAATGACAAGGTCTGGCAATGCCGCATTAAGTTGTCGGGTAACTATTCTTTCCAGATCGTTAGGCTGATCTTCATTGTTGGTATCCTGTGTGCTCGTTTGCCCAGACATGGTTCTACAATTTAACACAACCATTTATATAAGTAAAGTTTTGACCAAAATGAATTTCAAGTAATATTTAAAATATAGTGTAATTTGAAGTTTATCACATTAACAATCATACAAGTAAAAGCTTAAGAAGGATTGATATAAGGAAAATGGTAAACATTCTTTCATACATGATTTGGATTATAATATTCGACAAAATTTTGGCATTTAGCCATACCTTATAATATAAGATTTTGATACAAACATAAGCCTACCATCTAAGTACAAATAACCCACACAACTAAACGTTTACAAAGAAATCTACATGTGCATAGGTTTGAACAAAAGACTATATTGACCAAAATTATAGCTAGCCCCGGAACACAATCATCACTGCAAGTACCAACACCAAGATCAGTAGGAATGTCACCATGAACAAACATAGATACCAAGCCCTGTTGCTAATCTCCTTAGCCTCGTCAGCTGTACCTAAAGCCCTGGTTACCTGTTGTGTCAACCTCCCAGCCATCTCAGAAAACTCAAGTAGAAGTTGTGCTTGATACTCAACTCCTATTCTGCAGTCTCGCACCTCTGCAGCTAATCGTTGCATTCTCTCAAGTTCCTCTGATGTCATCCCTGACTCTTGACCCATTGGTACTCCAGTAACCAAGCTGGGGTACCTACTCAAATCTGGTTGAAATCCTGTAGGGTATCCAGTGTGGTTTATATGGTTCTGCCACCTATATCTATTACTCACCTGTGCGGTGGAGTATGTTGGGTCAGATGATGATGATGGCCCACCGAGGTGGTACTCACTTCTAACTGGTGGTGATGGTCGGGGACCCATCTCTCGTACAAGAGTCTGGTGTGAAGATGTCCCTAAAGATACTCTCTATGGAATACGGACACTCATTCTCGCCGTCTGCCTCCTAATGGGGCCCTGGTGGGTCGGCGGAGACGGAACGAATGTCGGTGTAGGTGTGGGAATACTAGCGGGTCTCTCGCTACTCACCTCATGCTCAGACTCGGTATCTTCCATGGGTTCTTCCTCAGAGTCCAGTGTGGTGTGTCTAGAAAGACTAGTAGTGCGTCCTGACTCACTAGCAATGGGAGCGGTATGGGAAGACAAGGAGTGCGACATACTGTGAATGGAAAGTGACCGATATAAAATTATACTCAGAAACATAGGGGAATATATTAAAGCATAAACATGTCAGTAATGAAGTCATGCTTAAGTACTAATAGTGGAAATATAAATGCCAACAATATGCAATGCACATGCGCCATAGTTATGCTTTTCAGGGATTTAAGTGGAAAATCGACTTAAGAAGATTTCAAAGGTAAATACTCCCAGCATTGCATGATCCTTCCCAAATTATACATAGGTGATCAGGCTATGTATAATTAAGGATGAATAATGCACTGCTCAGATTAGTCAAAATAGTATTAAGGTTACTTAAAACAAAATTTTAATGCATGGTGTTTTAAGAAAGTAAAATTTTGGTTATAGTTGGGATTTTTGTTTAGAAAAACCGGCATTCTCTATAACCGAGGCTCTGATACCACTTCTGTCACACCTCGCCGCGGCGGAAACACAAGGTGTAACAGTTCATAGTACATCGCAAGTCATAGGTAACACCATACAAGATTTAAAAAAAAAACATCCTATTTTACAATAAGTTTTTACATTGTTCAAAAGATAAGACATAATACATTTGCCACAAGTTCCCAACGATAACATTAGTTTGTAAACTTCTGCAAAAGATGATATGATACAAGTAAAAGAGTGCCCATGCAATGCATCCAGAAATCACCACTTACTTCTGATCACCTGAAAAGCATGATAAAACAGGTCAACTATGGCCATAGTTGGTGAGTTCACAGGTTTTAGTACACCAAAACGCTTTCAAAACGACATTATCAACTGGTTGTCGAATTGCAAAAAAAGTCCAATATGTATACAGCGTGTTTATGCCTTGAGAGGTCCACTACTTAAGCCGATTCAGCCGAGAACTTGCCCCTACACGTAACATGCTCTAACCTAGCATGGAAAGGTGATACTATGCACTCCGGTTAGTGGGAGTGAGGGGATGGCTCTACCCCTAATAGCGCTATCCATAAATATCAACGGCTCTTCCCGTATAGTGGGAGTAAGTTAATAAGTAGTGTTGTTCCAGGGGACTTTCACAATTGTTCCCAAGTGTCAAACATAAGCATACATATCAGTTTGCATAAAAATAGCAGAGCATAGCTCAGTAAATTAAATCAATTCGGTAAATTCATAATTCCATAAACGCACAACCAATTTAGGTTTAAGTAATCATAGCATGCTTTCCACCCCAAAACGAGTAAAATAGTAAAACGGGGCTGTGAGAACTCACCTTAATTAGTAAGACGGGAGTACAAGTACAAGAGCGATACAACAAGTATTCACTAAGCAACCCTCGAACGTAGGCCTCCTAGACGTGACCTATGGCAAATAAAATACTTATGAAAATCTAAATGATATGCTCGGACAAAAAAACGACGACTAGTTAGGTCACCCATTTAGACTCATGTGACAGTAACATAATAACTAATAAAAGTCAAGATGCCGCTCAAGATATAATACCAACTATAAAATAGCCCAGCATGCTTGATTAGTATATTTGTCTAACTGTCCAATTTGTTACTCTTATATAGGTCCATAAAATAATTGGTCACATAAGGGTTATATACTTGTTTTAAAAAAATCGTTAAACAGGTCATGTAAAGTTTAATTACTTTGTGATCTATTAATTAGAAAAGCCCATAAACTTATTTAATTTTCTTTTCTAGTAAAAAAAAAACGCAACAACTTTGGTTAGTTCCGAGTATTTGGACCGTTTATCTTGTATTTAATTACTACATCCCACATATATAACTGTTACTTAACATTTTGGAACAAACATGCGCAACTAAATTACTTTATAGTGGTTAGAATTATAGTTCATAAATACAAAATTATTGTACATGCAAATAAATCAACAGTAATTAAAAGTAGTGAGTAGTAATTAAGGTGTCAAATAGTGAACCTTGAGAATTTAAAAGAAGACTAGCGTACTACGTGATTGCCTTAATCAACTTCACTGTTGTCTTAGTTTCGACTATGGTGTCACTTATATATACTTTCTTCTCCCTTTGTTGGCTTAATTTTTGCACCTTGAAAAGGAATAAACACCAGGTCTTGTACTCGTTTACAACCTAGTTTTTATTTGCAGGACTTCCAAAAGTGGTGTAACTTTGCATGAGATTATATATTATAAAAGAGGTCTTGCAACTTAATTTACTATTAGTTCACCTTTATTCACATATCACGTGCGAATGGCGGTTAGTCAAAATGTTGGCTTCTCTAATTGGTGACACATTAGTTAATCTATCATCTATGCATGCCACATATGAAACTTAAATATCATACGTGTATTTTTTTTTTTTTTTTTTTTTTTTTTTTTTTTTTATTATTATTATCTTTTTATACGTATATATATATTTTGTTAAAAGTGTAGACAAAATGCCTTTAGTCTAGTACGTAAACGCATAGATGCAACACCGGTTTATACTTTAAAAGGACCATGTACACATAAAAATGGACTATGTTTTTAAATGTGGGTGACACTAACAATTTTAAAATAGTTTGAGCATATCATTTATACTTAATTAATATTAAATAAAATTGTAGGTAAGGGCATGTTGATAACGCGAGGGTGCCTAAAGAAAGTGAACACAAGATATGAAAATGACCGACTAACGCAAAACTAGCTTAAAAGCATATTTTGAGTGAAAAGTGTTATAAATATTATCGGTCACTAACCTGAGTCTAGACGGTTGTTATAGTGTTTAAGTTTGTTTCAAAGTTAAAGATCAGTTTGTATAACCTATTGTTTTAGATTCATATCTAACATAATAAACAAGATCATTGCTCAACTGGGTCTAACAATATGACATACAATTTTACTACTATATTGATTCAAAGACAATTGTATATGGATTACATCATTGGGTTTTTGGTTTGCGTTCATTGCATGTGATAATATTAGGTACAGATCTAAATAACATCTTAGTATTTATATTCTTTTAGTCTTCTAATAATATAGAACCTTCGGTATAGATTTAATCAACACCGTCTTAATATTTAAACTTATTTAGTCTTATAATAATATGGATTAACTAAATAACGGCACCTTATTAATTATTATAATTCGTTCGGTCTTTTAATAATATGGTTATAGATATGAGTTTTATTAAAATTATAAAATATAACCTTTAAGTGATTTTTTTTTTATGAATGGCAATCTGATTAAAAGACCTGATTAGGAACAAGATGAGTTATATACAAGTGATTTTTTATTTTTATTTTTATTTTTTTATTATTTTTTTTTCTTGGAACTTAACTTATATACAAGTGATGCATAAAACAAAAATATGGATTACTAAAATCTATCCACTGCATGGAGTCGGACGGAAACCTTTTAACAAAGCCATATGTCTTCGCTAAAGGTGCATTAAACTACAATAGGTGAAATAGTTTAGTTTTCTTTAGCAACCAATCACTCCTACCGTTGCAGTAGGAGTATGTATAGCCAACACGTGATATGGATGATTTAGAAGCTTATTTTTACATGTTTAGGCTCAAAAGAATGAAATGAGTAAAATGGGTAAAATAGTTGCTTGTTTGTAAATGTTGGGGCTAAAATGGGTCAATTGAGTTAAATGGCGGTGTTTTTTTGACACGTTAAGTTGTGATTCAGATTAGTGAAATGAGTCAAATAGGTGTAATCAAAAGCAGTTAAGTAGACAAAAGTAGAATAGTGGATATAATTCGACCTTACATCTTTTTTTCTCGAGTTACAGAGTGGGTAATGGACATAGTTTCTTTTATCAAAAGAACGCATAGTCCCATAAATCTCACAAAACATGAAATCGCTTTGATGTATGCTGCTTTTAGATAAAATGTTTTGTCACGTTAAAAATGTGAAGTTTTTAAATATAAATATTCAATCATGTGATCAATTGTCAATTTCTAAATTTGTTTGTTCTTAACTCGAATGATTTACATTGAAATGGAATATAACGACTAAAAACTTGTTTACGTCAATTTTGAAGTAAGATGGTTTTACATTTTGTTATTATCAAAACGTAAAGATTTTAAAAAATAAAAATAACATTTTTAGATATTATTTGTATTAACATGTCGTTTAGTATTTATGCATGTCTAAGTAAATTATGTTTTAATTTTCTATAATAGTTAAGCTTTTCATGATTTACGGGGCCTATTCATAGTTTCGTATCGGGCCACTCAAATCAGTGGAACGGCAACTGACAAGAACATCATAACAGTTTCGGTTTAACAAACTAGAATCAAAATATATATGATCCAAGGCTGACAACACGATTGATATGCATTTGTAGAAAAAGAAAATAAATGGTAAAGATTAGATAATTTTAGAAACAACTTAAATTTTAGAGAGAGAAAAAAAAAACATTTTTTGAAACAACTATTTCAAAAACTATGTTTAAAAATATTTTTATTTAGAAAAGTAAACAAAAGATGAATAGATTGATATTTTGAAGGGGTATTTTGAAGATTAAATGTTACATATTTTTTAAAAAATTTAAGAATTAAGGAGAAAGAATTTTGTTTTATACTCTCTCCATTTCAAAATAATTGTTATTTATTATTATTATTATTATTATTATTATTATTATTATTATTATTATTTTTTAAACTTTGATTTTAAATATTGTTGTTTGTGGTATATAATAATTGATGCAAAATATATGAATAAATTTCATTAAATATTTTATAATGAATACAAAAGTACTAAAGATCAAAATTGATAAATAAAGATTAAAAAGTAAAATGAGGACAATTATTTTGAGACTAAATGAGTATGTAGTTTAGACAGTGATTTATGACAATGAAGATTGACTCTATATATTATCCAATGATATTAAGATGCTTGAAGACTTCCCTAACGTGACTTAAATTGTAGCAATATGATATACAATTTTACTACTATATTGATTCAAAGACAATTGTATATGAATCGTATCTTAGGGTTTTTAGTCTGCGTTCATTGCACGTGAACAATATTAGGTACAGATCTATATAACATCTTAGTATTTTTACTCTTTTGGTCTTTTAATAATATAGAATCTTTGGTACAGATTTAAGCATCACTGTCTTATTACTAAAACTTATTTAGTCTTAGGCTGCATGCAGAAGGAGACCAAGATCGACATACACGATCGATCCCAGTCGATCGTGTCTTCTGTAGGAATTCGGTCGACACACGACAAAAACTCCAAACGGTTGAGGAGGCGATTGACAATCGTCCCTTTTTGTGTATATATTTTTTTCTTCTTTTTTCTTCTTTTTTTTTTTTTTAAATGGGTTGAATTCTTGAAGATTTTTGTGTGTGTGGGTTTAAATGGGTGAAGAAGATGATGCTTTTTTTTTTTTTTTTTTTTTTTTTTGGTTTGTAATTTTTTTTAGATATTATTTGTAAAAAAAAAAAAAAAAAAAAAAAAAAAAAAAAAAAAAAAAAAAAAAAACTGAACTTGGTTGCCCTTACTGGGGCACTGAATCGCCTGTAAGACGCTGAAGAGAGAAAGCTGACGCGCCAGAGAAAAGTAAGAGGATTAAATCCCCTTACTGTGAGTAACCTTATAATAATATGGATTATTTAAACAACAGCATTTTAAGAATTATTATAATTCTTTGTCTTTTAGTTTTTTTTCATTGCATGTGAACAATATTAGGTACAGATCTAAACAACACCTTAGTATTTTTATTCTTTTGGTCTTTTAATAATATAGAACTGGGATAGGTGCTCATTGCCTGGAGCCGGGTGCTTGGAAGAAAGTTCGGTCGGCAATTTTAAGATGCATGGGACCAGGGTGATCCCACCGATCTTCACCTTTTGCAGAATAATATAGAATCTTAGGTACATAATTTAATAACACCGTCTTATTATTAAGATTTATGACACCCAAAATTTATTCGAACATAACACGATCTTTATTATACATATCAGAGCTGATGTTACAAACAAAACGCAACGGAAAGAGTACATAGCTTAGAAACTAATGTTTATTCTTATGAAAACTATAATAAGTAATGTCTTCAGGTGTCATCCAGTCCCAAGTATTACTCATACTAAGCGTTTTGCAAAGTCCTCTCCTGAGATATACACGTATATAATATAGGGGTAAGCCAACGGCTTAGTGAATTCATGTGTTTGTGTCAAATATATCAAACAGAAATTAAATATCGATTGTTTAAAAATAAGAAATATTAAAGTATAATGAGGTTATAGTCGGGGTACGTCAAATTTTTCACGTATTTATTCTGACATCGATTTAGCGTGGAACTTTTCATGTGCTATCTATGTCTAATATAACACACTAGACTAACTAGATGCATCTCGTGTACTAGTCAAACCAAAATCCACATAATACGGGCCACTCCTGTTTCCGCATTTCAATACCCAACGACCAAACTCATAATAAACATAAAGTAAAATCAATATACATGTCATGTATACTCAGCTTATAAAAATAACATGAACTCACCTCTAGTTTTATACGTGATCTCGAAAGTTTTCAACCTTTTTGAATTTTGATGACATGTATAGGTACTAGTAAATTTGGTTTTTTTTTTTTTTTTTTTTGGGTATGAATTGGTTGTTATAACGTTGGGTCTATTTACACTAGAATTACTGTCCTACTTAAGCAACCCTACTAGTAGACTAGATTTGACACATCCAACTAATTAGATTATATGACTAGTAAATTTAGCATGAGGTGGCATTATAAACAAATGATGAAACAATGCTACTAACAGTTTGGTAATGTACATGATGAAACAAATGGTGTACATGTTGTGGTTCATGCAGATTTTAACACCTACAACATTTGATAAATATCTCATAGTCAAATAATAATTAGTAGTAAAAAAAACGTTTGACAAAAGATGTATATACTTATAGTGCGAAATGAATCAATGATTTCAAGGTAGTAGCTATTATGATTTAATGTGAAATGATATTAGGAAACTTTACTCTCTAAACACTCGTGTATTACAATTGATTAATGAATAAACATTAAAATTGAAATAGTAAAAGTATTATTAACCTTAAGACCTTTTCAAACAGGACTAATATTCTATGGTTAGTTTTTAACCTAAACACATTTTTAAAGCCAAAAGATAATTTATAGATTAGTCGTTTTTGTGTTACTTACCATTAATTTGAGCGTTACAAAATTTATATAGTCTTTTAATAATATGGATTATTTAAACAACCGCACCTTATTAATTATTATAATTCTTTTAGTCTTTTAACGAGCGGGGTACCCGCACGTTGCTGCGGAAATGTTGTGGTTAATCTAAACTCGAAATAAAATGATTGAAAAAAGTTATTTTTGTTATTAAGGACTAAATTTGCAAAAGATCGATAACCGCAAGTACTCTTGAAATTAAAAATAAACCTGAGGTGGTGTTAAAAAAAAAAAAAAAAAAAAAAAAAAAAAAAAGACTGGTAAACAGTGTTTTTAACGAATGAACATTAATTTTTAACAGGATCGATATATTGCAAAGTTAGTCATTTGGGACTATCTTTGAAATTATAATTTAACCTGAGGGGCTGTTTTTGTTAAATATTTAACCTCAGGGTGAAAAAAAAAAAAAAATTGGTGCTACAGTAGCGTTGCTACAGTAACCGGACTCACATATTCACTGTTTCGTCCACTGTAGCTGCTACAGTATTTGCTACAGTAACGATTCCCCCTTTTAGTATATATAATAATAATGGTTATAGATATAAGTTTTATTAAAATCATAAAAATTAACCTTTAAATGATTCTTGTTTTTCCTTATCAACGACAATCTAATTAAACGACATAATTAGGAACAAGAAATGAGTTATATACAACTGATGCATAAAACATAAATATGGATTACTAAATCTATCCGCTGCATGGATTCGGACTTCTCGCAACGGAAACCTTTTAGCAAAGGCACATGTCCTCACTAAACGTGCACTAAACTACAATTAGTGAAATAGTTTAGTTTTCTTTAGCAACCAAACACTCCTGCTGCAGAAGTAGGAGTGTGTATGGCCAACACGTGATAGGGATGATTTAGAAGCTGAATGAAATGAGTCAAATGGGAAAAATAGTTGCTTGTTTGTAAATGTTAGGGCTAAAATGGGTCAATTGAGTGAAGTGGCGGTGTTTTTTTTTGACATGTTAAGTTGTGGTTCAGATTAGTGAAATGAGTCAAATGGGTGAAATGGATGCTTAATCGGTGAAATAACTAAAGTAAGTGAAATAATTGCTTATTTATAACGTTTGGGCTAAAATTGATCAAGTGAGATGCTTTTTGTTTTTTGTGAAATTAATTTTATTAGTTTTAAATTTTACAGCAAAAAATGGTAGAACTACAGGATACGTGATCCTCAAGCTCTAATAGGATGAGTGAAGAGAAAATTTTAGGGAAGAGTCACTGGTGAAAGTGTAGGATTTAATCCATGATGGCGTAGCAGGTGGCTAGAGCGTGCGTCAAATTCTTCAAGCGCACAATCCCAAAAATATTCATTCAATGTTAGATGGAGATGTATGTGGCTGCGGAATATTCTGTCATCACAAATTTAATTAGTTAGGTGGTGTTTGTTTTAAATAAAAAGTCTGAACAAAGTCTAAATCTTAATCGGTCAGCATTTACATTGTTTTTTTTTTTGTTTTTTGTTTTTTTTGTTTTTTTTTTTGTTTTTTTTTTCAAGAGTTAAGAGCAAAAATATCTGAACAATATCTTTTTTGGTAAGAGGTTCGATCACCTCTGATTACCTCTGACAGCCTAATAAAGGATAGAGTAGGGATACCAATGACAACGCTGCTGACTTTTATTCATTTCTTTACTATTATTTCCATCCCAAAATTCTTTTACTTTCTATTTGTTACGTTGGTGCTATTGCCCTGTATTATATTAAATATTAAACACTTCAGTGCTACATGTATGTATTTATAATTTAATAAATTAGATGTGAAATATATTTATACATTTACCATTAGATTAGATGATGAGATAAGAAAATTACTTAAACACAACATTTAAATATATATCATGACAATTCGATTTAAAGCATTTAGATATTTATTATAAAACAAACACTCTTATATGAATCCGATTTTAACATTCAGATGTGGTATTCAGATTTAGACTCATAACCTGTGAATAAACAAACAACACTTTAGTTGGAATCCTGAAACATTCATCTTGATCAACCAGTTATCCCGCTCCATCAAAGTCAATTTCCGGATGATGAACAATATGAAGGACATGACCACCATAGAGACGTGTAGGGATATATTCTAACGACTTTGAACAATGTTTTTTATTGAGCTTATTAGGAAACTTGCATTGTGACGACTATATATATTTTTATTGATGTTTCATTATAGTTATTATCGTTTGTGTTAATTTATAAAATCGACAAATTTTGGTGCGAAATTGGTTCCTGAAAATTGGGAGGATTTGCAGGTCACTGGCTACATTTGCTGAATGTGCAGTGCAGGACACCGTTAGTGGCCAACAAATAATCTAAGTTTCGTTTTCATTTAAAAAAAAAGTAAAAACTACGGAGTAATAACCTTTTTGTTTTGTTTCAATGCTTTTAAACAGTAGCAAACTGTTTTACCCCCGTCACATATATTGCCGGGCCCTCCTATTTGAATAAGAGTAATTCCCATATATATGTTCACTACAACAAAATAGTAACATTCTCACACTTATTAGAGCATGGCGTCACACTTTAAAGTGTGAAGAATTAAAAAGTTCATACTAGCATGTGTGTGAACTAATTGGGTGTAGCAAATATTGTCACACTTTTATGTGTGAAGGTTTATAAATATTTTCACACTTTTAAGTGTGAGGGTTTTAAAACAATTCTTCATACTTTTTAGTGTGATGATTTTGATTTTGAAATAATTCTTCACACTTTTAAGTGTGAGATTGAAATTCTTCACACTTTTTAATTGTGAAGATTTTGAAACAATTATTCACACTCTTAAGTGTGAATAACTTTAAGAAAAAGTTCACACTTTATAAAGTGCGAAGAAAAAAGTGTGTAAAAATGACAAATTTGTTGTAGTGGTTGGAAGATACTTATATAACTGAGGGATTACGTCTATATATATAATTTACACAATTGACATACTACATCAACATATACGCTAGCGATTAATATAGTTAGTCGGCATATGGTAGATTTCAAAAATAGATTTACCGCATTAGTTTAAAATTGAGACATGAAGGTTTTTTTCTAAAGTATTGCTTCCACATTGTAGAAAAGGGAAGAGAAATAAAATATCAAAATTCATCGATTACAAATTTACACCTTCTTTTTGTGGATTTTATTTTGTGGAGCCGGTTCTAGCAGTGCCATTTTTTCTTTTTCCAAGTCTTTTATAATGTAAATTTGGTTATCACTCAGTAATACCTACCCAATTATATATGATTTTTCCTATATAATTATAGCAAAAATAGTAGCATGTCTGAAGTCAGAAAATGATTCCTTAAGTATAAGGACATCATGTATGGGTCTATAAAAGAACATAAGTTAAGGTGGTTTCTTATCCCATCATATTTTCCCTCTAATTTTGTCTCCGATCAAAATGTTGGGGGGCAGAACATCATGTGTCGGGTGCCTTATCACGGTGACTTCATTTTTCTTATCATACTGGTTAGTATCTCGAAATCGTCCCTCCATATACCTCGACGATTTTCATGCATCCTCGCTAAATGAAACACAAGGTTCAACCACCAACACTACCAAAATCTACTTTGACCTCAAGATCCAGAACGAAAATTATCTCGTAGGCGTTTACTACGAAAATCCACTTACTCTCACGTTCACCTATCTCCCACCAACCATAATCACAAACACAAATCTCACCATAGCAAAATACACCATTCAAGGATTTTACCAAGGGAATGGAAAGGCTAAACAAGTACAAGACTCCGTGGAGGTTGAAAACTTCTTATTGGTGATAGACAATCACCGAAAATTGGGGGAAACCTATGTTCCTTTGACTGGTCCATCAAAAGTGGCAGTTTTTAGGGTGGATTTCGATGCTAACGTGAAGTTTAAGTCTATTGAAAACAAAAAATCTCATCTTATGGCTGGAGCTATTTTGGAGGTTAACTGTGACACCGGAATTATGGTTCAAAATAAGAGCGTAAAGTTGGAGTACTCTTCTGGATCGGATAGCTGGGGATTTTTGCAATGGTTGATGTTTCTAACTTTATTTACATTGTTTAAGGTATTCTTTTGGGTGGGTTTCATTTTGTTTTTGGCTCTTTTGTCTATCATAATCGGTGCTAGCGCTTGAGATTAGGTGAAGATCATGTGTTACGTTCACTAATTACTCTTCTTTTGTTTAACATAACCATAATGTTCCTTATGTGCTTTTTCATTTTCATTGTAAGAAAAGTCTGTTTGGCTCATTCCAGTGGGTTCCACTCTAAGAAATAAAAATAAGAGTAACTGATCTTTGTGGTTTATCGATACTAGCAGGGTACTCACGCGTTGCGGCGGCGGGTACCCAACAATCAAAAATTCCGGCAAACAATTTTTTTTGTTATCATTTTTCGTTATAATAGGTTTACAGATAGCGAGATTTTTATGTTGGATAACTTTATTTAAAAGCAACGTTAATTTCAATCACAAACTTAGTTTCAAACATATGTTTCTTTTTAAAAAGTCTTCAATCTTGGTTGCACACAAAGTACATTGGATATCAGGTTCACAACTTTGCCTTCAACGTGAGAAAATTCATCAATATGTTCCAAATTATCCCCCAAAATCAATTTTCGTGGCATCTTTATGAAATTCTGCAACATAAGCACTCAACTTCCTATTAGGACATATGTTCGACTTATGACCCGATAAACCACACCTAAAACTTCCTATTATGACATATGTTCGACCTATAACCCGATAGACCACACCTAAAACACTTAAGTTGTATGGGCTTGTCATATGGACTAGAATCGGTTTTTCTTTTCTTTTTTTTTTTTTTTTTTTTTTTCCACCACTTCCACTAGCCACAACCGGAGAAGTCAAATTAGAAGATACATTAGCTCCAATGGTTATTTGAGTTTGATTAGATTGATTTACCTGAGTAGAATTCAAATAAGAATTCCCGTCCAATGTTTCTTTAACATTCAAAGTTCGTTTGGACATTGACCTCTCCACCTTCATAGCTAAATTTTGAGCTTGATTAAATTTCCAAATTGATATAGACTTAACTCCTATTGGATTAATTGATTCAACCCACTAATATACCTAGCAACCATTTGTTCCTCAAGTTCCTTCAAATTACACCTGGCTTGTATTCTCAAGAACTTACTCGTGTACTCTACCACGGTTCTTTTCCCATGAACACAAGTACGATATTGTTGATATTAAATTTGTTTAACATCAGGGGGTAAAAACCTACTTTTGATCATTCTCTTCATCTTTGGCCAAGTATTGATTATATACTTGCCTTGTCTCCTACGGTTGTCTTGCTCATTTTGCCACCAAGCTCCAGCTCCTATACGTAACTTGTAAGCTACAATCTTGACTTGCTCTTCTTCGGGAACATCCATGATTTCAAAAAACTTATCAACTTCATACAACCAATTCAATACAGCTTCAAGTCGAGATTCCCAAGCCAATTAGGAATCTCAGCCTTAACACGGTACCTTTGTCGATCTCTATAACCATGTTGACCCTCGTTCCTCTTATTCAAAACCCTAGGACCATGATTTCTTCCTATTGGGCCTCCAGTCAAAACCCCATAATCTCCATCTCCTTCCTCATCTGACGACCCGAATTCCTCTTGACTCCAAACTTGTTTAGGAGGTTGGTCGCGTTCATGATTATCATAAAATGACTCATAGTTGGTATGGAATCTAGGATTACCACGTTCGTAACTCACGATTTAGATGGTTACCACCACCTACGATTGTGGATCGTATCTCATCAAGAACAGCTCTCGAATTTGGAAGTGAGATCATTAATCGTACGATCCATGTTTTGGTCTACCGCACCCCACCACTGGTGTGGGTTTTTGGATCTTCCACACCATTCACCATCAGGATACTAACCTTGCTCTGATATCAAATAATGTAGGACGCGCGGAAGCGAATTTATATAAACCCCTAATCCAAAGGTGATAAACGAGGCGCACCTTAAGAGTATAAAACCCAAACAAGAGTAAAGACTCTAAAACATATGTTTATTAATGTTGATCACAGTTAAGCACTTGATCAAATTCTTTAGCTTGTAAAGATTTATTTATTTTATATAGATCTAAAACAACTAGATATAGAAACTGACTTGAGACACTATTAAACATAATGCGGAATTTTGTATTTAATCTTAAGAAGAACTTTAAATAAAGATCACAGTTGTTATCACAAAACACTTCAATATAGTAATATGAATACTAAAGAGTATTAGAGTTTACAACCTTGAAGTTAATCGAACTTTCTAATGATAAGTATCTTACTCTATGCCCTATGACCTCTTTTTTATAGGCAAAGGAGTCTTAGTCGGCTTACAATAACTTGATATACAAGGTAAACCTCTAAAGAATCTTTTCTATAATTATCTAACCGACTATACATGTTTATCTCATAAGCAGTATAAACAAAATACTTCAGCAGTTGTATCTTTAACTTTAGCAACAGTATCCTTCTAGCAACAGTAACTCTTCACTAGCAGTAGTAACCTTTACTCTAATAGTAGTAACTACTTGGTGTATTTGTCTGACCTTCTTTAGCATCCCTAGCAGTAGTAAATACACTTAGCAGTAGCAATAGTTACACTAGCAGTAGAAACATACTTAGAGTATTTTCCTCTGAACACTTTGAGTAGTTGTAATTATGTGAGCAGCAGCAGTTCTTCAAAACCCAACAATTAATGATCTCTAGAATGAATTATAATGATAATGAACCCTATATTTATAGGGAAGTGAAACTTGCATTAATAGACACCTAATTAAAGTAACAAAAACAACCTAGATAATTAACAGAAGATTCTCGAATCGACACTGTTACGGCATATATGAAATTCTCTACCTAAGGCATAGATAAATTAAGAAGACAACCCCAAATAAGCCGAAGTATATACGGTGTAGACAAGACATTGTCTATACGTGATACGTGGGAATCGCACCATGCTTTACCTCTCAAGGGATCTTGAGAAGCTTACAACCCCCACCAGACAGTGTACCTGATCGTTGTAGTATAGTATAGTGACAAGTACCGGGGGATTGATCGTTCAGCTAGGAATAGTGTCGCTAGGATTAGAAAACCTAAATACTAGTTCTAAAGATGAGGGATGATTATTTTTGTATTTTTATATTTTTTAGAAAGCAAGTAAAAATCTCGGGTTTGAAGGATTTGGGCGGAATTAGTTGCTAATCAACTAACCCAATACTAAAGATGCAATCAAAATAAAATACTAAAAATGAAAATAAACTAAATTATACTAAGGTTGTGAGCAATAAGTGGAGAAGTTGTGTTTACTTAGATTTCACTACTCCCTATATATCTTTTACACGTTAATTACTTGTTATAGTTGCGTGAATGACGGATTGTATTCCTTAATACCATTCATGGGCTGGCGCACTTAATTCCCCAATCCTATGAGTGCCTACTTTACTCCTATGTCGAGCCGGCTAAGAAGCTCCTAACATGAGATCATTAGAATTTACTCATGCATTAAATACAATCAATAAAACCTAGTGCACGTCAGTTCATGTTTCCTAAGACGTTCAAGCATGTTACCAATTGGAGATCTGCCAACATCTCGGTTTCATTAGATCCAAGCAAATACAAGATAGATCTAGCCTAGCATGATGGAATTAAGACAAGAACAAGATATAGACAACCAACACATAGACATATTGATTGAATTAAAAGAATACTTATCTCAATTACACATGAAAGGGATCAAGGGCTGAGAACCCTTGAAAAACCTGTAAAATTCGTGCCAAGTTCGGCCTTAGGGTTTCTCCAAAACTTCTCTCTTTTAATGTGTGAAAATTAGAAAACTATATATAGGAAATAGAGTCTGACGGCGTCAAGAACAAATTTGTGACGCCGTCATCTCGCCGCCAAAATACTTCTCGGACTGCCTTGATCTACTTTTGACGTCGTCATGTGTTATGTGTTTCCAGGCCGTCATGCATTTTCCTCTTGACGCCCTACCTTGTGACGCCGTCAAATCTGTACTGGATCGTCATGGAAATTACTCTTGACGCCGTCAAGATTTTCTTCTTGACGTCGTCACCTACTGTTCCCAGCAAAGAAAATTAAGACTTTGGCGTTTTCTTCACTTTTATGCTCCAAAAACGTTCGAATTGCTTCCTTTTTCAGATTTCTCTCTCAAAGTACCTAAAATCACAAAAGGGACGATTTAGGGCAATATTTGAACAAATAAATTCAATTCCGGGCTTAAATGACCCCCTAAAAACGGTTCATTTTTCGCCTCATCATATACCCTTACACTTGAGATTTGCTTGTCCTCAAGCAAATGCGCTTTTATTCTAATCAAAATACAAGTTAGGGGTCATTTAACACTAATATAAAAGTAATTACAACAAATAATCGTTCCACTAAAGACCAATAGACAAGTACGGAGGTCATACACAAGCACCTCACAAATAGTGTTTAGATACTCACATCTCTCGGGTGTAATAAAGTATAAATTACAATATGGAAACGGAAGATATCACTCACTACCTGTCATAGCAAAATAGATTACCATAGGCTTGGGAAAGGATCAAACCTCCACCACATGGCGTAAGCACCTAGGATAAACTATCAAAGAGGTCTTTTAAAGGGTTGTAACGTTAGGTGTAGGGATTTGAAATACACGGTTTTGTTGGATAAAGGAAGTTTTACTGGTGGCGAGTTAACAATCTTGGTTAATTACATGTACAATATGGCGTTGCTAAGCCAAGACTAGACTCGACTTAAGCTAATAAATGAAAAATAACAAAAATATAAAATGAACATAGAATGAAAAGGGATGGTAGTCCGTATGTTTTTTTCTCTTTTCCTTTTTCTATTTTTTTTTTTTTTTTTTTTTTTTTTTTTTTTTTTTTTTTTTGCATACACTCTTACCCTACCATCCAAAATAATACATCATATGGAATGAACATTCCCCTTACACTTGAATTTTTACATACTTTACAATAACTAATCTAATGACTTGAATTAAGAAAATCAAAACACTTGGAGCACTTTTAAGATTAACGTACATATGGGGGTAATAAATGATGTTCTTCCCTATTACTCCATAAAATAAGTACTTACCCATGAGTCTCAATCGTCCCAAAACAATATGTACAATGATATGACTCGACTTAGCAACCATGTAATCAATTAGAAAGTTAATTTAGGGTTTAACAAATAACAATAATGCACTAAAAATGAGCGCATACACGAAAGGCTAAGGCGATTTGGGTGTACATTTAAGTGGGGTGTAACAAATTCTTCCTTTAAGTAAAATGATTAAAGTTAGAAACGAAAAAATAGGCTCGGAGGGGTGTACTAGGGGTTTCGTGTACTAAAAATGAGTACAACGCTAAGGTGTGGGAAAAATTAGTTGACTTAACTAGCCAAGTAATATGACTTAAATGGTTAAGTAATTATGATACGGGTTTAACACAAGGGTGATCCTAATGCCTCTTATCATGTAGTAAATCCTACCACACGAATGTAGTCTCACTAGCGGTCTCGGGATGCATCACTAACGCAAGTTCTAGAATCTAAATGCTACCGGTACACTCATAAGCACCAATAATGAATGCTGTTCCTATCAAATCTAAAGGCGAACCTCACATATTTGGGTGGAAAATTTTTCTGAATATACAGTTTTGTGCTAGTCATACAATCTCCTATCCATGAGACGCTTGCTATGGCTAAAGTTTCACTCCTAAATGTTGTAAAAATTTTTAAATTTGGCACTAAAATTGCACTAACAAGTATTTCTCATAGTTTTATTACACATCTACCATCAAACAAAACAAACTCAAGCGAAAGTGTACATGTAAGGTATCATCATTTTACCCTCCCCTTACACTTAAGATGAACATTGTCCTCAATGTTCAAGTAAAGAATGTAAAAGTGAAAAAGTAAAAAGAATGAAATCAAATACTCCCCTGATTCGCTCGGTATGGATAATAAGGTGGCTAGGTTAAATCTTCCTCCAAGAAAATAAACAATCAAAGCTTCCCTTCCAGACTATAAATCATCTTCTTGTCATACATAACCTGTGAATCCTGAGAAAATAGACAAGACAACCTCGCATAAAATCAGCGGCAACCTATATAAGTTACTAAATCCTAGAAAACAAAATAAGATATAATGCTTGTGGAATGAAGTTTGCAGATCTCCTGGAGATTATAAAACTTAATAATTCACAAAAACCATAAGACTCCGTTAGAAAAACAAAACTGGTAAAATTTCCAGATTTTTACACATGACGCTGTCAAGAGTTAACTCGTGACGCCGTCAGAAGTGACCTGCAGAAATTCTTATGTTAAGTTTCTGGAAAATTTCTGAAAAAACTTGGTCCTACTTCCTGGAAAATCCTGCAAAACTTCATTATGACTCAATACAAGCATTTGACTCTAACAATTACTAATATACATGTTCATTTAATATTGTGGAGAATCATGATCGGTTTGTTTCTTAAAAACATATTTGGGGTTTCCCCTTACACTTATCTTTTGCAAAAATACTTTTAGGTGGAGTTAAGACTAGGCCAAAACAACAAAGTAAAATATTTCCACTATTTAATTGAGAAACATGATCTACCAACAATAAAAACAAAGCATGCATACGGAAGCACATAACAAACAAACAAAATAAAATCACACAAAAACATGGGTTGCCTCCCAAGAAGCGCTTTTCTTTATTTACGAGTCTTGTAGCTAGACTCAAGGTCATGGGTTACGTTTTCCTTTCCCACTTTTGTGCTAACTCAAAACATCTAACCCAATTCTCATCACGCTTGTATTCCGGGCCTAGATTCATGCAACCCGAATAGTATGTTCTCCTCCTCTTATAATAGGCTTCATCAGTAATTCCATCTTCCTTAACCTCATAGGGTCGAATTTCATCAATTTGTAGATTTTTTATGCCCTTTAACTCTTCCTTCATGTGAGGCATCATGAAAGTGACCTTCTCTACCCCATCAGTAAACTGCGTTATCCCCTTCTCATGGTCGTGATACATCCTAGTCTTCTCAACAAAAGGTTGTCCTAAAACTACTTCTCCAAGGTGTGGATCAATAATGCCCCTAACATCTTCTAGGATTACAAAGTCGCATTGATAAGTAAAATTTCCTATAAAGATGTGTACCCCTTTAACTCTCCTGACAAAGTTACATAGCCTATTAGAATTGTAAGGGTCTTTTCTAGGGCTTAGTCTTTCGTTCATTATCCAATTATAATAGAGCCTAGACATGATATTCATGGGTGCTTTTAAGTCAATGTATGTATGCTCTCTAGACATGTACCCAATCATGCAAGGAATTTTTATGTTCCTGAAGTTATGCCTCCTAATCCATGGTGTCTTTCTATATTTTGAGGGGCAAGGATGTTGTAAGAGGAACCTATGGTAACTCAATTCATCCGGGGTTGGAGCGAAGTTTGTAAACTCAATTTTCATTTGGAGAGGCTTAATGAATTTCTTAAATGTGTTAGCTTCTCTCTTTCTTCTTTTATGCGCAATAAGCCTCTTGCTGATTTCTAAACGGCGACTCTCTGATTCCATAAAGACCACACTAGTACAAACAAAAACACGAAGAAATAAGATAGACTAAAGAAAACCAAAAAATAAAAATAAAATCTTACTAGAAAGGAATCTAGCAAGTAGACCTAATAAAAAGAGATTCTAACCTAGACAATAACTATTCCCCGGCAGCGGCGCCAAAAACTTGATACGTGGGAATCGCACCAGGCTTTACCTCTCAAGGGATCTTGAGAAGCTTACAACACCCACCAGGCAGTGTAACTGATCGTTGTAGTATAGTACAGTGACAAGTACCGGGGGATTGATCGTTCAGCTAGGAATAGTGTCGCTAGGATTAGAAAACCTAAATACTAGTTCTAAAGATGAGGGATGATTATTTTTGTATTTTTATATTTTTTAGAAAGCAAGTAAAAATATCGGGTTTGAAGGATTTGGACGGAATTAGTTGCTAATCAACTAACCCAATACTAAAGATGCAATCAAAATAAAATACTAAAAATGAAAATAAACTAAATTATACTAAGGTTGTGAGCAATAAGTGGAGAAGTTGTGTTTACTTAGATTTCACTACTCCCTAGATATCTTTTACACGTTAGTTACTTGTTATAGTTGCGTGGATGACGGATTGTATTCCTTAATACCATTCATGGGGTGGCGCACTTAATTCCCCAATCCTATGAGTGCCTACTTCACTCCTATGTCGAGCCGGCTAAGAAGCTCCTAACATGAGATCATTAGAATTTACTCATGCATTAAATATAATCAATAAAACCTAGTGCACGTCAGTTCATGTTTTCTAAGACGTTCAAGCATGTTACCAATTGGAGATCTGCCAGTTTTTTTAAGCCTAACATCGAATTCATTCATCCAATACAACCATAAACAAGTAATCAACACATAATTAACATCTAGGTTTCATTAGATCCAAGCAAACACAAGATAGATCTAGCCTAGCATGATGGAATTAAGACAAGAACAAGATATAGACAACCAACACATAGACATATTGATTGAATTAAAAGAATACTTATCTCAATTACACATGAAAGGGATCAAGGGCTGAGAACCCTTGAAAAACCTGTAAAATTCGTGCCAAGTTCCGCCTTAGGGTTTCTCCAAAACTTCTCTCTTTTAATGTGTGAAAATTAGAAAACTATATATAGGAAATAGGGTCTGAGGCGTCAAGAACAAATTTGTGACGCCGTCATCTCGCCGCCAAAATACTTCTCGGACTGCCTTGATCTACTTTTGACGCCGTCATGTGTTATGTGTTTCCAGGCCGTCATGCATTTTCCTCTTGACGCCCTACCTTGTGACGCCATCAAATATGTACTGGATCGTCATTAAATTACTCTTGACGCCGTCAAGATTTTCTTCTTGACGCCGTCACCTACTATTCCCAGCAAGGAAAATTAAGACTTTGGCGTTTTCTTCACTTTTATGCTTCAAAAATGTCCGAATTGCTTCTTTTTCCAGATTTCTCTCCCAAAATACCTAAAATCACAAAAGGAACGATTTAGGGCAATCTTTGATCAAATAAATTCAATTCCGGGCTTAAATGACCCCCTAAAAACGGTTCATTTTTCGCTTCATCAATACGCCGTTGCGGAAACGATCTATGTTTCTCGACCTCGAATTTTGTCCCCATCAATAACTTAAGGTCATAGCATTACCTACTCTCTCGCAATAGGCATCTATGAGAGAGCACTGTGTTAACTTAGTCGTTTTAGTTATATTCCGTCTAACATAGAGCTTGATCTACTTCTAGTCCTAATGGCAAATAAACATAAAGTATGGTGTGTTATATAGTGGAGGTCGTAGATGCAATTCTTAGAATAAAGTCACTTCTTTTTTAGGATCAACATTTAAAAAAAAAGTTGTCCTGCATAACATGGGTTTTAGACTAATGAGATTCACAATCAAAAAGTTGTTTAATTGGTGTTTTAGAGATAACAAAATGAATACAGGTAAAAAATGTTTGGCGTGTTTATCTCTTTATGACGTTACCGAATATAGGTCAAGAAATAATAGTAGTGTTACCGGATATAGGTCAAGAAATAATAGTATAAAATATATTTGAGGAAGACATTTAGACAAAATGACAATTAAATATTTTTCATATTGAGAATTTTAAGTAAAGATGTTTATTTTACGTACGCAGTAGAGATTGGTTTGATAAACTAGGCGTGTATTTACGCATAACAACGAAAGTTTATAAAGGCAAATAGCTAAAATTGAGATATTATAATTAATTGTTTCATGTAATGTCTAACAATTAACGTTGACAAATATTCATCATCTTCCATAATGACAAAAATATCATATCAGTTTCACTTTAACAAATTAGAATCAAAATATGGTCTAGGGTTGAGAACAAGATTGAAATGAATTTTTTGAAAAAGAAAATAAATGGTAAAGATTTTAGATAATTTTAGAAACAACTTAAATTTTAGGAGAAAAAACTATTTTTAAAATAACTATTTTCAAAAATATTTTCATTTGGGATAGTAAACAAAAGATTGATATTTTAAAAGGTATTATAAAGATTAAACATTACAATTTTTTTTTTTTTTTTTTAAATTTAAGAATTAAGGAGAAACAATTTTGTTTTATATGTAGTTGAGATAGTGATTTATGACAATGAGGATTGACTCTATATATTATCCTACGATATTAAGAAGTGAACAATATTAGGCACAGATCCAAATAACATCTCTAGTATTTTTATTCTTTTCGTCTTCTAATAATAATACAGAATCTTATGCAGAGATTTAAACAATGCCAAAACACATATTTATACCTCGAACTTGTCAAACTGGTCCATCTAGTAACTTGGACTTCTAAAGAGGGTGGCAACCATGCCTTTTCATCATAATTGTAATTAGCCACTAATATTCAACCAACTCATATCATGCCTAACCATGCCTAAATCCATAATTTTAGTGGCAATGTGATGCCTGACCATGCCTAATTTTTTTTTTTAAAATTATATTTAACAATTTAATTTAAAACATCAAATTCCATTTAATTTTAAAAAAAAGTTACATGATAGATATGAAAAAAAAAACAAAACAATTTCTAAAAATTGCAAGGCCATCCATATTTGGCCGCGACTTCACGTTTTTTTGCAATCATAATGTCGCGCATTGTTGGGTCTACTATTGTATCATGGGGGTCGTTGAAGAACTTCATTGCTCGAAAAAAATTCTTTTCTTGAACCCCTTCTAGTTGTGCCGCCATTAACTTTTCTGTCAACTCTTCCTTCGCACGTTTCTTCTCAACATTCTCATCTATTATTTGTGACTTCTTTGCCGCATAATCTGCTAACGATTCAATCCTCTTCTTTGTCGACTCATTTTCGGCCTTTTTCCCTTTTTTCTTCCGGGTAGGAGTTGTGTCGTCATTTAGATCCGGAATAATAGTCTCAACATTGTCATTGCTAGATTCCGACGACTTTCTTCGTTTCTCCGTATTAGACGAAGATGTTTGACTAACGGTTGGTTGTTCCAACCATTTTCCTAACTACCTCCCACGCCTCAATATGACTAAAATTCTTGCCTTTGATTTTCTTTTTATAATCGGCCAATGCATTTCTCATCACGTTAAGATCGTCACACCCACTATCACGACATCGGTTCTACAATAATAAAAAATATAATTTATATTTACACTAATAATTAAAATAAACAAGTATAAATGTAAACAAATAATAAATATAAAATAAAAAAAATTATACAAAGTATATAATTTAAAACTTACTTGTTGGATGTATAGGCCGTTAAAAGTATTCAATTCGGTATTCATATTTTTCCATTTTGTGTTCAACCCATGGAATGTTCGTAAAGTATCCGGCACATTTTGCTTGAAGTGCTCTAGAATTCTTCCCCAAAGGCTATCGGACTTTTGTTGATTCCCGACCTTTGGGCATGTTGAGACATGAACCAAAGCTTTTGCCAAAAATACTTCTTCGTCGGTCGTCCAATTTTTTTTTACAACTTTACCCGGATTTTTTATTTCTTGAACGTCATCATCATTTTGTTCTTCAACTAAAACAAAAAATATATATATATATAACGATTTGAAAAAAAAATACTACAACGATTTGAAATATATATATATATATATATATATATATATATAAAACGAATTTTACAAAAAAAATATCACGAATTTAAAAAAAAATATATATAACGATTTAAATAATACGTAAATAACGTATTACAAAAAAAAATATACCGATTGGACTTGAAAATTGGGTTTCGGGAATAACTTCATCTTCATCATCGTATAACGGTAATTCTCTTTCGACACTTTGTTCCCGTCTTGGTGGACCGTCTCGAAAGTCGTTAAAAAGGTTGAACTCGCTTGTCATTGCTATATTATAGTGAGTTGGATTCAATGGTGGAGGTGCCGGATAGTAGACTTGTGGTGGAGGTTGAGGATAGTAAGGTTGTGGTGGAGGTCGGGGATAGTATGCTTCTTGACCATGTGGTGGAGGCCGGACGGGATGTTGTCGAGAACCTCGACCACGATCACGACTTCGACCTTTTGATGTTGAACCTTGTTGGGATTTACTTGGATCCATGATCTTAATTTTTAAAGTGAATTGGTGATTGTGAATATGTGATTTGAAGAAGAGATGGTAAAATGTGATTGTGAATAAGTGAATTGTGATTTCTAAAGGGGGTAATTTTTTATTTTTTATTTTTTTTTAGTTTTTTGTTGAAAATGTCACTAAAATCAAACGGTAAAATCCCTATTTAATTCCAACGGTACAAAAATTGAATGCGAATTGTTTTTTGCCGATCGGTAATGTATACCGATTCACATGCCGAATCTTGCATGCCAAGCTTGTGGTTTTGTTTTGCCGAGCCACACCGATGCCCTCCCCGAAGACGTTGCCACCCCCCTAAGAGTATAGAATAATACCCTAAATTTGACAAAATAGAATTTCTACCACCCTATACTAATTAGCTCAACAATTAATTGTTTTTTTTTCTCTAAAAATCAATTTAATGAAGTCTTTTATAATAAATATATAGTAAAACTTTGGTAGGTAAATATATATTTTCCTAAAATATATTTATTATTTTTCTTAAAATTGTAGTAAATGAAATTAAATAAATTTTCAAAAAGGATTTTCGTAATTTTTAATTTAACATATGCATATGAGAAAATAAATAGATAAATTGTTATGGTCTAAAACTTGTTTGAAACAAACATTTAATTTTATATATATATATATATATATATATATATATATATATATATATATATATATATATATATATATATATATACACCAAAAGTACCATAAAGTATTATTTGAAATATATATTTATTCTCAATAACTAAATATAATATAATATTAATTAAAGAAAAATCAAATATACTGAATTTTCAAAATAATATGATTAATTATCCTAATTTAACTCCAAATCATTTATATTACATTTGCTTTAGTAAATTGATTTTTTTAACATAATTTAAAAAATAATAAAAATTTTGATTAATCTAGTGTAAGGTAGTAATAAGTCTAATTTGCCAAGTTTAGGATACTATTTTGCTCCCTTAAAAGTTTGGGGTATTAAATGATTCAGTTTGTCAAGTTCAAGGTACTAATATATTTACTAAAGTTTATTTAGTCTTTTAATAATATGAATTATTTAAACAACTAGGCACCTTATTATTAAAATTCTTTTAGTCTTTTAATAATATGGTTATAGATATGAGTTTTATTAAAGTTATAAAAATTAACCTTTAAATGATTCTTGTTTTCCTTATCAACGGCAATCCGATTAACGACCTAGCGACTAATTAGGAACAAGAAATGAGTTACATACAATTGATGCATAAAACATATATTGGATTACTAAAATCTATCCACTGCATGGATTCAGACTTCTCGCAACGGAAACCTTTTAGCAAAACACGTGTCCTCGCTAAAGGTGCACTAAACTACAATAGGTGAAATAGTTTAGTTTTCTTTAGGGATGATTTAGAAGCTTATTTTTACACGTTTGGGCTCAAACGAATGAAATGACTCAAATGGGTAAAATAGTTGCTTGTTTGTAAATGTTAGGGTGAAATTGGGTCATTTGAGTGAAATGGCGGTGTTTTTTTGACACGTTGTGGTTCAGATTAGTGAAATGAGTCAAATGGGTGAAATGGTTGCTTAATCAGTGAAATAATAGCTTATTTATACACGTTTGGGCTAAAATTGCTCAAGTGAGATACTTTTCTTTTTTGTGAAATTAATTTTCTTATTTTGTAATTTTACAGCAAGAAATGGTAGAACTACAGGATACTTGATCCTCAAGTTCTAATTGTTGGAATTATATAACATGACAATCATTAAATATAAACAATAAACGTCAAGTAAACATGCGGAAGCGTTATAACAAGATCATATCAAATGTAATTAATTAATCGATAATAAATAGTAAACGCACCTTTGTGATTCTAGCCCGAACAAGAATCAGTTAAAGTAAATCTTCAACTTATGAACCCTAATTAGGGTTTATGTGGATTGTAAGAATAACCTTTTACCTTTCTGTTATTCAATCCAAGATATAACCAATAGTGTGGTTATATCACGTTGTTGTACACACGTATTAATAGCGTTTCGATGTGAACGCTAGTTCTTGATCACAATAGATTTACCAAACACTTTGTAATGTTCAAGGTTTGTTGCAATCTAGCTAAGTTCTCACATAACATAAATTGCAATACCAAGTGTTTCTTGAATTACATTAGTATAATCCATATTAGAATGTTATTCTCTTACCTTGCAGTCAAGAGAATCCATTAAATCATATCTTTATTAGTTGTTTCTTGCACACATTCAAGAAAACATTTATCCCACTTGTGCATAGAACAACCTCATATAATTGATAAACAACACACCATGCATTTGTTTATGTGATCAATATGACTGTGTCATAGATTTTAGCATAACAAGTAGTGATACAACAACAATGTCTAGTAAGGAAACGTACAAGACTATCCTTAAAAGTATGAGTATCTACACTTGGAAAGTAATATATTTAGCTACCAAGATGTCAAAACTTGTAACTACCACTGAATTAAAGATCATTACAATAATTCTTTATTCAGTAATAAGTAAACAATACTCCCACTGAATTTGACATTGTAGATGTTGCATATCCAGTGAAAGAAAATAGTGTGCTTTTAACTTTCCTACACCTTTGAATGTCCATATGTAACAATTACTTATGCATTAAAGAGTGTATCCTACTATGTAAATGATGGACTATCCATCAAATAGTATTAAACAAGGTAATTGTCGAACAATAATTGCCAATATCATACTGCAATTCCTAAATCATTACGGGATTTACATTCACAAAATCTTTTGCAATGTAAGCATGTTTCATCCCCATCTAATGCCTTGAGTCCAAGCTCTCACTTCCAACTCAATTTAAGTCGTCTAATTTAAAAACTGCAAAGCCATAATTCCATTACATCAGTTGATATGCTAGCAGATGAAATTTACCTCTCCATTGCAATCTAGCCAAGCTTTCACATGACGTAAACTACAACTTCAAGTGTTCTTAATTAGATGGCATTCGACTTAATTTTATAAGGGTATTAAGTTTGATGTGCAATCAAAATAATGTATGAAGAAGCATGCATACAACTTCATAACATTTGTTTTACAAAACAATTTTTTTACCAATTCACTAAGAGTAAAATAACAAAGTTTTGATTGAGGTATCGGGTTCACTAATTAAAGAATTACCAACAATTATCGTCCACTATATCGTACTTTTGCATAAGCCCTAAAGCTTAGTGTTTCGGATAATCATTATGGAATTGTGGCCAATTCACCCTTAAGATGATAGTGTACATGTAATGGTTGTTTGGTAAGTCTAATTTACACACAAACGAGCGAAAAGACAGAATGTTGTCTCTTTGAGGCCACAATTTAATGTGAAACTAACCTTATACCCATCTTATAGTGTGCAAATTTCGGTCTGCCTAGTTAACCATTACATACAAAAACATCAATCAATAAACCTTTGAGATTTTTGCTCTTAAAATAAAAGCATATTTCGCAATTTATTTAGTCCATATTATTTTTCTATTCAAAAATTACCATTTTTCGTTTATAAACATGTCTCACATAAATAATAAACAAAAAACAAGTAATGCATAATAAAAAAAAAAATAACACAACAAAATAAACATATATACATAACATAACAATTAAATATGTATAAAACATGTAGTCACATGCAAATTTAATTCAATAATCCTATTAATAATCAAAACTAGGTGTATAATGTATTTATTCAATTAGGGCTTTTTTCTTCAAATGAAAAATAACTACATACATCGACGAATCGATTGCATAAGCCAAAATTAATTAAACACCACATAGCACGTAATTGATTACTTAATATATTGGAGTCTTCCCCAATTCGACATCTATTAATAAATTTACATGTTTCGATATAACTTAACAATTTAATTCATATATCCAATTTAAACAATTTAAATTTAAATACAATAAAAATCCATGCAAACATGCACTTTTTCATGAATTATGCTTAACAATTAACCTATGAACAAGATCGTTTACTAAAACGCATAAACAATTACATGACAATCCAAGGGTTTCTAATCATATTAAAAATTAAAGGTAATCGACCCTTAAAAAAATTAGGGTTAGGATAATGTAAACCCAAAAAATTCGATTAACATGTAACTAAACAATTCAAGATTCAATATTTATTCATTTCGATAATTAATTACACATTATAACGTCTCCGATACCACTGTTGGAATTATATAACATGACAATCATTAAATATAAACAATAAACATCAAGTACACATGCGGAAGCGTTATAACAAGATCATATAACATCTAATTAATTAATCAATAATAAATAGTAAATGCACCTTTGTGATTCTAGCCCGAACAAGAATCAATTAAAGTAAATCTTCAACTTATGAACCCTAATTAGGGTTTATGTGGATTGTAAGAATAGCCCCTTACTATTTTGTTATTCAATCCGAGATATAACCAATAGTGTGGTTATATCACGTTCTTATACACACGTACTAATAGCGATTCGATGTGAATGCTAGTTCTTGATCACAATAGATTTACCAAACACTTTTTAATGTTCAAGGTTACTTGCAAATCCCTTTTTTTGGGGCTTCGCTCGTTGACCTATGAACAAGAGATGAAAAGAAGAAGTTTGGCCTTCTATTGAAATCAAGTGTACCAAGGGATGAATACATAGGGATGTATTTATACCCTTATGGTTGAGATCAAGTTTACAATGGTTTTCGATGTGGGATTCCATTGTTTGGCCATAAACAAGATTTCTAGAAACTTCTCTTGTCTTGTTTTATTTTCTTCGTATCCGTTGACATTTACCGACCGTTAGTCAATTCCATTAATTACCTAACGCTCTTTAGTCGTTTATTGTGAATTAAATAATATAACATTTTATATTAATTATTTAAACATCGAGTTTCATACGTAAAGTGTGCAATCCTGTGATCTCGAGTTCGATCCTAACATACGACTACTAAAATAATGTCCATAAACTAACACTAATAGGATGAGTGAAGAGAAAATTTTAGGAAGAGTCTTTGGTGAAAGTGGAGGATATAATCCATGATGGCGTAGCAGGTGGGGGATTCAGGAGTAGCGTATGGGTTGTTTGGGTTGATTTATATTTGTTTTGGGTTATGGACAAATGTTTGGATAGTTTCATGGATTATTATGTCTTTATGTAGTTTATGTGTTAGGATTCCCGCTACATTGTTCCCATGTATAGTTTTGTAGCGTATAGCGGATAGCTAGCTTATGTAGTGATCATGTGATAACGGTTTTTGAACCGTATTTTGCGAATTTGGATACAAACACATGATTATGTTAATTTTTAACAAATTTGGATATGTATCATATTATGTTTGGTGAATTTGTGATTTGAGTGTCTTGTGGTGTTGTAATTAGATTATATACAGGTTGTGGATTTGTAGTGATAATGTAGATTTTTTCCAGAACAATTCCAGAAAAAATCTGGAAATTATCCATTTTGCATTGCAAAATGGGTCAGTCACTTTTAGCGGGGGCATGTCCCCGCCAAAAGGTTGCTGCATTATTGGTGAGCACAACTTTCAGCGGGGACGCGTCCCCGCCAAAAGTAAGCACCATTTACGTGTAAAATACTTTCAGCGGGGAAGCGTTCCCGCCAAAAGTGAGCACCATTTACTTGTAAAATACTTTCAGCGAGGAAGTCTCCCCGCCAAAAGTGTGGCCACGCTGGCAAGTTTGACCTGACCAAAATTATCCACGCTGGCAGTGTGGGTCCCACGTGTCACCGCCAAAAGAGAGGTCCATCGCCGCCGAAAGTTTACAGCGAAGGGCTTTAGCCGAGGCACTTTCGGCGAGGACATGTCCCCGCTGAAAGTGGCTGAAAGCGAGGAAATGTCCCCGCTAAAAGCAGCCTATGTTGTAGTGTACAAGGATTCACTTACTCTCACGTTCACCTATCTCCCACCAACTATAACCACGAACACAAATCTCACCATAGCAAAATACACCATTCAAGGGTTTTACCAAGGGAATGGAAAGGCTAAACAAGTACAAGACTCTGTGGAGGTTGAAAATTTCTTATCAGTGATAGACAATCACCGAAAATTGGGGGAAACATATGTTCCTTTGACTGGTCTAGCGAATGTGGCAGTTTTTAGGGTGGATTTTGATGCTTACGTGAAGTTTAAGTCAATTGAAAACAAACAATCTCATCTTCTGGCTGGAGCTATTTTGGAGGTTGACTGCGACACCGGAATTGAGGTTCAAAATGACAGCGTAAAGTTGGAGTACTCATCTGGATCGAATTGGTGGGGATTTCTGCAATGGTTGATGTTTTTTTGCTTTATTTGCATTGTTTAAGACATTATTTTGGGTGGGTTTCTTTTTGTTTTTCACCGCTTTTGCTATCATAATCGCTAGCGTGCTACCGTCTGACAATTCAGCTGAAGTGCCAAAGTCTGAAGATTCAGCTGAAGATCATGCTACAGTCAGAAGATTAGCTGTTTACTTGAAGTCTTCTTTTGTGTAATATCACCGGTAATGTCTCTTATGTATTTGTTTATGAGCAGATAAAGAGACCTAACTCATGTGTCTAAACTTATGCTTAAAATATCATGCGACACATAAAAGTATGCATTTTCTATCTTATAATTTCCGCTCTTGATTTTGCCACATGTCACCCTTAAAGTTAGCTAAGCATGTATTTACGTATAATTTTAGTATGCATGCATGCATGCATATCGTTTTCCTTTTTTTATTATAAGAACTAGTGGGTTAACTATAAGACCGGCCTTCTCCCTTTTGCAAAAGCCTGTGCCATCTAAACTTCCAATTAAACTGATATAATGGAACGTCAGGCAAGGTTGTTTTAATTTGCATTTTGGATCGGAGTCACGTTTGTAGGAAGCCTTTCATTAAATTTTGTTCGACCAGACCCGATATTCCTTTTAAAAAGCTCGAGAAAGCAAATTTGGTGGCTGAAAAAAGAATTTGAAATTTCCAGTGTTTGTCCAAACACTTAGCCCTCTTTCTCTAGATTAACCTTTATTAAAAGCCATTCATTGCGTATTCTCCACGACGAGATATTAACTTTTGATGGAAGAAATTTATACCTTCGAACCTTGGCTTGCGTATTCGTTGATATCAACAATTTACTACTTCATCACTAATAAGTATCCTGAATGATTATAAAGTGAATGACCGATGATCAGTTGATATCCAGGCGCCCAGTTGGTCTGGCTAAGCCTGACAGAACAATGACAAAATATCAACAATAACTAAACCTTGGCTTGCTTCTTGCAAGTTGTAATTCCAGTAGTTGGTCATGTAAGGCCCAATTTCAATGGCCCACGTTCATTCCAGGAGTCCTCTCCCTCTCTCAATAACTTTGCAACTATTCAAACTTCAAAGTAAAGACTAAAGAAGTAAAGAGGAGTGTTACCCAACCAATTTTACGTCAAACCAAAAGCTAGTGATTACCATTTTTTTTTAATAAGCAAGGTTAGAAAAATGTCAAGTTTAAGGAGCTCCTCTTTTAATTTATTGACGCCATTCAACAACCATAGCTTAGTTACTTGCTTGAAGACTACCATTGCTTAAACCTCCATTTTTATGACAAAATAAGACGTTTTTCAAAGCTATCTATGCATTTTTCTTTTCATCTGATGAGCCACCTGAAAAGAAATTTGTTACTTGTTAGTGTTGGCACTTTAACAGTGGAGAAAGGGAAGTCTGATAAGATTGGGATTGATTTATGGATTGCACATGACAGAATAACTGTTTGAGGGAGTGGCTAAAAGACATCGAGTACGTAGTGATACATTGGCAAACTTAGGTGCCAAGAGGCAGCGGAAGAAATACCTAAATTGACATAGTGATACGCTGAACAAACCTTAAGGTGGTGTTTGTTTGTTTGTTAAGAGGATCTGAATCTGAATCTGAACCGCACATCTGAATCTGATGCGTAAATGTCTGACTCTGACCGCATCTGAACGGAAAAAAAAAAAACTCATGTTTGAACCGCACATTTGCTTGCTCGTACAATTTTTTTTTTGGTTTTATTTGTGTCAGCAAGAGGCAACAAGACGCATTCAGACACCCCTCTCAAGTATAAACCATTAAGATCTTACTGCATCTCCGAACGAAAAAAAAAAAAAAAAAAAAAAAAAAAAAAAAAAAAAAAAACGGTCTGAACGTCAAAATGTCTGACCGATTCAGACACAGTGCCCATTCAGAGGCCGTTAAGAGGGAAAAAAAACAAAAACAAAGTGTTAAACTGAGTGAGTGATATCGGTCTAGGGAGATGGCTTACTGATACCTACTATTTTTACCTGTTTTCATAATCAGTGTATTTTTATGTGTTCATAAATTTTTTAGTCTTGGTACCTCTCTAGTTTATAAGATCTAGTTTACATTTATTTTGGTCACTCTAAACCTAGGTTCTTTTTAGAGTAAATATTTAAACCATTGTAGAGATTTATGTTATTCCAATCAAAAGCCCATAATAATATAAGACGAGGCAAATTAACATTGTTTATGAAACAAACATTGTGTTTATGCAATATTCATTTCCAGGTATCTTTTTCTTATGCTATTACGAACAAGAAATTGTTTTTATTAATGAAATTTACAAGTGAATGGCCCAATAATCAGTGGATTACTTGAATTTTTTAGCCCAACATTAAGGGCCCGTTTCATTAGCGAAAATTAAAATCTGTCTATGGAATTGGAATATGAAAAAATTAATATGTTAAGCAAATTAGGGGTGTTTATCGGTTCGGTTATCGGTTAATCGGTTTATTCGGTTCGGGTTGTTCGGTTAAAAATTTTTTTTGGTCATAACCGAAAATCGAACCGAACCGAAAATATCTATAACCGAACCGAAGTTCGGTTCGGTTATGGGTCAAAACCGAAAACCGAATGTTTTACTTAAATTACACTATTTATATATTTTTTTTGAATTTAATTATATATATTTTTGGGAAAAAAAATATTTCAAGCATAAAAAAGTGTTTTTTTATATTAGTATAAAATTTTAATGGATATTTTTTATATTTAAAATAATATAAATATATAAAAAATATATATTTATATAAATTCGGTTTTCGGTTCGGTTTCGGTTCAGATAGCTAAACCCATATCCAAACCGAAAACCGAATTTTTAATTCGGTTCGGTTCGGTTTTAACAAGTTCGGTTCGGTTATATGTTCGGTTCGGTTTTATTTCGGTTAGGTTCGGTTCGGTTTTCGGTTTATTCGGTTAATTAACCGAACCGTGAACACCCCTAAAGCAAATGTAATTTGTAGAATTTGAAATCTGAAAGGACTAGAATTTGTAATAAATAAGGCGTGTGGATGAAAAAAAATGAAATGGGAAAAAGCGAATTATCTATATATATAATAAAAGAAGCTTTTTTTGAAAGTTTGTCCACCTCATTAAAGCCATGCTGGCACTAAAAGCCACATCACAAATGTCAGGTCATATATTACATTTATTTCTCTACATTCTGTATTTCTGTTTCACTTCCAACATTTATTCAGTCTTTAACTTTCCCAGACCCACCTTCAATGGCAACCAAAAATCAAGCAACCGCTTACCATCTATAATTCAATCTTTATTTCCTAATCTCTAATCGCTACAAGGTATAATTAAATATTTATTTTTGTCTTTATTATTCATTATTCAGATTTTACAATTGATTGAGGTTATAATTCACAAGCGAATTGATTGACGTTTTTTGGGGGTTTAATTGACAAACGAATTGATTGACCTTTAAATTGATAAACGAATTGAGGTTTTTTTGGTATTATACGACTTGAGGTTCACATGTATCAAGGTAATGATTATACGCTTATGAAAATTAAGTGTGTTTAAAAATCCATTGGAAACAATTTTTTTTTATTGTTTTAGGGTCTAGATTCATATGTTTTATTTGTAATGAATATGATGTTGACAATGATAATTTGAATTCTTCTATGGGATGTCAAGTTATTTAAGAAGTGTATGAAAAGTGTTTGATGAAATGTCTTAAAAGAGTTTTAGTTAACATATATGAATAATCACTTATGTTAATGAAACTTTGATATTGGAGGTTGTTACTTGGATTTAATTGTTTACTTGATGTTTAAATACTTTGCAAACAGAATAACATGTTTCAATGATTTATATGTGTATAGGTAGAACCAAAGAAATCAAGGTTTCGACAAACTTTTGTTCACATTTAGGCTCTCTTAAATTGGTGTAGAGCATGTTAATTTTTTTTTTTTTTTAATTTTTCACGCCAATGCACTTTCATGTTATTGATACAAGGTAAAATGCATTTTGTAGGTTGTGGTGTATCTATGTTATTCTCTTTTGCAATCATTAGTAGAATTTGATACATGTGAAGAATGTTCTACAGGTGAGTACCATTTGTTCCAAGTAATTTATATAAAATATTTTTATTTTACAATTACAATTTTGACTAATTAATGTTTCATTGGGTTTTGTGTGCAAGTGGTCAAAAATTAAAAGTGAAACAGGTCAAATGAGGGGCAAGTAACCGAAAACACATATTCTAACCCAAAACATGTTTTGACCAATTGGCTACCCCTAAACGAAATCTTCGACATATAGCTTTTAATAACTTTACCCTTTCATAGTTTTACTAAACATATGAAAACCATGCACATGTTGTTGGAACCATAGTTTTACTATTTTATGAAGTCTCGGTCATTTGTAATAATGCTAGGTTGCTTAGTTATTATTTACTATCACTTACATTTAGTATTAAGTTTACTAGGCTTAAGAATGAGGTCCATGGGCCTCAAGCCCATACGTTTCATGTAAAGGGAAGGAGTAGGAATGTTGCCCTAGCTCCTTTCCTATAAATACTAGTCTTAGGCCTCTTGTAAACTTGGTTGGTTATTTGAAAACATTAAGGAAACTCTTGCATTTCATTTTCTCAATTTTCTCATAATCATCCCACTCTCATTCTCATCTCATTTCTCTTTATATCATACTTGTGTTTACTAAATGGTGACCTAACAAGTGGTATCATTCGCTAGAGGAAGGTGTAGTTATTGTTTTCATTGATTTATATCTTAAAATTCGTTTTTTATCGAATTTTTTGTGAAAATTTTACACTTTCTTGTTAGTTTCTTGGTTTTTCTCACATCTTTGCTTACAAACTTGTGTTCAAAATCAAAACTAACCAAAAAGTTCCAAACTTTTTACAAAAATATTCGATTTTGGTTACTTGTACTTTTATCGAAATTTTTTAAGTTTGGAAAATTTCCTAAAGTTTTCTACTTTATTAAAGATCTACTCATTTTACAAACAAAAGTACAAGTATCTTGAAATAAAAACGAGTTTTAGGATTGCTTTCTTTGAAAAACAAAAACTTACAAGTTATCGAGATCTTCTCCAAGTGCACTACCTCGACTTCGTTTGGGTGGACTCGGTATTTTCTTTCTTGTATAAGAAAGTTAAGTACTTCGACTTTTGGGAAAGTTTTCGAAATTGTATAACTTCGAAAACTAAGTTTCGCAAATTTTGTGAATTTTCGAGAAAAACTTATATTTTTTCGAAATCACAAAAGTTATCGAGAAACTGATTTTAAGTTTCGAAATATTTTTTCGATAACAAGCAAAATATCGAAATCTTATTTTCGATAAACCTGCAAAGTTTCGAAATCCTTGTTTCTCGATAAAATCTTCAAAGTTCTCGATAATCTGACACAGTTTCGCAAACTCTAGTTGTGCTAAGTTTCTCGATAATTGGTTAATTCTACACTTTCCACAAGATCCATTTCTACACAAGTGTTCTAAGATGTCTCAGCCACCGAATCACTACTTTCCTCATGTTCAACAACAAACACCTCAGCAACAACAACCTCAGCAGTATCAGCAACAACAATACCTTCCGCACATAATGAATCAACAACCTCCTAAATACAATCCACAACAACATTACCTAATGATGCAACAACAGCTCATTCCTCAACAACAACCATATCAAGTGCCACTACAAAACACTCAGTTTTCCTCCAAACAACCTCACTGGTTTGACAGAATGTGTGAAGTTATTACAACTCAACAATCCCGACATGAGGCAGGATCACTTGAGACACCTCCAATGCTAACACCTGGTAACTATGTGCAATGGTCAAGTCGATTCCTACGCTTTCTTGAACTTAAGAAACCTCATGGGCAATTCTTGAAGCAAGTGATACTTGAAGGACCATTTGAGTGGCCAACAAGATTTGAAGCTGGTGATCCAAATGCTGATCCTCCACGTCCTCCTGGTGATAGACCCCTTCCAGAAACTGCACTCACTGAAGAACAGAAACTACATCGTGAAGCTGATCAGTATGCAATGGCTTATATACTTCAAGGTATACCCAATCCGATCTATCGCAGTGTCGATGCTCAGAAAACAGCCAAAGCTATGTGGGAACACGTTCATCTCCTCATGGAAGGCACTCAATTGAACAAAGATGACATGGAATCCAAGCTTTACATGGAATACACTGACATCACAATTGAACCTGGAGAGTCACTTGAATCCTACTATCATCGTTTCACAAATGTGGTTAATGATCTGGAACGTCACAAAATCACTGTACCAAGGATCGCTGTGAACTCCAAATTTGTGGGTAGTCTTGGCCCTGATTGGCATAAATATGTGACATTTGTTCGTCAAACGAAGAATCTTCATGATGCTCCATATGGTTTGTTGTATGATTTTCTGAAACACCATGAACCTGAAGTGGAAAAAGATCGAGCTCTACGAGGAGGATACACTCCAACTTCAACACCAAATTCTTTGGCTCTCGTAGCTCAATCTCCCTATGCTCCACCACCAATGTCAAATCATGCATATGTTCAAGAACAGAACTACTTCAGTTATCCACAATCTTCCACCTCGAACCAAATGATCCCTTATGATTCATCTCTACATGATTCTTCTACTCAACTTGTTCCGTCAAACAACAATGATGCTATGTACTACTCCAACTCCAATGATGATGACGATGATGACTTTAATACGTTGAATCAGGGACTTGCTCTTATTGCTCGTGCTTTTAGCAAATTCTCCAACAAAACAAACAACCGTCAACGTTCATCTTCAAACACAAGAAATCAAGCTGTTGTTAATGATGGAAGAGTGGAAATTCAGAATCGTAGCTATGGTCGATCTGGTTCAGGAAGCTCTTCAGGAAATTATGGGAATGGTCAAAGGTTTAGTAACAATACCGGGTTCAGAAACAACTCAGCATCTCCTCAACAAAGGTCTGACTCAGTTGCTACAAGGAACTCCAGCTCAGGGAATGCAGTTTGGTGCTACAATTGCAATGAACAAGGTCATATAGCTACAACATGTCCCAAACCGAGAACTCGGGGAAGTAAGTTTCACAAGCAGGCATTACTCATGGCTCTTCAAGATGAAAAAGATGGACATTTCCCTGAACAGGACAACAACTTCATGGCAAATGTACACAATGATGATGACATGGAAGATCTGGAAGCTAAAGCAGCTGTGATGCTTATGGCCAACATGCAGGAACTTAAGCTCAATGATTCAGGTCCAGTGTATGACACTGACGGCTTGTCTCAGGTACATGACCTCAATGCATGCTTTATTAATGAAATAGTCTCACCTTCTGTTTATGAATCAGATATGGCGCAAGTTGTTCCATCTACATCATCTTCATCCTCTCAAACAGATGAACAAATAAGCACAGTTGTCATATTTGATGATGACACAGTTGTCTCATTTGATGATCCTATTGAGAACGATAAATATGATCAGTTAGAACAACATGAACCATCATTTGATCCAGACCCTGACCTCATATTGTTATCTAAACAACTGGATGCTCAACAATTGCAAATAATCAAATGCAACGAGAAAAACAAAGTTTTAAAAGAACAAAATGCGTCATTTGCAAGAGACATTGAGTGTTATAAAATTCAGCTTTCAAATCAAGAAGAAAAGATAAAACACACTAAAAGTTTTGAAAAAGCTTTTCAAGATTCTTACAACAAAGAACAAGATCTTCAACGCAAAATACAAGATTTAATTGAGTCACACGGAAAGTTGATTTCGAAACTTGAAAGTGAGAAGGGTGAATTGAAACAACAAGTTGAATGTCTTCAAACTGAACTTTCAAAAACAGAAACAAAATTGTCAAGTTGTCAAAAAGATTTTCATGAACATAAAATACGGAAACGGAAGTACATAGACAACTTACTCGGTGATATTGTTGATCTTGAAAAACAACTCAAAGAATTTCGTCACATTGTTTACAAACACGGGAACTCTGTCACAACAATTCAGAAATTTACTTTAAAACCGAGACCCAATTGCGGATATGCACTTGGTGATTACAATTCAATGTTTCTACACACGGCATTCAAAGAAATTCCAAAAATTTACAGTATGGATTATTTTCTTGATAATACGATTGTGCGTGCTGTTGTTTTTGATACTGAGGAAGAAGAAGAACTTGAAGACGAGAGTCGATCAAAAATGAGTCAAGTTCAATTTTGGACACCATATGACTATTCAAAAGCTCCTCCACTTTCAAAATCTTTTGTCACTCAAAAGGAATTACCTGAGAAATCATGGTTTATCGAAGAGTCATATGTTTCATCTCACAATGCGGCTCCTGTCCCACCTGTAGCACAAATAAATGGTCCTTTACCATCATCCGGTGAACTTACACGTTTACCAAAATGTCGTGTCTTAAATTATTTCAAAACCTTTATGGAAGACATCGATATTTTGGAGGAAACAATTGAACGCAATTCAGAAATAAAAATTGAAACTTTTCAATCCGCTTACGAGCGAGAAAAGAGAGATATTTTTCAAAAATAAATGAAACCAATTGTTCAACACCTTCGTCTATGTGCTACACGTTGGGATCAGGAACTTCAAAAGGAGGTCAAAAATATGATAAACGTTTTTGATACTGCTGAAAATGAGATTTTGGTCCAAAAGCTACAAACTAAAGTTTTCAAAAATGATGCTGATCGACTCTTGGAACAAGTTCTCTGTGCTGATATTTTGTCTGTTATCATGAATGATCTCTATAAATCTGGTACTTCTATGCTTGTAGATGATCTCTGTGTTGATAACAATTTGTTGAACGTGGAATTAGAGACACTTAAAAATGAGAATGAAAATCTGAAGAAAAAGAATGATGATGTGACAAAACAGTTTTCAAAAGAAATTTGTCAACTCAAACAAAGGCTTGAATGGTGTCAAGCTCAAAGTCTTAAAAAGGAATTGAAGTTTCAAAGTCAAAATGTTTCAAACTCTTGTCAGATTTGCAAAAACAACGAGTCTTTAAAAGGTCGATGTTTCCAATACGAGAAAGAAATTGCGGATTTAAAAATTGAAAACGCCGAATGGCAACAAAACCGCGACGACATCAAATATTGCAATGGTTTACTTGAGTCTGAAATTCAGGACAAAAATCACATCATCATTGATTTGAAAGAGAAAGTTAAGCTACTTCAAAAAGGAAAAATGGTTGACACCACGGTGATAGCATCAGGAATGTATCAAATAAACAAAACTGATAAAGGAAAGGTTGTTCAAAACACTAATGTTGATAACTCCACTTCTACAGGACTAGTCTCCACTTCTAGCGTTAGCAGACCCAAGCGAAAAAGTAAAAAGAAGAATAGGATCTTGCAACGTAAGAGAGGACACCTAGAAGCTCAAGAAGTAGAAGACCAACTTAGGAATTTGAATAAAACTCATGTTGCATCAGATTTAGATTCTAATCTGGCAAATTGTAATCAAAATCTAAATGTAACGAATGATAAACCTTTGAATGTTTTGAATATTAATGCATCTTGTGTGTTTTGTCGTAAAAATGTATCATCTGGTGATCATACAAAATGTTTAGCTAATTCTCTTCTCAATCGTCATAAGAAACGTAGGACACGCATTCCTTTTAGGCCCACTAATGCCTCTAAGTCTAACTTAGGAAAGCCGTCTTCTACGGTTTCTAATGATGTCCCAGTTACCCCCATAGGTGCCGAGAACAAATCTAGGACTGAGCCAACTACTAGTGCATTTAACATTAAGAAAGCAAAAACTAGTTGGAATTGGCAACGTTGGTTACAACACAAACCAGACTTTAAATGGATTCCTAAATTGTTGAATATATGTGTTACTAACCAACAGGAACCCGCATTGTCTTTGGGTTCCACCCTTACTTCTGTTCCACCCGTGTCTTCTTCTGGTGATGCAGGTGGTACAGATCGTTCTCTGGATTGTTGATAGCGGATGCACCCGACATATGACAGGCAATCTCAAACTGCTACACAACTTTGTCTCAAAGTTTATAGGAACTGTCAGATTCGGGAATGATCATTACGCTCTAATAATGGGATATGGTGACTACATCAGCGGTAACATTGAAATTAGTCGTGTTTACTACGTGGAAGGCCTTGGACACAACCTTTTCTCTGTTGGTCAATTCTGTGATGGGGATCTAGAAGTTGCATTTCGTGAGAAAACTTGCTTTGTTCGTGACTTACAAGGAAACGATCTAATGTCTGGCTCACGCGGCTCCAATCTTTATACAATCTCAATGTCAGATATGATTGCAACATCTCCGATATGTCTTCTCTCCAAAGCTGAATCGACTAAATCTTGGTTATGGCACAAACGTCTTTCGCACTTGAATTTCAGAACCATGACTGACCTTGCTCGTTATAAACTTGTCGATGGATTTCCAAGATTCCGTTTTACCAAAGATCACTTATGTCCAGCCTGTGAACAAGGAAAAAGTACTCGAGCTCATTTTCCTTCAAAACCTGAGCAAAGTACGAATCATGTTTTACAACTGCTTCATATGGATTTGTGTGGACCGATGCGTGTTCAAAGTATTAACGGTAAACGCTACATACTCGTAATTGTGGATGACTTCTCCAGATGGACTTGGGTTTATTTCCTACGAAGTAAAGATCAGGCTCCTTCTATGATCATCACCTTTCTCACCAAAATTCAAGTTCAGTTACGCAACACGATACGAATCGTCAGAACTGACAATGGAACTGAATTCAAGAATCAGACACTTCGGTCTTACTATGAGAAAGTGGGAATTGAACATCAAACGTCTATACCTAGAAGCCCAGAACAGAATGGTGTGGTTGAAAGACGCAACAGGACGTTAGTGGAAGCTGCTAGAACTATGTTGATTAATGCTCAATTACCAGATTACTTATGGGCAGAAGCTGTTTCAACCGCATGTTATACTCAAAACCGTTGCATGATCACAAAACGCCATCGCAAAACACCATATCAAATTGTTCACAAAAGGAAACCGAACATCGATTACTTTCATGTATTTGGAGCACTTTGCTATCCGAAAAATGATCGTGATGATTTAGGTAAACTCAAAGCTAAGGCTGACATCGGAGTGTTTGTTGGATATTGTGAAAATTCCAAAGGTTTTCGGATATGGAATCGTCGTACAAGAGAAATTCAAGAAACCATTCACGCTAATTTCGATGAACTCACCCAAATGGCTTCTGAGCAACACAGCTTAGGACCCGAATTCAACCGTCTTAACTCTCCGGCATCTTCAGCTGAACCTTTACCACTTAACCGCAAAGAATTAGAAACCTTGTTTGCTCCACTATTTGATGACACAATTGAATACCGTCCTACTGAGGTCTCACCAAATTCCGCTGCTCAACCTGCTCACATTCCAGTACCAGACTCACCTCAACAAACTTCTACAAGTGTTGAGAGAGACGGTCCTTCAATTGAATCACCATCAACAGCAGAACAAACTGGTTCTACTCCCTGCCATCCAGCTGAAGATCCTACACCACAATCAGTTCCACAATCCGCAGGGCATGATCCTGATGCGTTCATTAATCCGTTTGCACCAGCTACTACAGTTCCTGATATAGCTGAGTCGTCAACACGCAACTTGGATCCTGCCAACATGCGAGATACGTATCAACTACACCCATCAACATACAAATGGACTCGTGACCATCCACTAGTTCATATTATTGGCCATCCAGATGCACCTGTTATGACAAGACAACGACTTCACACCGATGGAGAAACTTGCATCTACGCACTCAGAGTTTGTCATGAAGAACCCAAGAACATTAAAGATGCAATGACTTATGACAACTGGATTGAATCTATGCAAGAGGAATTTCAGCAATTCATAAGATTAGAAGTCTGGGAATTAGTTGAAAGACCTGACGGAGTCTTTGTCATCGGGTTAAAATGGATCTGGAAGAATAAGCTTGATGCAGAAGGAACAGTCATCCGCAACAAATTACGTCTGGTAGCGAAAGGATACTCTCAACTTGAAGGTCTAGACTTTGCTGAATCCTTTGCTCCAGTGGCACGACATGAAGCTGTTCGGATCTTTTTGGCTTATGCTGCTCATAGGAATATGGTGGTTTACCAAATGGATGTGAAAACTGCATTTCTGAATGGAGAACTCCGTGAAGAAGTTTATGTCAGCCAACCTGAAGGCTTCGTTGATCCTGAGCATCCTAATCACGTCTACCGACTCAAAAAGGCTCTCTACGGACTCAAACAAGCCCCACGGGCGTGGTATGACAAACTGTCCACTTTCTTACTGGCCAATAAATTTTTTAAAGGATCGGTGGATCCAACACTGTTTACAAAAACCTACGGGGAGGACTTACTTATTGTTCAAATATATGTCGATGACATCATTTTTGCCTCAACAAAACGAAGTTACTCTAATGATTTTGCAAAATTAATGAAAGATAATTTTGAAATGTCCATGATGGGTGAACTTACGTTCTTTCTAGGATTACAAGTTCATCAATCACCCCGTGGTATTTTTATTAATCAGTCCAAATATGCTCTCGAAATTCTTAAGAAACATGGAATGATGTCTTGTGATACTTTTAATACACCAATGGGCTATACCACAAAACTAGATGCTGATTTACATGGGACTCCTGTTGACCCTACCAAATACCGAAGTATGATTGGGTCCCTCATGTATCTCACTTCTAGTAGACCTGATATAGTATTTGCTGTCTACATGTGCTCTCGCTATCAGTCCAGACCAACTGAAAAACACCTCAGTGAGGTCAAGAGAATCCTTCGATACATAAAGGGAACCATTAACTTGGGGATCTGGTATCCGAAGGATTCTGGTTTTGAACTAATTGCTTTTTCAGATGCTGATCATGCAGGATGTTTAGACACACGCAAAAGTACATCTGGTGGATTACAGTTTCTCGGAGACAAACTTGTGTCATGGCAATCTAAGAAGCAGGACTGCACTTCACTGTCGTCTACGGAATCTGAATACGTAGCCATGTCTGCTTGTTGCGCTCAAGTCATTTGGATGAGATCACAACTTAAGGATTATGGTTACCTATTCAACAAGATTCCCATCTACTGTGATTCAAAGAGTGCAATTGCTATCTCCTGCAACACTGTGCATCATTGCAAATCCAAACACATCGATCTCCGATATCATTTCATCAAAGAGCATGTGGAAAGGGGTACAGCTGAACTTTATTTTGTTGGAACTGAGTACCAATTGGCGGACTTACTTACCAAATCCCTGGCACCATCCAGGTTTGCTAGTTTAGTTCACCAAATTGGTATGAGATGTTTGACACCAGAGGATCTGGAAAAGTTTTTAAAACACCACTGATCGTCAAACATCACAACTATCTTTGTATAATAGTTTGTTTTTTCTTTCTTTTCTATAAACTAATATAAACACAAAAAGATTTTTCACATTCTATTTAAAAAAAAATAAAAAAATGCAAGTATATCGCTTCCATTCAACACTTTGTTCATACTTTACAAGTGTTGAGGGGGAGTCACGCTTAAATCTTTTACCAAATCTAATTGATATACTTGCATATTTCCCATATTTTATGGTTTTTTTCTTCAGTATGTGTGGACGATTTCTTTTACGTCACTTTGTCTCATTTGTTACTTAATCTTCATAAGTTAGGCATATCTTAATGGTACTTATGGTTTGCAAGAAACTTTAGGACACTAGTTTGTTTCTTATAAAAGTCCAAGGACTAAAAGTGACTAAAATCAAAACTTTTCAAAATAACTAATACAAACAAACCGTACAAACCAAAAACACCACAATTTCAAAACTACTAAACCCCTAAAACCCTTTTCTTAAACCCACGGTTCAAAATCATTCGTGATATCCACGACTTTGATCAATAAATTGTAAGTTCCTATGGATTCACTAGGGCATTTCAAACATAGGATCTTGGTTAATTAGGTTTTCAACGGTTCGATCTCTTGATTTCTTGATGTCGAGAACTAGGGTTAGGATTTCGAAAATTACGGTTAACATGTTGTGATAGTTAATTCTTGATGGGGTTTAGTTACTTGGCTTGTTTCTAACACTTTCTCATCAGTTGTTGTCTCATTCCATCATGTTTGCTTTGTTTTCGATTTCAAAAGAATGGGTCGAAATGGGTTTATAAGCTTCTGTGATTATTGGGTTGTTTTTAGTGGTGGGATTTGCTTCAAAGGTCTCTTATGTGCATGCTTAATCTTGCTAGGATGTTTCACACTCTTGAACGTGATTCTCGATAAACTTGTATGCCTCGTTCGTGAAAAACATCGAGTTAAACGTGTCTCTAGTGTTGTCTATTGTGCTATGTGTCTTGTTATGCATCATACTTGTAGTCGTAATATGCTAGAACTCTGTAATACTCACTTGTTTCTTATTCGTGAAGTTATCGAAATGCATGTTCTCGAACATTATCGCAATCTTTGTATTTTGCCTAAAAAGTGTTTAATTTACCTTGGTGACAGGCCAAAATCATAGGAAAAGTACTTTGTGAAGGAAATGTAAGGATGACTTCTACAAAATACGAATTAATTCTTGTATAAGAATTTTTTCGAGAAACTGAGTTTTTATCGAAATCTTTTCTAAATATCGAGAAACCTAAGTTTTTCGAGAAATATTGTTCAAAGCTCATAGTTTTTCGAAAATATAATGTTTTCGAAATCTTTCTGAGAACTCTATTTTTTCGAAATCTTCAGTTTCTCGAAATTTTGTTTTATCGAAAATATTAATGTGGTTTCTCGATAACTTTAAGTTTTGTCGCAAAACCTGATATAGGAAAGATCTCGATAACAGTTCTCGATAAAATGTCAATTCTGAGGAATTTTATCGAAACAGTTACTTTCTCGATAAATTCCATCAGTTTCTCGAAAAACATCTATTTTTCGAAAAAGTAAGAAATCTCGATAAAAGTCAGTTATGTGGAATTTTTTCGAGAAAGTGACTTTCTCGATAAAGTTTCACCATAAAATTTTTTCGAAATCTGTTTCTTTACTCAAGTTTGCGATAAAAGGTCTTTGATATATGTTTTCATTATCTTGTCTGGCATTGTTATGTTATACCTATATATCATTGGTGTGATTCATTATGGTTGTGTAATGTGATGTAGTTGTGAATTGTACTTGTCATGTTGTGCTGATTTGCAAAATGCATTATTTGGCTCATAACAAAATGTCACATTTGTGCTTAACTGTCTCAAGTAGATATCTGTATCCAAACTCTAAACTGTGCTAACACATAACAAATTTGGATGTTTGGTTTATGGTGATACTTTTCAGATAAACATGGCTGAACACAATGAGAACGTTGCTGAACAAACTCTTCCATTACTCACCTTGGATGACATCACTCCCGAGAACTACAATGTCACAATTGGCAACAACAATCCCAGAGTCGATTTCAACAAGTTGAACATCACAGAGAAATCATGCAAGATTGTGAAAGATATCCTACTGGCACATCCATGCAAACCACTCCTCACCTGCTCTACCTCAGTTCCACTGTTCTACCTTCATCAGTTCTGGCTTACTGCTCGGGCCAACTTGGATAATGAGTCTTTCACCGTTACATTAGATAGCCAAGATTACTCTGTAGATCATGACGTTCTTCGAACAGCCCTTCTCATGCCACAAACTGACAACGAATTTGCTCCGATACTACCTGACCTGGAACTTCTTGACTTCTTCATTGAATTAGGATATGAGGTTGATGATGATGAACCTCTAATCAAGCTTTCCAAATTTAATGTCAAGTATATCCCTCAGCCTTGGAGAACATTCTGTCTGTTGGTGGTGAGATCTATATCTGGAAGGAAAAGTGGTCATGAACATCCAAGGCTCGAACACCTGCAAACATTCTGGGGAATGGTGACTCTGACACCGATTGACTTTGCAGTTCCTATCATGAATGATATCGTCCACAGTATTCAGACAGAACGTGTGAAGACTATGATACCATTCACAAGATTCACCAAGCTTCTCATAGAACATCTCTGCAAAAGTTCTCCAGAATTCATCAAGAGGATAGCTGATCCTAATGAGCCGAAGCACCTCTTCGAGGACGACTTCACCACCTCATTCATCAAATCGACCACTTCCTCAACCAAGATCAAAGGAATGAGGATTCCCGAATACCTTCTGAGTGACAATATTAAGAAAAGGGCGAACTTCAAGTTGTATGATCTGGCTTACAAAGGGGAACAGGAAGAAACCACAATAAAGACTCGTAGCAAAGGAGGTGTAAAGTCTGGGAGTACCACAAGCACCACTGCCTCACCACATACTAGATCTAAGGGTGCTCCTAAGTCTAAACCCAAGACTTCCACCAAACCTATACCTACATCCAAACCTAAACCTGCTACCAAGCCAAAGAAGAAGGCAACTCCTGAGTACTTTATTCGGGATGAACCTACTCCTCCACCTTCTGACACCGAGTCTGAGTTCGATACAGAATCTGAAGAAGAAGAACCAGACTATGAACTGAGATACCGAGCACCTGATGAAGCATTTCCTGCAACAGAGATTGCCGTTCAACAAAGTCTTGTAACTTATGAAGAAGAGACAAGGAAAAGAAAAGGAGTCACTATCAATGAGCCGAATGATGATGAAGATGAACCAATCGTTGAACCATTAGTCGATAAACGCAAACTGAAGAGTATAGTTGTCGACACTAGAGCTGAAGAAAAGCAGCTTAGGAAAGAACAGAGGAAAGCAAGTCTTGAAAGCCGACTTCTATCACACCCTCCAACACCACCACCTATCGATCAGTCAGAACATGTAGGGGCTACAAGCAGTATGGTTCCTCCAACAACGTCAGAATCAGCTCCACAACCTGATGACAACGTTAAGGATACAGACAAGACTGAAGATGTCCACATGACTGAGACTGCTACTTTAGAGGAGAATGTTGGCGGTCAAGAAAACTTAGCTACGGATCAGGAACATGAATATCTTATTACTCCAGAGTTTCTTGCACGAGAAGCAGAGGAAGCAGAGGAACGTCGTCGAAAGGAAAACGAAGAGAAGAACGCGTTCGACACCAACATGTTTCTTAAGTCATCTTCTCAGCAGACTTCCTCAGCTCAACCTCCACCTCCACAAGACTCTCCACCAAAGGATCCGACTCCTCCCACATCTTCTTCAGACTCTCACAACGAGTCTTCATCCGAATCATCACCAGAGCACTCATCACCCACACCTTCTGAAACCGCATCTAAACAGCATTCGATCAATGAACCAAAACAACAAGTTGATCTTCAGGAGCAAGTGAACAAACTCACCGACATGGTTACCAAACTTACTAAACAAGTTGAGGAATTCCAGGATTCTACGCAGCTGATCGACAAGTTCTTGAAATCTGATTACGAAGGTTTTATCAGAACTGCAACACATGATTTTCTCACTGAAAATCTGGTTGAGATGATCACTCCTGAGGTAGCAAACCTTCTCAAACCAATCAATGACAACTTGGATCACAGAATTAGAAGTGTTACGAGGAAAATGTTGTCTACTACACCATTCACGCTTCACACCGCAAAATCTTCTACTGTGGCTCCAACCGTCCAAGAATTGTCCTTCAATGACATGCTTGTCAAACTCTTCGACAACCTTGCCACCAAAACCACACAGACAACTGAAGAAAAAGGCCTGTATGATGCTATGGTAGCTTACATGTCAAAAGTGTCTTGCAAAGATGCTGCTGGAACCAGAAAACGGACAAGAAAAGATGACGATCCTGACCCAAACTCCAAAGGCAAGAAACCTAAGTCTGGAACAGGTCCCTCATCCTCTCTACAACTACAAAAGGACTCCACTCCTTCTGGAACTCAACAACAACCCTCAGATACTGGTAAAGGTCAAACCGAAGATGAAGAAATTTTCATGGAACAAACTGATGACTTCCAAGATCAACATGACACCGATTACCGTGCTCCACCTACTCATGATTCTCATGCTGGTCCATCATCACCGTCCAAAGCCAAAGACAAAGATGCTACATCCAAGTCTAAGAAATCCAAGAAGAAAACACGTCATTCATGGCTCGACAATGATGACAATCCTCAGAATGATTGGCTGACAGAAATGGTCCAAGCTCAACCTCCTCTTGAAGAAGAAGAACCTCTTCCGGGTAACACTCTTCAGTTCACCCAGGTCATTATGAAGGATCTTCACATCAACAAACTCACAAAGGCGGAGCTTAGAAGAATCAATAAGGATGCACAAGAATTCCTCAAGAAAAGATCTGGAAACAAAGTCGAATAAGAATATCACATGCAGAATATAGCTAGTGCAATGTCTGCCGACTTTGACTGGTTAAATCCTGAAGTGAATATCGATCTAAGTTCCAAGAATCATGAAAAACCTTACTTCACCGACTGGACTAAACCATTACCATTGAAAGGATTTCCAGACAAACCCAAGATACCTTACAGCTTCTTCTTCAACAAAGATCTTCGTAACATCCAGCTCACTCAAGAGATATCCAAGAAGAAATATGCTTCCTCACTCACAATCTCAGTACCAGCCGCTAGATACGAAATTCCAGCCATTGAAGAAACCACCCGTATTTTCAGCAACTCCATCGTAGCTTACGACAGAGATGCTCTACACGGAATTCAACATTGGCCTGATCGTCGTCGTCTCGGTTATACCAGTAGATTAGGAGAAACATCATTGGAAAATGTGAAGCAGAAATCTAAGATCATCGCTATCTTGGAGATTCAGCAGTCAAAACGGTTTAACTACATTTTCATGCGTGAAATTGTTGTTAAACGACAAGATGAAAAGAAGTACAAGTTCTCCGAAGCCGACTTTCCCAACCTTAATCTCAATGACATCGAAGATATGTATCTTGAAAAGGTTCAAAGTAGAATGCGTGGATTCGATAGAGACGTACAGTACAACTTCATGGCATCACTACTTCTTTACATCCGACGACTGATTGTTCAAGAAAGAGTGGAAGATCTTCAGCTTGGAGTGGAAAGTTACCAACAAAAGATCAATTTGACAAAGCCACAATTCTACTTTGATGGTCTCTATGAAACACCACAGTTTACTCTCATCCAAGAACCGTTTGGTTTCACATACATCAACAGCAAAAAGCTACAAAGCTTCATGAGGTTCGATGAGGTACATAAATTCTGTGATGTTACACTCAAGTTTGTTCGTGATGGGCTTGTCAAAAGGTTGAATGATGATAGACGTAAGATAGCTAAGGGGGAACAACCTAGATGGAAATCCAGCTCCAGAAGACAAGTTCGTAACTTTGTCTTAAAGATTGAAGAACGGTTATTTCGACGGGAACAGATCAGACGACTGGAAAGCTACATCGGTGCCAGACCATCGTTTCCTATCAGAAACTTCGAAAGACCAGAACCTAAGTTCACTAACTTCGATGCTCCACTTCCGGACGAAGAATAACTTGGTACATTTGGTCATATTTTTCCATTATCAATTGTTTCATTGATTGAATCATTTTTTCCATTATGGCTTGTGCACGCATTACAGTGCACAACCCGATCTTGTAAAGAAAGGACCCTGAGGTACGCTTCAGTGCCTCAATCCTAAACATAAGGAGCGAAGGCTTCTTACTTTTGAGTAGAATTAATCAAACATTTATGATTTTTCATAATTCTGCTCAAAAGGACAAGTATTTCACCTCAATAAGACCTAATCACTTGTTGAGGGGGAGCACTTGTCAAAACAAAATACTTTGCTCAACATCAAAAGTTCTTTGTGAATCTCCCCGTAAGACTCAAAAGACATATTTTAATCTAAAATTTTGTCAAAAACATCATTTTATATGCTATTTTTGAGGGGGAGAAAATGAAAAAGTGATTAAAATATACGAAGTCAAAGCTTTAAATTGTATCATGTGCTAGCTAGACTCAGTATTGACCCAGGAATTGACGAGATAATACAAGTTAGTAACATCGAAAGGACTTATCCTCGACAGGTAATAACATCAAGTTAGTTACTAGAGCTAGTTGTCACCTAAAAGCTGACAATGTATCTCTTTATCTAACCACGTAAGCGTGTCTCGAAAAGGATATGTCTGAGTAGAAATGTACCGTCTCGAGAAACTTTCTGTGAACTTGATCAGGCCGGGTAATAATTTCAAGCTAGTTTAACTAGTGATGTAAGCGTGTCTCGAATCGGTCTTGTTCACGGAAAGTGGATCAATTCAAAAGTGCTTGCTCCTCCCGCATGTGCAAATTTATTAAACACTTATGAGCACATGTGCAGGGGGAGCCCTTCAAAAGTGTACGCAAAACTCTCAAAGTGTTAACCAAAATATTTGATTATCACAAACACTTTGAGAGATTTTCAATCAAAGGTTTCTTGGCTACTATCGGAGTTATAAGGTGATTAAGATAGGAATATCCGTCCTATGATCCACCAGAGCCGGAGGGATCTACCCAAGGACATCTCCCATAGTTAGAATTAGAAGTCCTTAGGTATGATACGAAAAAAGGAGAAAAGAATGAAAGGGAAAGAAGGAGTTGAAGAATTAAAAAGAAAAGTAAAGAAAAGGGTGAAAAGAAATAGCCCTCCTTATGATTCAACCTTAGGGCAGACACCGGGTTCAATACGTATGCTACTGGATGTTGCAAAAGACAACACCAGTATTGAAGATTAAGCCGTCATGGACCCAGTGACGCAATGCACTAAACCTTCTTAACCACTCAAGTTCTCTTAAAAGAGCTTGTTTCATTCTCACGGGGATCCCGCGTAACCTATCGACCTATCTCTTAGAGACGGTTGATATTGAAGCAGGAAGACACCTCCCCAGTCTCCGCATAGGAAACCTAGGTGTGCACTTATAGAGTCTAGAGCCATGAGATACATCAAAGATCTCTTAGGAACACTTAGTATTTCTGCAACTGGTGTTCTACATAAATGGGCATCAGTTGTAAATTATCGAGTCCTTCGCAGATCTTAGCAATCTGCCTAGAACGTTTATGAGAGGATTACATAAGTATTTCTCAATGATTGAATGGAAATCCTGCCAGGGTCAACATCAAACAGCCCTGACAGCAGGTCACTTCGGTAACCCCACAAGGGTTACGCTTAGTGTTTGCGGTGGTTCCATTACGGTCTACAGTCGTGGAGTGATCCCCAGCGACTCACCCAGTCATTGAGCTACCTAGTAGGTCTCGTAAGCTCCTTCGGGAGTATCTGATATGGGAACGGCCTGGATAAGGATTAGAAGGAGTCTTCACAATATGCTGTTGATGAGCTCTAATTCCTTATCCGTAAGTACCGGTGATTTATTGCTAACTGTCTACTCGCAGGTACCTCACTTCCATGATGACGGATTCCACTTGCTCATACATGCATCTTGCTATCATCAAAAGCTCCCTCAAAGATCAAAGCAACACAAAGTTCAAAGAAAGATTCTACGCCAAAAAGAAGAATCTACAAAGTATAAAGACCAAAGATCTTAAGTGAAAGAAAGGGACTACGTGCATGTATAAGTCAGAATTCAAAAGATGTATGAGCATGTTGGAATGGCGGACAACCACCACAGACGCAGGAGTGACGAACGGTAGATTACTTCATAACATAATCACTACAACATCATCAAAGAACAAAGACAAAGAGCAGAGTATATCCATCATTATTATCATTTCTGAAGACGTCTGAAGCTATGAAAGTCAAAGATTACGACAAAGACGTCAAGCAACCATGATGACCGACCCTTAGGGGGAGATTGTTGGAACCATAGTTTTACTATTTTATGAAGTCTCGGTCATTTGTAATAATGCTAGGTTGCTTAGTTATTATTTACTATCACTTATATTTAGTATTAAGTTTACTAGGCTTAAGAATGAGGTCCATGGGCCTCAAGCCCATACGTTTCATGTAAAGGGAAGGAGTAGGAATGTTGCCCTAGCTCCTTTCCTATAAATACTAGTCTTAGGCCTCTTGTAAACTTGGTTGGTTATTTGAAAACATTAAGGAAACTCTTGCATTTCATTTTCTCAATTTTCTCATAATCATCCCACTCTCATTCTCATCTCATTTCTCTTTATATCATACTTGTGTTTACTAAATGGTGACCTAACACATGTCCTGTGTGCTCCACTAATGTTGTTGTAAAGATTTTAGCACTAAAGATTTTAATCTCACTTGTCTACAACAACATGTTCTCATCTATTTTTGTAGGTTCATGATCCTCGCACAATGGTATGACTTCTTTTATCATTAATTCTTATCCAAGTATGTTATAGTATATAAGAAATCTTTTTGTTTATATCCATTTCAAGAAGTGTACTAAACAGGTTGCACTTAGAGATACGATTTTTACTTAACCATAGATATTGCGTGTTTTAGATTTAGTTCATAGCTTAATGATCTTTGTTTCATGATTGTTCCTTAAAAAATGTTCATGTTTGTTCCATTTTTAGTTGAAGGCTATTACGAACTATATTTCTTAACTTGACAGTGATTCTACATGTTTCAATTTCTATTAGTGAAACTGTGAAATGCCTTAGATGTGCAAATAAGGAGACTTGCAATATTTTGTTTTCATGTATGAGTAGTTGATGTCAGATAGCATAGACGTTACATTGTTGGAATCTTGGGGCAAGTATGATTTTCTAAACAACTTGCAAAAAGTGACTCTTAATGACATAAGAAAGGTATAAGATGTATTTTTTTCAAACCTCTAATTGTCTGACTTTGTTTTATTTATCAGTGGGTATAAATCATTTATTGTATGTGCTTCCAGGTTATGTCATGTGTTGTCGTAGCAACTATTTAAGAAGGTTGAGCGTGAAACTGATTGGTGGTATCTTGCATGTGTAAAATGTAACCATTCTGCCAAACAACAGAGTACCTGAAAAAGATGAGTATGTCGCGGTTGTTAAAAAGAGGTATGCATTCAAGTGTACCAACAACGAGTGTGGTCAAGATACTGACGTTGAATATAAGTTAACTATAGTTAAATTGCACATACATATTAACAACCTTACTTATACGTTTAACATTTCATGGAAGGTACAGAATTCCATTGTGAATGATGGACTCAACTGGATTAGTTTCACTCACTTTGTTTCACTGACAAGCTCACCCGATACTTGACAAGAGTGCAACTGAACTGTTGAAGTGAGGAAGGTATGACATAAAAACCAAAGTGTTGAATTTCTTTTTTTCTAAGTTATATATATTTTGGTTGATATATTTATTTCACAACCTCTGATTCTCCCAAGGACTTTAACAAACTCCTTGAAAATACTTATGCTTTCAAAGTTGATATCAAAGAATTCAACATTGACAACAACAAGCACCAGTTGACTAATGATAATGATATACTAAAGGAGCTGAATAAGAACAAATATGATGACCAGGTAACGTTTTTTACATGGCTTTATTCATGAAGCGTCCAATATTTTATTTACCAACAAACTTTTGTATAAACAGGAAATAAAATCCAACTATTAAGCTACTGCTCTTGAATTGATGTTACAACCTTTAAGCTCATTCATGTCCCCTCCTTCAGGAAGCAAACAAGCCACTGTACGTATATCATACATGATCAACGCTATTCCACGTCAAATCATTTGTTTATAGATTGGTACTAACTAAATATGTTTATTTAATAACAATATGTCTTATCTGTTACCGGGGATAATATCGCATCACGTGAAGATGAAAAGAGTACAACCACGAGCCCCCCCGGAAAATCGAAATTGCGATACGTGATTGATGTCGAGAATGATCATGTCTTCTCTTATAACAAAAAACAGTTGCTTACTACAAAGAAGGAAAAGGAAGAGGAGTGATGATATGCGGCAATTTCCAAATAAATAATCTCTATTTGTCTTTTTACTATGAAAATGAACAATACTGTTTGAGAGTTAATATTAGTTGGTTTTCTTCATTTTTTACTTTTAAGGTTATATTTTTTTTAAACTTTTTATAAGCCTCTCGTGATTTATCACGGGTTTATAGGCTAGTATTAAAATATATAAAATTTTATTTTAGTTTAAATCTGATAAAGTGAATATTATTTCTTAAATATACTATTTATAAGGATAAAAATGATAATAAATTTTTAAATAATACTATATAAACTAATATATTAAAATAATTTGAAATCTTATTATATTTAATATTATTTCAATAAATAGTGTATTTTTGTATACAATGTAATTTTAGATAGGGGTGAGCATGGGGCGGGGTGGGGCGGTTTTATAGTAAAACCAAAAACCGAACCGTATATTTCGGTTTTTGAAAACTACAAACCGTTTGGTTTCTGTTTTTTCGGTTTCGGTTTTTAACATTGAATCGGTTCGGTTTCGGTTTTTTCTTACTTGAAAACAAGCAAGTTTTAATTTTGTATAAAGTTTACGATTTCAAGTTTCAAGCAAAAATATTTAAACAAATATCAACAATTGCATAATATCCGACAATCCAAAGCTTCGAAAAAACGTACAAAACCACCAAACATTTTCTAAAATATAAAATGCTGGTCTTTGCGGCTTTACACTTTTCGTTTGCAAAAAACATTCATAGAACACTATTGTTCGAAAACAAAGATATAGCATCTATAAATATAACAAATTTGAATGTATAGATAATATAAAACACTATTTTTTTAATAGATAAAGTTGTATACTTAAATCTTTAAAATTAAATTGCAAATTTCTTATATAGATAAAATTATATAAAAGCATATATAAAGGTGGGGCGGGGCGGTTTTTTCGGTTCGGTTTTTCTTGTGAAACCAAAAACCACCCCAAACATTCGGTTTTTATAAAATTCAAAACCACCACCATCGGTTTGTCAAATGGGGTGGTTTTTTCGGTTCGGCTTTTTCAGTTTTTTCGGTTTCGATTCGGTTTTTCGGTTTTTGTGTTCACCCCTAATTTTATAACACTATTAAAGTATAGATAAAAAGTACGGTTTAAAAATTATTTTATATTTAATTATAAATAAATAATAATTATTAAATACAATAATAATAATAATAATAATAATAATAATAATAATAATAATAATAATAATAATAATATCATTTATCTTATAATAATAATAATAATAATAATAATAATAATAATAATAATAATAATCATCATTTTATTCATATTTTTAGTATGATTAGTTTTGCTATTGTTAAAAACGTGAGGCCCAAATTGTACCTTGGTTTCTCACTAATTTCATGGATATGTTATAAATTTCTATTAAAGTGACGGTTATTATTATTATTATTATTATTATTATTATTATTATTATTATTATTATTATTATTATTATTATTATTATTATTATTATTATTATTATTATTATTATTTATTTATTTATTTTTATTATAACCATCACTTTATTAAAAACAAAAAGGATTTTACAAGAAATTAGTGGGGAGCCGAGATACTAACTGGGCCCTCACACCTCTAGCAATAGCGAAGCTAATCCTATTATTATTATTATTATTATTATTATTATTATTATTGTTGTTGTTGTTGTTGTTGTTGTTGATTTTTGGTAAAAAAAACAAATATAACGAATTCCATGAAATTGTGACATTCCTTCATTTTGCAATGGAATGTTGAATTCCACACATATGCGATTTTGAAGTATTTTGATTCTATTTCATATGCCGATGACCAAACATATTGAGGAATGATATTCGGATTATGAATTTTCTGAATCTGTCAACCAAACACGTTACCAAATAAAATTAGAATCTAATTCTATCACAATCCTGAAAATTCCATGAACTAAACGGGCCAAAGCACCTACTTCACATTCCAGTATATGACCATACAAATAATGGATTTCTTGATTCTTATCTATTTCTCTTTAAAGGTCCGTTTGGTTAATGGTTTTGGCATGCGTTTTAGATTTAACATTAAAAATATGATGTTTAGTACACAATAGTGGGCCAAAAGTTTAGGGTTATTTACACATATAGGTAATGAACTTAGAAAAATTTCCTGTGTTATGTAACGAACTTTCAAAAATATTAAGTTAAGTAATAAAACTTTACAAAACCGTTAAAGTTAGGTAATATTACCCAATGTTACAACCGGTAACCTGTTGACCCGGTTACTTCTGTTTGACCCTTACATTTGACCACTTTTAACCCTTTTCTTATACTAGTAAACACTTTACCCAAGCTGTGGGTAAAGCTCTGCCTCTCTTAGTTTCATAATTTCCTCAACTGTTCTGTCTTCTTCTCGTGCTCAATCTTCAAACTCTCAGCATTCTAAAGCCAAAACCAAATTCACATCATTTGATTCCTTAACTAGGAGTTGGTTTCAACATGGCGATATGTAGTATTCCCTTGTTAATATTGTTTGGAGTTGGTTTACATAAGCAGAATATGTACATGGTCAAACACATCACGATATTAACTCTCGGCCAAAACTAGTCCTACGGCTCGAGTCCAAGATCAAATCCAAACCGCAAATACCATGTAACCAATCGGATCAAATCCAAACCACAAATACCAAATCTCACACCCAAATCCTAACTAATCCTAAAATCAACAAAACCTCATTCGTGGGTCACGGTTAGCTCGCAAACCAACTCCAAACAAGAACCAAATAAGCTCGTTTGTTACCAAATAAGCTCAAAATGAGCTCGAGATCAACCAAAATATAAACATTTCTTACTCGTTTTTGGCTCACACCGATTCATACAAGGTTGTGAATCGGTGTGGTTGTTAACTTTACCTTTAGATCTACGTTTACGCTTACCAAGACAAGAAAACGAGAAAAAAATGGTGGTGGTGGTGGCGCGTGTGGTGATGATTCACACGGGTGGACTTCAAAAAAATGCTCACAAAGACGATTTAAGGTTAGGTGTGGTGTTGTTTTGGTTGTGGGAGTGGCGGTGTTGTTTTGCAAAATCATCTATGCATGTGTGAGAGATTTACAACGAATAGGGGTATGGCATGTGGGCCCAAAATTGTTACCGGTTAATTACCTAACTTAGACGGTTTTGCCAAGTTTTGTTTCTTAACTTAATATTTTTGTAAGTTCGTTACATAACACGGAAAATTTTTCTAAGTTCGTTACCTATATGTGTAAATAACCCAAAAGTTTAAGTTGAATGCTAAATATTTGCCATAGACGAAAACATCCAAGGTTCAAAACTTTTTACTGCCATTTTTTGTCCTTTTCTAAAAATAGTGAGCCATCATTTCATCTCAATCTCTCATTATAAATTAGAATTTATTTTATACCAATAAATCTTCTTATTTTATATTTTATATTTTATATTTCAAAATAATAAGATTACCCCATTTATATTTCTTTCATTTTTTTTCTTAAAACTTACACAAAATGTAAATCTTAATCTTAATCCAAAATCAATTCCATATCCAAATCCCTTAACAAACCAAACAGACCCTAAGAGTGGATTTAGTTCAAAAAGAGAAAAGTTCATTGAGTTAAAATCAAAAGTAATTGTCATTAATTTATTTAGGGTTATACTAACAACCACCTTTACATTGGTTAAGACAATATACAATGTCTAAACAGAATCATCTATAATCACTTATCGCTTCTTAGAATTTCTCATTTACAAATACAGTTAGCTTATCTAATTGTTTTGTAAGCGAATAATGAGGAGTGGCGTATAATTTATATCTTAATTTTTGTGATTTTGTTTAAATATTGTAGATTGTCTTAACTAAATTTTGATGATTTAGTTGTTAACAACAATCCTAAAAAAATTCATCTATTAAAGTATTTATAACCATTAAATCATTTTTAGGACTAATTTTACTTTATATATTATCTTGTTTTATTAAATCAAATTTATTATTCAATTTCCAATTGACTAAACAATATACATAAAAAAAAAAAATGTTTATGTGTCACCTCAACCCACCCTGTCCATTTTGATCCGCATAAGCAAGTATTTATTTTGACCGTTATCCAACCTATTTATTTTGCTATGTATACTACATAAAAAGATTGAAAACCATTGTTAAAAATTGTTGAAAATTCATCAAGAGTAAATTAAAAATCATTGAATATGATTGAAGTTACACATATTTTTATTCAATGTTGACATATGATTTCCTAATTTGTCATTATCAATATATATTAAAACACAAAAAGAGTGACTTCGTTTTGCGTCGCAAGTTTCCCGCCAAAAAACATGGGCTACTCCAGCCCAAATTAGCCGGCCTATTTTGCATCTTTTTATCCCGTTTCATTGGCCCGTATTCCACCACCAATAACCAAGATATTATCCGGACATTCCAGATTCATCCACACGCTTCATCCTTTCAAACGACAGCAGCCATAACAACTGTGAGTCAGCAGCAATTGAAGATGATGAAGGAAGTCTTAATCTCAATAAGGTGTGTTTTATTTATTTCCTTTTGTTTGTCATTTAACTTCTTCCTATGCTTATGTTTTTTGCACCAAGAATCGATGTGAGGTGTCTTTTAATAGGATAATGAGTTTTAGGCTTTTGGTGATTTTGGTGAAAATTTTTTGGTTATAAGTTTGCAGCAGTAAAACTATGCGGTCGACGATGGAAAAAAAATGGGAAAAGGGCCTTTTTTTTGTCAAATTGATTAAAGGCAATTTCTTAAAACATAGGGTTTAATCTAATGAAGTTGTTTTAGGTGAATTAAGAATTGGGGTCGTGGTTGTGGTTAATGTTGTAGAAAGTGTAGATGGAGTTATGCCTACAATGTGTTTGATGATAGGCCTAAAAGAGTTGGAAGTGTAGATATAGTTCTGATTTAATTTTTTTTCCCTTCAGTTTAGGATGTCTTCTTTGCACAAAAAGGTTCTTATGAAGGAAGCTGGATGGCGGATGACATAGCTCGAAACTTGAGAACATTGTAAGCTGTTCCATACGATCTTTTCTTCTTTCGGATATATATAAAATAAGTAAAAAATGCAGTGACTATAACCATGAATGAAAACGTTGTAAGGTTGTCCTTGGGGGAGGGTATCTCCATTATGCATAATTAATCCTTAATTTCCACCTTTGTTAAAGATATACAAAGACTCGATGCCCGTAATTAAACATCTATGAGCATGTCTATACAGAAAGGTATGTTATCCTTATTTTCCACGAATGCACCTGCTGTTTCAGTATGGTGAATGCAAGTATATTATCAGTATGGTGTATGCAGTATGTATATAATGGTTTGGCTTAATCTATACTAATTCTCAATTGTTTGTTATTGTAATAGATATTAGTGATGGCTTACAAAAATAGTAACACCGAGTTGCGCGCAGAGTGCACGGTCGCGTTCTATGGTCCAAGGTAACTTAGAATGCTATTACATTTGTCTTTTGGTATTTACATTAGCAGTATACTTTATTGTTGGTAGCTAAATTCATTTGAAATGTTCATTTATTTTCCGCACTTGCAAATCTGAACCGAACAATTTAATTATTTCGTTTTAAAGAAATACGCCCGTATGTGGATTATTGAAAATGTTTGTTTTATAAAAACCCAATTTTTGTATAAAAATTTTCGGCTTTTTTTAGTTCCAACAACTTTGTTCGATAGAATCATTAGTACAAAGTATAAGTATTCTCGATGAATCCGGTATATATAACTCTTTTGTATGGTGTACTAAAGTATTTAATTTTGTTACCATCATACGGTAGTTTATAAGTTAGTTGTGATGGATATGTATTTGCAGCAGGGCTACCGGGGACAAGGACGTGAGATTAAAAGTTTTGGATTGTAGACTCTGCCCTACAAATATGAACGGAGTGTCACTACTTATCCGATTGTTCCAGGGTATAGATTCATATATCACGTACTTAATCTCATTTTTTTATGCTGCTCAATAGTTAGACAAACACTGATATCAACAATAATTGATTATGCTTGATGCATTTTATATAATTTATCGTTTGATATATGTTGCAGCCAACACGCATGATTCGAAACTCAGCTTGAATAACACCACTTCTGTCTTTTGCAGTATCTGTGCCGAGTTCATTTAAATATCAGACTCTTTTCAGTCCATAAGTTTGGTGTGATAGGAGCTAATAAGGAGGAATTAATAATGGTACGTTTGCCGTTCAAAATATTTGCATACCGATTTACTTAAGTTAATAATAAGATACCAATTTATTTAAGGAATTAGTGTCTGATTTACAGAAAGTGGCCAACTAGGAGTAGATTGATTATGCGTGATTTAAGATTACACGGACATACTAATCTGTGCCGGCACAGATGCATTGACTGTACGTATCTAAATTCAGTTTAGAAGACTCTCAAAAAATTATGTATGTAAAATATCATTTTCTTTTCTTTTTTCCTCCACATTCTAATCTATTGCGCTGTTTCTATTTTGTTTCCATTGTTGTTATTTCAGGTCATGCCAGCGAAGAAGAAGTGCAATACACGCACACACTAAATTCAGAATACCATGTGTCGTACAGTCCTCTAACTCTAAAGGCGGTGGATAAAAGAAAACGAAAGATTTGTGAAGCCAGCCAGGCAAATGAAGATAGTACACAAAAAGAAAACCAAAGGGCAAACTATTAATGAACCAGATCCAGAACGGCCGCCGCAGTAACTTATGCCGCCTTCAGATGTTTCCGTAAAGGGAAAGAGGAAAATTGATGAGATATCAAGCCTTTCAGGTAACATTCGACTGTGTTTTTTTATTTGTTTTTATCATGGGTGTGTTGTTTGACTGTCCGTGATATTTTTCTTGCAGATGTTGCTTGCAGGTTCTCATGCCATGGATGGTTGTTCTTCTGAGGCTTTTATGCCCGCAGGCCATAGTGCGGATGTGCTTTTGCTTTCTTCCAATCCAACTAACGGTATTTTCTTACATGGTTTTTCCCTTTTAGATGCTATTAGGTCCCTCATTGGAGGTGCTAATTTGACTTTTGTCCTTACTGTTTCAGCTCAGCCTGGAGTAGGACACCGTGACAATTCTTTTTATAGACAGTGGAAATGAGGTAATACTTATGTCCTTAATGTTGATCAAACTTCTATTACAGCACCTTGATTTGCATTACTTATGTCCTTAATGTTCGGTTTATATGTATGACTTCTTTGCTCATATGACCGACTATTTTGCTGTATGAATTCAGGATTGGACATGAAACGAAGCGACCATTATATCCTTCTCAGTCTGGTAACTCGGCCTTTGAATCAAATGCATATATTTACTTAAATTTGTCGGATATTGCAAAAATGGAGCATCCAAAAATGATACAGCTGTTCATTTCACTGTGAGAAACAAACAATTGTGGCTGCAACCATTATGGTGCTTCGTAGTGCTTCAATATCGAGGTATGTTTTCTGGGGTAGTGATGACTTTTTCTGTGTTAACTCTTCTATGAGTGTGGCTCACGCGTTCCTGTATCTTGGCAAGAATGTTATGGTAAGTTTCAAAACTCGAGCGGATAGTCATTTATATATCTAAGCAATAGCCTTTGAGAAAACTTCAAAGGGATAAGAAATGCTTTGTTCATATCCTTTTATGCTTAAACTAAGCTTGGGATTTTATAAAGAATTATTTGTGTTTGCAATTATTTAGGCTTAACAACTATTCGAACCATAGAATGCTGCTAAACATATGGAGTCGGCTGCTCCTCTAGAAATGGAATTACGCCCGGTTATCAACAACTACAAACTATACCAGGTTTTCCTACCAACTGTACCAAATGCCTTTGTTTTAGAGCCGCAATATGTTTGATTATCAAATTATTAGATATTAAACTGAGATTATATTTATTTTTTTGATTGATGGTTTTAATACTTTCATATTATGTTGAAATATACTTAATTCAGTATGCATGCAGAAAAAACAAAAAAAGAGGGCAACAGAAACAGTTTTTGCAACCATTGACTGAGACATAACAAGTTACAAACAATGAAAAGAAACCAAAATGAACCTACCAACAATCATCATTGTTCCTACATACATCTTATATCAGTTTTGGTTGCGCCTTTGCGGATTGTTTGGTTATAACAGTTTTGTTTGTTGTTTGCTATAAACTATGTGCTTTATTGTTTGCATCATTTATTTTTTGTGCCAAAATTGTTTGTGTAGTTTCTGTATTTAAATGGATTGGAAAAATAAAGTTCCAACAGAAAAGGGACATGGAACATACAAGTAGTCAGCCGTTGGACCATTTGGTTCTTCTATGTACGTAAGTTACAAAAAGGTACTGCTGCTACAAAAAGGTACTGCTGCTACATGTTATTTGTCACAACCTATGGATGTCGCCAGGTCTCCTACACTGGGAGTTACCAATTCTAAGAGAAAGGTTGTCGAATGACATGATACTTTTGCAGCCGAAAGTATTAAGAGGGTCAGAAATGATGCAGCCTACTTTGGCCAGACTTCAGGTTCGTTCTGAATGCTTTGATAATGCTTTTCGATGTGCCTATTACTGTGTCATTGTAGTTTCATACTAATCCGTGTTTTTGGCAGACACATTTCCATCTCATGCTCCAGTGATATTGGATTTTGAAGCTAGAATCGTTCGCAATGTTGGTGATGATTCGGCCAGACAATACATTCACGAGATACATTGTATCGGTCCCATTGAATGCGATGTTGGACAGCGTTGCCGAGTCCATAGAGTGGACTTGCAAACAGGTGATGTGTGTTGTAACTTGGGAGTGAGAGTATATACAACCGAAAAAAACAATGCAAGGCCGCAACGCGGCTGGCCGTTGCCTTACTTGTTCATAATTAATATTTCAGCAACAACTTAACAACCTGCAGCAACTTAACATAATTAAGAGCATAATTACATAAATTACAAATCAGTAACTTACACTCTTAATAGCAGTCTTGAAACATCGAAAAAAAAAGATACTTCTTAGGCAAAACCACAATATATACTGTTTATACAAAGTAAATCTACAAGAAATTGATAAAAATGACAAAACAAATGGTGATGGTTGGTGGTGTTGTGAAATGGTTCAAATGCGCTTCGAATGGTGATAAAGGTGGTTGGTTTCATCTTGTAAATGGCTCGTGTTCGCGGTGGTCATGATGGCTTATTTTGGATTTTAATTACGTGGTTTGATAGTAGATTAGGGGTTGAGTGCCATAAAAATGAAAGCAAAGTGAAAATAAGACCCTAACATAGTAACATATACGAACATATGAAATAGATATCTACGGCCCAACAAGATTATTTAGCATACTTTTCTTGTGCCCATCCAATGAAGGAGTTCTTATCATATTATTTTAAGTTAAAACCCTTGTAATAATAATATTTATCAATTTTACCAAAAAAAAATATATACTTTAGCTTGTGTAAACTACTTACACTGCATTAAGCCCTATTAAATTATATATATATATATATATATATATATATATATATATATATATATATATATATATATATATATATATATATATATATATATATATATATATATAATTACATGATTATTTTTAAATGTAATTCAAGCTAAAAGTTAGTGACTTCAGTTATAAAAATTTGTATTTAAATATAAAAATTTATATTATAGTACATATATATAATAAAAGGATGACATTTAAAAGATTAAGTACTACACTTAAAACTTATTCACATGGGTATGTTTAGCAACAATAACTCTTGCTAGAACTGAAGATTAAGCTGTTGATGAAGATTATAAAGGAAATTATTTTTATAAGCTACATGAATTATCATTTGATTTTCAGAGATTATGTAAGATTATTTATGTAATATCCCGCCTACTGATGCGTGGGAATTCCATCAAGTTTTACCTCTCGAGGGATCTCGAGAAGCTTACAAACTCCCACCAGGCAGTGTACCTGATCGTTGTAGTATAGTATAGTGACAAGTACCGGGGGATTGATCGTTCAACTCAGGAATAGTGTCGGTAGGATTAGAAAGACTAAAAATTAAGTCTAGAGGTGAGAGATGATTCTTTTTGTATTTTTATATTTTTATAAAAGCAATTAAAATCTCTGGTTTTGGAAGAGTGGCCGGAATTAGTTGCTAGTCAACTAACCCAATAACTAAAGATGCAATCAAAATAAAATAACAAAAATGTAAATAAAGCTAATTAAACTAGTTGTGTGAACAATAAATGGGAAAATTGTGTTTACTTAGATTTCATTACTCCATAGATATCTTTTACAGGTTGATAGTTTGTTACAATTGCGTGGATGACGGGTTATATTCCTTAATACCATTCGTGGAGTGGCGTACGTACTTCCCCAACTCTATAAGCTCCTACTTCACTCCTATGTTGAGCCTGCAAGAAGCTCCTAACATGGGATCATTAGAATTCGCTCATGCATTAAATACAACCATAAAAACCTAGTATGTAACACCCCCAAAATACCGCAGCGGAAGACTGTGTCACTAGGGTGCTACTTCATAATACAAAGTACAAGTTATAGAAAACGACCTCTAAATGAGACGTTTTGAAAAGTTACCATTCGATTAATGAATTCAAAGTTACAAACATCAGATTCCAAAGTATGATACATAAATGTATACAAAATGTTTCGATTGATAAATGATAAAAGCGTAAGTCTTCAGAATATGCATCTTGACTCTATGTTCCACGCACTAGCTATCGCCTTACTAACCTGAGATAAACATGCTAAAGTGTCAACACAATGGTTGGTGAGTTCATAGAGTTTGTCTTAAAACAGTTGAAAAGCCATTAAAGAATGTTCACACAGCAAAGGCATTGTGAATCCACTTGCAAGTCCCGCCCATAACAACACTTGCAACCTGTGTGTTCAAAACCCACTGCTAAATATATAATATGATTAAGACATGTATAAGTTCATCACAACAATTAAGCAATTAGTCGTGAGTCTCTACTTCATCTCCGAAGACCTCACTTGGGAGCGAATTCCCAAAGACAACTGGGAGCCAATTCCCAAAGACAACTGGGAGCCAATTCCCAAAGATAACTACTAGCCACTAAATAGAATAACGCAGTTAAGTATAAAACAGTCATGTATGTATGCAATCAAGTATAATATAATCGAGTATAAATGTTTTGAGTATTTGTACAAGTAAGCAAGTAGTTGAGCATGTATCTCCCCCAAAGAGTTAAAACAAGTATAAAAAGAGTAGGGGCTATGACTCACAGTAATATGTAAAAGTTTAGAATTCTTGTGAAAGTAAAAATAAGTATTTGAGCATGTATCTCTCCCAAAGAGTTAAAACAAGTAAATGAGAAAAGCGGGGCTACGAACTCACCTTGAACTAATGATATCAAAACGTATAACGGAATAGATGGATTAAGCCAGGAAGTCTCTATGCGCAACCTAGAATATGATGTCGTGTCTTAGGTTCTAAAACAGCAAAGTGAATATATAAACATGCCTTATATATTTATTACATTCATTATGCTTGGATGTTTAACATTTGTAAGTAAAAGTGGTCAAGTATTAATATTCATCACGTTACGGGTTCCTAGTTATTTTAGTATTTCCGACTTAATTTATATGTCTTTGAAATTCTATTTGAATGTATATATAATTTCTAATGACTTTACATCCTTATTTACATCATAACATGATTTAATTTACAAATTTACACTTGCGTTTTAATGCAGAAATTTAGACAGCACTCAATAGTCCCGCGGCAAAGGCCGTATTTTGAGTTCTACAACACTTTAGGATCGAGGAATTTTCTTTCGTTTAAGTTAGGATGTTAGCTAAAACTTTTATGTTTCGAACAACAGGGGGTTTTAGTCAAGTTTTATGAGTTTTACCCGATTGAAATCTGTTACTCAGATTTTGACACGTTTTGCCGTTTTGACTCTAGTTTATTCATACGGATTAGTTACGGGGTGAGCCAAGCGGCAAAATGACCAAAAGACATAGCTCTACAATCCTATATTTTCACCTAAGATTCTCAGTACACGAATTTTTCCCAGTAATTCCATTTACAGCCCTTATTCAGTTTCTATTTTGCAAAGCTAGTCCTTTTGACGGTTTCTAGTGTTTTAGTCCAATTATCCAAGCATAATCAAGTATAATAAGCATATAAAACATATTAGATATATGAAATACTAATATTTACAGTAATCAAGGGTAAACATAGGAGTTTACTTACAATACTTGTGATGAAATTAACTAGAACCATGAACTAGGATCCACTAAATCCTATACCCTTCAACCAAAGTCCCTAGCTTCCAATCTTTTATCCATCTTGCTAACTGTTGGAACCTAAGTTTTACTATTTTGTCAAGTCTCGGTCATTTGTAATAAATGCTAGGTTGCTTGTTTATTTGTTACATACATTTAAGTAATGTTTTATGTTTGTAAGGCTTATGTAAAGCCCAAAAGGCCTAAAGCCCACACGTTTTCTAGAAGAAGGAAGTTAGGTGTGTTGCCCTAGCTCTCCTCCTATAAATAGGACCTCATGTATTCATTTAAACTTGGTTGGTTATTTGAAAACATTAAGGAAACTCTTGCATTTCATTTTTCTCAAATTTCTCATAATCATCCCACTCTCATTCTCATCTCATTTCTTACATAATCATACTTGTGTTTACATAATGGTGACCTAACAAGTGGTATCATTCGCCATATGAAGGTGTAGCTTTTGTTTTTTCATTGATTTTGTTCTTAAACTTGTTATTTATATTCGAATTTTTGTGAAATATTAGTACTTTCTTGCTTGTTTCTTGGTTTTTATCACATATTTGCTTACAAACTTGTGCTACAAATCAAAACAAACAAAAAAGTTCCAATCTTTTTCTTAAAAATTCGAATAGGGTTTTTTGTACTTTTTTCGAAATCTTCTAAATTTTTTTTGAAAAAGTTCTTAAAGTTTTCAACTTTCTTAAAGATCTCTTCATTTTACACATAAAAGTACAAGAATCTTGAAATAAAAACGAGTTTTAGGATTGCTTTCTTTGAAAAACAAAACTTACAAGTTATCGAGAATCTGCTATTTGCCTATTTTCGAGATCTTCTCAAAGTGCACTACCTCGACTTCGTTTGTGTGGACTCGGTATTTTCTTTCTTGTATAAGAAAGTTAAGTACTTCGACTTTTGGGAAAGTTTTCGAAATTGTATAATTTCGAAAACTGAGTTTCGCAAATTTTGTGTTTTTTTCGAGAAAAACTTACATTTTTCGAAATCACAAAAGTTATCGAGAAACTGATTTAAAAGTTTCGAAATATTATTTTTTCGATAACCTGCAAAATATCGAAATCTTATTTTTTCGATAAACCTGCAAAGTTTCGAAATCTTTTTTCTTGATAATCTATAAAGTTTTTCGAAAACCTTGTTTCTCGAAAATCTGCCAAGTTTCGCAAACCCTATTATCGAAATCACATATTTCGCAATCTGAAGTTGTGCTAAGTTTCTCGATACTTGGTTAATTCTACACTTTCTACAAGATCCATTTCTACACAAGTGTTCTACGATGTCTCAACCACCAAATCATTACTTCCCTCATATTCAGCAACCTCAACATCAGCAGTCTCAGCAACCTCAGCATCAGCAGTATCAGCAACAACAATACTTTCCGCACATAATGAATCAACAACCTCCTAAATACAATCCACTACATCATTACCTTATGATGCAACAACACCTCATTCCTCAACAACAACCAAATCAAGTGCTACAACAAAACACTCAGTTTTCCTCCAAACAACCTCACTGGTTTGACAGAATGTGTGAAGTTATTACAACTCAACAATCCCGACATGAGGCAGGATCACTTGAAACATCTCCAATGCTAACACCTGGGAACTATGTTCAATGGTCAAGTCGATTCTTAAGATTTCTTGAACTTAAGCAACCTCATGGGAAATTCTTGAAACAAGTGATACTTGAAGGACCATTTGAGTGGCCAACATGATTTGAAGCTGGTGATCCAACTGCTGATCCTCCACGTCCTCTTGGTGATAGACCTCTTCCAGAAACTTCACTCACTGAAGAACAGAAACTACATCGTGATGCTGATCAATATGCAATGGCTTATATACTTCAAGGTATACCAAATCCAATCTATCGAAGTGTCGATGCTCAGAAAACAGCCAAAGCTATGTGGGAACACGTTCATCTCCTTATGGAAGGCACTCAATTGAACAAAGATGACATGGAATCCAAGCTTTACATGGAATACACTGACATCACAATTGAACTTGGAGAGTCACTTGAATCCTACTATCATCGTTTCACAAATGTGGTCAATGATCTGGAACGTCACAAAATCACAGTACCAAGGATCGATGTGAACTCCAAATTTGTTGGTAGTCTTGGCCCTGATTGGCATAAATATGTGACATTTGTTCGTCAAACGAAGAATCTTCATGATGCTCCATATGGTTTGTTGTATGATTTTCTGAATCACCATGAACCTGAAGTGGAAAAAGATCGAGCTCTACGAGGAGGATACACACCAACTTCAACACCAAATTCTTTGGCTCTCGTAGCTCAATCTCCCTATGCTCCACCACCAATGTCAAATCATGCATATGTTCAAGAGCAGAACTACTTCAGTTATCCACAATCTTCCACCTCGAACCAAATGATCCCTTATGATTCATCTCCACAAGATTCTTCTACTCAACTTGTTCCGTCAAACAACAATGATGCTGTGTACTACTCCAACTGCAATGATGATGACGATGATGACTTTAATACGTTGAATCAGGGACTTGCTCTTATTGCTCACGCTTTCAGCAAATTCTCCAACAAAACAAACAACCGTCAACGTTCATCTTCAAACACAAGAAATCAAGCTGTTGTCAATGATGGAAGAGTGGAAATTCAGAATCGTAACTATGGTCGATCTGGTTCAGGAAGTTCTTCAGGAAATTATGGGAATGGTCAGAGGTTTAGTAACAATGGGGGGTTCAGAAACAACTCAGGATCTTCTCAACAAAGGTCTGACTCAGTTGCTACAAGGAACTCCAGCTCAGGGAATGCAGTTTGGTGCTACAATTGTAATGAACAAGGTCATATAGCTACAACATGTCCCAAACCGAGAACTCGGGGTAGTAAGTTTCACAAGCAGGCATTACTCATGGCTCTTCAAGATGAAAAAGATGGACATTTCCCTGAACAGGACAACAACTTCATGGCAAATGTGAACAACGATGATGACATGGAAGATCTGGAAGCCAATGCTGCTGTGATGCTTATGGCCAACATGCAGGAACTTAAGCTCAATGATTCAGGTCCAGTGTATGACACTGACGGCTTGTCTCAGGTACATGACCTCAATGCATGCTTTATTAATGAAATAGTCTCACCTTCTGCTTCTGAATCAGATATGGCGCAAGTTGTTCCATCTATATCATCTTCATCCTCTCAAAAAGATGAACAAATAAGCACAGTTGTCATATTTGATGATGACACAGTTGTTTCATTTGATGATCCAATTGAGAATGATAAACATGATAATTTAGAACAACATGAACCATCATTTGATCCAGACCCTGACCTCATATTGTTATCTAAACAACTGGATGCTCAACAATTGCAAATAATAAAATGCAACGAGAAAAACAAAGTTTTAAAAGAACAAAATGCGTCATTTGCAAGAGATATTGAGTGTTATAAAATTCAGCTTTCAAATCAAGAAGAAAAGATTAAACATGCAAAAAGTTTTGAAAAAGCTTTTCAAGATTCTTACAACAAAGAACAAGATCTTCAACGAAAAATGCAAGATTTAATTGAGTCAAACGGAAAGTTGATTTCGAAACTTGAAAGTGAGAAGTGTGAATTGAAAATGCAAGTTGAACGTCTTCAAAGAGACCTTTCAAAAACTGAAACAGAATTGTCAAATTGCAAAAAGGAGTTTTGTGAACATAAAACACGAAAAAGGAAGTATATTGATGATTTACTTGGTGATATTGTTGATCTTGAAAAATAACTCAAAGAATTTCGTCACATTGTTTACAAACACGGGAACTCTGTCACAACAATTCAAAAGTTTGCTTTAAAACCGAGACCCGATAAAGGATTTGCACTTTGCGATTTTAAATCAATGTTTCTTCACAAAGCTTTCAAAGAAAATCCTAAGGTTTACAGTATTGATCACATGTTTGATAATACAATTGTGCGTGCTGTTGTTTTTGATACTGAGGAAGAAGAAGAACTGGAAGACGAGAGTCGATCAAAAATGAGTTATGTTCAACACTGGACACCATATGACTATTCAAAAGCTCCACCTCTTTCTAAATCTTTTGTTACTCAAAAGGATTTACCTGAGAAATCATGGTTTATCGAAGAGTCATATGTTTCATCTCACAATGCAGCACCTGTCCAAACTGTAGCACAAATAAATGGCCCTTTACCATCATCCGGTGAACTTACACCTTTACCGAAAATGTGTCGTGTCTTAAATTATTTCAAAACTTTTATGGAAGACATCGAAATTTTGGAGGAAACAATTGAACGTAATTCTGAAATTAAAATTGAAACTTTTCAATCCGCTTACGAGCGAGAAAAGAGAGATATTTTTCAAAAACAAATGAAGCCAATTGTTCAACACCTCCGTCTATGTGCTACACGTTGGGATCAGGAACTTCAAAAGGAGGTCAAAAATATGATAAACGTTTTCAATGCAACTGAAAATGACATTTTGGTTCAAAAGCAAAGAAATAGAGTTTTAAAAAATGATGCTGATCGACTCTTGGAACAAGTTCTCAATGCTGATATTTTGTCTGTTATCATGAATGATCTTTATAATTCTGGTACTTCTATGCTTAAGCATGATCATTGTGTTGATAATAACTTGTTGAATGAGGAAATTGAGACACTTAAACAGGAAAATGAAAAGTTGAGAATTAAAAATGATGATGTGACAAAACAATTTTCAAAAGAAATTTGTCAACTCAATCAAAGGCTTGAATGGTGTCAAGCTAAAAGTCTTGAAAGGGAATTGAAGTTTCAAAGTCAAAATGTTTCAAACTCTTGTCAGATTTGCAAAAACAACGAGTCTTTAAAAGGTCGATGTTTCCAATACGAGAAAGAAATTGCGGATTTAAAAATTGAAAACGCCGAATGGCAACAAAACCGCGACGACATCAAATATTGCAATGGTTTACTTGAGTCTGAAATTCAGGACAAAAATCACATCATCATTGATTTGAAAGAGAAAGTTAAGCTACTTCAAAAAGGAAAAATGGTTGACACCACGGTGATAGCACCAGGAATGTATCAATTAAACACAACTGATAAAGGAAAGGTTGTTCAAAACACTAATGTTGATAACTCCACTTCTACAGGACTAGTCTCTACTTCTAGCGTTAGCAGACCCAAGCGAAAAAGTAAAAAGAAGGATAGGATCTTGCAACGTAAGAGAGGACACCTAGAAGCTCAAGAAGTAGAAGACCAACTTAGGAATTTGAATAAAACTCATGTTGCATCAGATTTAGATTCTAATCTGGCAAATTGTAATCAAAATCTAAATGTAACGAATGATAAACCTTTGAATGTTTTGAATATTAATGCATCTTGTGTGTTTTGTCGTAAAAGCGTATCATCTGGTGATCATACAAAATGTTTAGCTAATTCTCTTCTCAATCGTCATAAGAAACGTAGGACACGCATTCCTTTTAGGCCCACTAATGCCTCTAAGTCTAACTTAGGAAAGCCGTCTTCTACGGTTTCTAATGATATCCCAGTTACCCCCATAGGTGCCGAGAACAAATCTAGGACTGAGCCAACTACTAGTGCATTTAACATTAAGAAAGCAAAAACTAGTTGGAACTGGCAACGTTGGTTACAATACAAACCAGAGTTTAAATGGATTCCTAAATTGTTGAATACATGTGTTACTAACCAACAGGAACTCGCATTGTCTTTGGGTTCCACCCTTACTTCTGTTCCACCCGTGTCTTCTTCTGGTGATGCAGGTGGTACAGATTGTTCTCTGGATTGTTGATAGCGGATGCACCCGACATATGACAGGCAATCTCAAACTGTTACACAACTTTGTCTCAAAGTTCATTGGTACTGTCAGATTCGGGAATGATCATTACGCTCTAATCATGGGATATGGTGACTTTATCAGCGGGAACATTGAAATCAGTCATGTTTACTATGTGGAAGGCCTTGGACACAACCTTTTCTCTGTTGGTCAATTCTGTGATGGGGATCTAGAAGTTGCATTTCGTGAGAAAACTTGCTTTGTTCGTGACTTACAAGGAAACGATCTAATGTCTGGCTCACGCGGCTCCAATCTTTATACAATCTCAATGTCAGATATGATTGCAACATCTCCGATATGTCTTCTCTCCAAAGCAGAGTCAACTAAATCTTGGTTATGGCACAAACGTCTTTCGCACTTGAATTTCAGAACCATGACTGACCTTGCTCGTTATAAACTTGTCGATGGATTTCCAAGATTCCGTTTCACCAAAGATCACTTATGTCCAGCCTGTGAACAAGGAAAAAGTACCCGTGCTCATTTTCCGTCTAAACCTGAGCAAAGTACGAATCATGTTTTACAACTGCTTCATATGGATTTATGTGGACCGATGCGTGTTCAAAGTATCAACGTTAAACGCTACATACTCGTAATTGTAGATGACTTCTCCAGATGGACTTGGGTTTATTTCTTACGAAGTAAAGATCAGGCTCCTTCAATGATCATCACCTTTCTCACTAAAATTCAAGTTCAGTTATGCAACACGGTACGAATCGTCAGAACTGACAATGGCACTGAATTCGAAAATCAGACACTTAGGTCTTATTATGAGAAAGTGGGAATTGAACATCAAACATCTATTCCTAGAAGCCCAGAACAGAATGGTGTGGTTGAAAGACGCAACAGGACGTTAGTGGAAGCTGCTAGAACTATGTTGATTAATGCTCAATTACCAGATTACTTGTGGGCAGAAGCTGTTTCAACCGCATGTTATACTCAAAACCGTTGCATGATCACAAAACGCCATCGCAAAACACCATATCAAATTGTTCACAAAAGAAAACCGAACATCGACTACTTTCATGTATTTGGAGCACTTTGCTATCCGAAAAATGATCGTGATGATTTAGGTAAACTCAAAGCTAAGGCTGACATCGGAGTGTTCGTTGGATATTGTGAAAATTCCAAAGGTTTTCGGATATGGAATCGTCGTACAAGAGAAATTCAAGAAACCATTCACGCTAATTTTGATGAACTCACCCAAATGGCTTCTGAGCAACACAGCTTAGGACCCGAATTCAACCGTCTCAACTCTCCGGCATCTTCAGCTGAACCATTGCCACTTAACCGCAAAGAATTAGAAACCTTGTTTGCTCCACTATTTGATGACACAATTGAATACCGTCCTACTGAGGTCTCACCTAATTCCGCTGCTCAACTTGATCACATTCCAGTACCAGACTCACCTCAACAAACTTCTACAAGTGTTGAAAGAGACGGTCCTCCAATTGTATCACCATCTACAGCAAAACAAACGGGTTCTACTTCCCTCCATCCAGCTGAAGATCCAACACCACAATCAGTTCCACAACCCGAAGAGCATGATCCTGATGCGTTCATTAATCCGTTTGCACCAGCTACTACAGTTCCTGACATAGCTGAGTCGTCAACACGCAACTTGGATCCTGCCAACATGCGAGATACTTATCAACTACACCCGTCAACACACAAATGGACTCGTGACCATCCACTAGTTCATATTATTGGCCATCTAGATGCACCTGTTATGACAAGACAACGACTTCACACAGATGGAGAAACTTGTATCTATGCACTCACAGTTTGTCACGAAGAACCTAAGAACATTAAAGATGCAATGACTTATGACAACTGGATTGAATCTATGCAAGAGGAATTTCAGCAATTCATAAGATTAGAAGTCTGGGAATTAGTTGAAAGACCTGACGGAGTCTTTGTCATCGGGTTAAAATGGATCTGGAAGAATAAGCTTGATGCAGAAGGGACAGTCATCCGCAACAAATCACCTCTGGTAGCGAAAGGATACTCTCAACTTGAAGGTCTAGACTTTGCTGAATCCTTTGCTCCAGTGGCACGACATGAAGCTGTTCGGATCTTTTTGGCTTATGCTGCTCATAGGAATATGGTGGTTTACCAAATGGATGTGAAAACAGCATTTCTTAATGGAGAACTCCGTGAAGAAGTTTATGTCAGTCAACCTGAAGGCTTCGTTGATCCTGAGCGTCCTAATCACGTTTACCGACTCAAAAAGGCACTCTACGGACTCAAGCAAGCCCCACGGGCGTGGTATGACAAACTATCTACTTTCTTGCTGACCAATAAATTTTCTAAAGGATCGGTGGATCCAACACTGTTTACAAAAACCTACGGGGAGGACTTACTTGTTGTTCAAATATATGTCGATGACATCATTTTTGCCTCAACAAAACGAAGTTACTCTAATGATTTTGCAAAATTAATGAAAGATAATTTTGAAATGTCCATGATGGGTGAACTTACGTTCTTTCTAGGATTACAAGTTCATCAATCACCCCGTGGTATTTTTATAAATCAGTCCAAATATGCTCTCGAAATTCTTAAGAAACATGGAATGATGTCTTGTGATACTTTTAATACACCAATGGGCTATACCACAAAACTAGATGCTGATTTACATGGGACTCCTGTTGACCCTACCAAATACCGAAGTATGATTGGGTCCCTCATGTATCTCACATCTAGTAGACCTGATATAGTATTTGCTGTCTACATGTGCTCTCACTATCAGTCCAGACCAACTGAAAAACACCTCAGTGAGGTCAAAAGAATCCTTCGATACATAAAGGGAACCATTAACTTGGGAATCTGGTATCCGAAGGATTCTGGTTTCAAACTAATTGCTTTTTCAGATGCTGACCATGCAGGATGTTTAGACACACACAAAAGTACATCTGGTGGATTACAATTTCTCGGAGACAAACTTGTATCATGGCAATCTAAGAAGCAGGACTGCACTTCACTGTCGTCTACATAATCTGAATACGTAGCCATGTCTGCTTGTTGCGCTCAAGTCATTTGGATGAGATCACAACTTAAAGATTATGGCTACCTATTCAACAAGATTCCCATCTACTGTGATTCAAAGAGTGCAATTGCTATCTCTTGCAACACTGTGCATCATTGCAAATCCAAACACATCGATCTCCGATATCATTTCATCAAAGAGCATGTGGAAAGGGGTACAGTTGAACTTTATTTTATTGGAACTGAGTACCAATTAGCGGACTTACTTACCAAATCCCTGGCACCATCCAGGTTTGCTAGTTTAGTTCACCAAATTGGTATGAGATGTTTGACACCAGAGGATCTGGAAAAGTTTTTAAAACACCACTGATCGTCAAACATCACAACTATCTTTGTATAATAGTTTGTTTTCTTTCTTTCCTATAAACTAATATAAACACAAAAAGATTTTTCACATTTTATTTTTCATAAAAAAAAAAAAAAAAAAAAAAAAATTGCAAGTATATCGCTTCCATTCAACACCTTGTTCTTCCTTTACAAGTGTTGAGGGGGAGTCCCGATTAAATCTTTTACCAATTTTAATTGGTATACTTGCATGTTTCTAATATTTTACGGTTCTTCAGAGTGTGTGGACGATTTCTTTTACATCACATTGTCTCATTTGTTTTACGTCTTCATAAGTTAGCTTAACGAATGTATATCTCAATTTTACTTATGTTTGCAAGAAACTTTAGGACACAAGTTTGTTTATCTAAAAGTCTAAGGACCTAAAGTGACCAAAACTTAAAGTTTCAAAAATATATGAATAAAACAAACAAATCAACAAACCGTATAACACAAAACCTCTAAACCTCTTAAACCCTTTGAAACCCACGGTCCTAATTCATTCACGACATCCACGATCTTGATCATATTTTTGTAAGTTCTTATGTTATCACTAGGGTATTACACACATAGGATCTTGGTTAATTGTATTTTCAACGGTTCGAGTTCATGATTTCTTGATGTCGAGAACTAGGGTTTAGGATTTCAAAATTGCTCTTAACATGTTGTGATGTTTAATTCTTGATGGGGTTTAGTTACTATGCTTGTTTCTAACACATCCTTATCATTTATTTACACATTCCATCATGTTTACTTTGCTTCTCGAAATCGGAATATTGGGTCGTATTGGGTTTATATGGTTCAGTGCTTATTTGTTTGATTTTATTGGTGGGATATGTTTCTTTGCTCTCTTATATGCATGTTTGATTTAGTTTTGTTGAATTACACCATGGATGCTTAGTTCTCGATAAGACATGTATGCCTCGTTCTTTGATTGTCTTCATCTATTTAAGTCCTAAAATGTTGAATGCTATCATAATGTGCTTGTTACATATGTTTGAGATATGGTAGTACCCTTGATTCACTTTAGGATCAAATTTGTTAAGTTATCGAAAACATGTTCTTGAAAGTTATCAAAATCTTTGTGATTTTGTCTAAGTAGTGTTTGTCTATCTTGGTGACAGGCCTAATCATTGGAAAAGTTTTTGTGTGAAGGAAATGTACGTGTACTTCATGAAAATTCGATTAGATTCTTGTATAAGAATGTTTTCGAGAAATCTGTGTAATATCGAAAACTTTCGAAAAATTATCGTCATGTTCTCGATAAAAATTGGTCAACTCTATCTTTTCGAAATTAGTTTTTTCGAAATTCACTATTTGAGCTAAAACTTTTCGAAATCATATGATTCTCGAAAATTTTATCGAAAAATAATGTTTCTCGATAACTCAATTTTTTCCGAAGAAAAGTTCTCGATAAAGTTTCTCGATAAATTGAAAAAGATGTTTTTCTCGATAACAGCAATTTTTCGAAATAGAAAGAAATCTCGATAAAAGTCAATTATGAGGAATTTTTTCGAGAAGTCACTTTCTCGATAAAGTTTCTCTATAACATTTTTCGAAATCTGTTCCTTTACTCAAGTTTGCGATAAAAGGTCCATGTTATATGTTTTTCCGAATACATGTTTGGCATTGTCATGTTATATCTATGTTGTGATTCATTATTGTTGTGTAATATGATGATTATTGTGAATTGTGATTGTCATGTTGTGCTTATTTGCAATATGCATTATTTGGCTCATAACAAAATGACGTATTTGTGCTTAACTGTCTCAAGTAGATATCTGTATCCAAACCCTAAACTGTGCTAACACATAACAAATTTGGATGTTTGGTTTATGGTGATACTTTTCAGATAAACATGGCTGAACACAATGAGAACGTCGCTGAACAAACTCTTCCATTACTCACCTTGGATGACATCACTCCCGAGAACTACAATGTCACAATTGGTAACAACAATCCTCGAGTTGATTTCAACAAGTTGAATATCACAGAGAAATCATGCATGATTGTGAAAGATATCCTACTGGCACATCCTTGCAAACCACTACTCACCTGCTCTACTTCAGTTCCACTGTTCTACCTTCATCAGTTCTGGCTTACTGCTCGGGCCAACTTGGATGATGAGTCTTTTACTGTTACCTTAGATAGCCAAGATTACTCTGTAGATCATGACATTCTTCGTACAGCCCTTCTCATGCCACAAACTGACAACGAATTTGCTCCAATACTACCTGACCTGGAACTTCTTGACTTCTTCATTGAATTAGGATATGAGGTTGATGATGATGTACCTCTAGTCAAGCTTTCCCAATTTAATGCCAAGTATATCCCTCAGCCTTGGAGAACATTCTGTCTGTTGGTGGTGAGATCTATATCTGGAAGGAAAAGTGGTCATGAACATCCAAGGCTCGAACACCTGCAAACATTCTGGGGAATGGTGACTCTGACACCGATTGACTTTGCAGTTCCTATCATGAATGATATCGTCCACAGTATTCAGACAGAACGTGTGAAGACTATGATACCATTCACAAGATTCACCAAGCTTCTCATAGAACATCTCTGCAAAAGTTCTCCAGAATTCATCAAGAGGATGGCTGATCCTAATGAGCCGAAGCACCTCTTCGAGGACGACTTCACCACCTCATTCATCAAATCGACCACTTCCTCAACCAAGATCAAAGGAATGAGGATTCCCGAATACCTTCTGAATGACAATATTAAGAAAAGGGCGAACTTCAAGTTGTATGATCTGGCTTACAAAGGGGAACAGGAAGAAACCACAATAAAGACTCGTAGCAAAGGAGGTGTAAAGTCTGGGAGTACCACAAGCACCACTGCCTCACCACATACTAGATCTAAGGGTACTCCTAAGTCTAAACCCAAGACTTCCTCCAAACCTATACCTACATCCAAACCTAAACCTGCTACCAAGCCAAAGAAGAAGGCAACTCCTGAGTACTTTATTCGGGATGAACCTACTCCTCCACCTTCTGACACCGAGTCTGAGTTCGATACAGAATCTGAAGAAGAAGAACCAGACTATGAACTGAGATACCGAGCACCTGATGAAGCATTTCCTGCAACAGAGATTGCCGTTCAACAAAGTCTTGTAACTTATGAAGAAGAGACAAGGAAAAGAAAAGGAGTCACTATCAATGAGCCGAATGATGATGAAGACGAACCAATCGTTAAACCATTAGTCGATAAACGCAAACTGAAGAGTATAGTTGTCGACACTAGAGCTGAAGAAAAGCAGCTTAGGAAAGAACAGAGGAAAGCAAGTCTTGAAAGCCGACTTCTATCACACCCTCCAACACCACCACCTATCGATCAGTCAGAACATGTAGGGGCTACAAGCAGTATGGTTCCTCCAACAACGTCAGAATCAGCTCCACAACCTGATGACAACGCTAAGGATACAGACAAGACTGAAGATGTCCACATGACTGAGACTGCAACTATAGAGGAGAATGTTGGTGGTCAAGAGAACTTAGCTACGGATCAGAAACATGAATATCTCATTACTCCAGAGTTTCTTGCACGAGAAGCAGAGGAAGCAGAGGAACGTCGTAGAAAGGAAAACGAAGAGAAGAACGCGTTCGACACCAACATATTTCTTAAGTCATCTTCTCAGCAGACTTCCTCAGCACAACCTCCACCTCCTCAAGACTCTCCACCAAAGGATCCGACTCCTCCTGCTTCTTCTTCGGACTCTCACAACGAGTCATCGTCCGAATCATCACCCGAGCACTCATCTCCCACACCTTCTGAAACCGCATCTAAACAACATTCGATCAATGAACCAAAACAACCAGTTGATCTTCAGGAGCAAGTGAACAAACTCACCAACATGGTTACCAATCTTACCAAACAAGTTGAGGAATTCCAGGAGTCAACGCAGCTGATCGACAAGTTCTTGAAATCTGATTACGAAGGTTTTATCAGAACTGCAACACATGATTTTCTCACTGAAAATCTGGTTGAGATGATCACTCCTGAGGTAGCAAACCTTCTCAAACCAATCAATGACAACTTGGATCACAGAGTTAGAAGTGTTACGAGGAAAATGTTGTCTACTACACCATTCACGCTTCACACCGCAAAATCTTCTACTGTGGCTCCAACCGTCCAAGAATTGTCCTTCAATGACATGCTTGTCAAACTCTTCGACAACCTTGCCACCAAAACCACACAGACAGCTGAAGAAAAAGCCCTGTATGATGCTATGGTGGCTTATATGTCAAAAGAGTCATGCAAAGATGCTGCTGGAACCCGAAAACGGACAAGAAAAGATGACGATCCTGACCCAAACTCCAAAGGCAAGAAACCTAAGTCTGGAACAGGTCCCTCATCCTCTCTACAACCACAAAAGGACTCCACTCCTCCAAGTACTCAACAACAACCCTCAACTACTGGTAAAGGTCAAACCGAAGATGAAGAAATTTTCATGGAACAAACTGATGACTTCCAAGATCAACATGACACCGATTACCGTGCTCTACCTACTCATGATTCTCATGCTGGTCCATCATCACCGTCCAAAGCCAAAGACAAAGATGCTACATCCAAGTCTAAGAAATCCAAGAAGAAAACACGTCATTCATGGCTCGACAATGATGACAATCCTCAGAATGATTGGCTGACAGAAATGGTCCAAGCTCAACCTCCTCTTGAAGAAGAAGAACCCCTTCCTGGTAACACTCTACAGTTTACCCAGGTCATTATGAAGGATCTTCACATTGATAAACTCACAAAGGAAGAGCTCAGAAGAATCAATAGGGATGCACAAGAATTCCTCAAGAAAAGATCTGGAAACAAAGTCGAATACGAATACCATATGCAGAATATAGCTAGTGCAATGTCTGCCGACTTTGGCTGGTTAAATCCTGAAGTGAATATCGATCTAAGTTCCAAGAATCATGAAAAACCTTACTTCACCGACTGGACCAAACCATTACCATTGAAAGGATTTCCAGACAGACCCAAGATACCTTACAGCTTCTTCTTCAACAAAGATCTTCGTAACATCCAGCTCACTCAGGAGATATCCAAGAAGAAATATGCTTCCTCACTCACAATCTCAGTACCAGCCGCTAGATACGAAATTCCAGCCATTGAAGAAACCACTCGTATTTTCAGCAACTCCATCGTAGCTTACGACAGAGATGCTCTACACGGAATTCAACATTGGCCTGATCGTCGTCGTCTCGGTTATACCAGCAGATTAGGAGAGACATCATTGGAAAATGTGAAGCAGAAATCAAAGATCATCGCTATCTTGGAGATTCAACAGTCGAAACGGTTTAACTACTTATTCATGCGTGAAATTGTTGTTAAACGACAAGATGAAAAGAAGTACAAGTTCTCCGAAGCAGACTTTCCCAACCTTTATCTCAATGACATAGAAGATATGTATCTTGAAAAGGTTCAGAGTAGAATGCGCGGATTCGATAGAGACGTTCAGTACAACTTCATGGCATCGCTACTTCTTTACATCCGACGACTGATTGGTCAAGAAAGAGTGGAAGATCTTCAGCTTGGAGTGGAAAGTTACCAACAAAAGATCAATTTGACAAAGCCACAATTCTACTTTGATGGTCTCTATGAAACACCACAGTTTACTCTCATCCAAGAACCGTTTGGTTTCACCTACATCAACAGCAAAAAGCTACAAAGCTTCATGAGGTTCGATGAAGTACACAAATTCTGTGATGTTACACTCAAATCAGTTCGTGATGGGCTTGTCAAAAGGTTGAATGATGATCGCCGTAAGATAGCTAAGGGGGAACAACCTAGATGGAAATCCAGCTCCAGAAGACAAGTTCGTAACTTTGTCTTAAAGATTGAAGAAAGGTTATTTCGACGGGAACAAATCAGACGTCTGGAAAGCTACATTGGTGTCAGACCTTCGTTTCCTATCTGACTCTTCGAAAGACCAGAACCTAAGTTCACTAACTTCGATGCTCCACTTCCGAACGAAGAATAAATTGGTACATTTGATTCAATTTTTCATTATCTATTGTTTCATTTGATTGAATCATGTTTCATTATGGCTTGTGCACGCATTACAGTGCACAACCCGATCTTGTAAAGAAAGGACCCTGAGGTACGCTTCAGTGCCTCAATCCTCATATAAGGAGCGAAGGCTTCTTACTTTTGAGTAGAATTAATCAAACATTTATGATTTTTCATAATTCTGCTCAAAAGGACAAGTATTTCACCTCAATAAGACCTAATCACTTGTTGAGAGGGAGCACTTGTCAAAACTAAAATACTTTGCTCAAAATCAAAAGTTCTTGGTGAATCTCCCCGTAAGACTCAAAAGGCATATTTTAATCTAAAAAGTTTGTCAAAAACACCATTTTATATGCTATTTTTGAGGGGGAGAAAATGAAAAAGTGATTAAAATATACGAAGTCAAAGCTTTAAGTTGTATCATGTGCGAGCTAGACTCAGTATTGACCCAGGAATTGACGAGATAATACAAGTTAGTAACATCGAAAGGACTTATCCTCGACGGGTAATAACATCAAGTTAGTTACTAGAGCTAGTTGTCACCTAAAAGCTGACAATGCATCTCTTTAACTAACCACGTAAGCGTGTCTCGAAAAGGATATGTCTTAGTAGAAATGTACCGTCTCGAGAAGCTTTCTGTGAACTTGATCAGGCCGGGTAATAATTTCAAGCTAGTTTATCTAGTGATGTAAGCGTGTCTCGAATCGGTCTAGTTCACGGAAAGTGGATCAATTCAAAAGAGCTTGCTCCTCCCGCATGTGCAAATTTATTAAACACATATGAGCACATGTGCAGGGGGAGCCCTTCAAAAGTGTACACAAAACTCTCAAAGTGTTAACCAAAATATTTGATTATCACAAACACTTTGAGAGATTTTTCAATCAAAGGTTTCTTGGCTACTGTCGGAGTTATAAGGTGATTAAGATAGGAATACCAGTCCTATGATCCGCCAGAGCCAGAGGGATCTACCCAAGGACATCTCCCATAGTTAGAATTAGAAGTCCTTAGGTATGATACGAAAAAAGGAGAAAAGAATGAAAGGGAAAGAAGGAGTTGAAGAATTAAAAAGAAAAGTAAAGAAAAGGGTGAAAAGAAATAGCCCTCCAGATGATTCAACCTTAGGGCAGACACCGGGTTCAATACGTATGCTACTGGCTGTTGCAACAGACAACACCGGTATTGAAGACAAAGTCGTCATGGACCCAGTGACGCAATGCACTAAACCTTCTTAACCACTCAAGTTCTCTTAAAAGGACTTGTTTCATTCTCACGGGGAACCCGCGGAACCTATCGACCTATCTCTTAGAGACGGTTGATATTGAAGCAGGAGACACCTCCCCAGTCTCCGCATAGGAAACCTAGGTGTGCACTTATAGAGTCTAGAGCCATGAGATACATCAAAGATCTCTTAGGAACACCTAGTATTTCAGCAACTGGTGTTCTACATTAATGAGCATCAGTTGTAAATTATCGAGTCCTTCGCAGATCTTAGCAATCTGCCGAGAACGTTTATGAGAGGATTACATAAGTATTTCTCAATGATTGAACGGAAATCCTGCCAGGGTCAACATCTAACAGCCCTGACAGCAGGTCACTTCGGTAACCCCACAAGGGTTACGCTTAGTGTTTGCGGTGGTTCCATTACGGTCTACAGTCGTGGAGTGATCCCCAGCGACTCACCCAGTCATTGAGCTACCTAGTAGGTCTCGTAAGCTCCTTCGGGAGTATCTGATATGGGAACGGCCTGGATAAGGATTAGAAGGAGTCTTCACAATATGCTGTTGATGAGCTCTAATTCCTTATCCGTAAGTACCGGTGATTTATTGCTATCTGTCTACTCGCAGGTACCTCACTTCCATGATGACGGATTCCACATGCTCATACATGCATCTTGCAATCATCAAAAGCTCCCTCAAAGATCAAAGCAACACAAAGTTCAAAGTAAGATTCTACGCCAAAAAGAAGAATCTACAAAGTATAAAGACCAAAGATCTTAAGTGAAGGAAAGGGACTACGTGCATGTATAAGTCAGAATTCAAAAGATGTATGAGCATGTTGGAATTGCGGACAACCACCACAGACGCAGGAGTGACGAATGGCAGATTACTTCATTACACTATCACTACATCATCACCAAAGAACAATGACTAAGAGCAAAGTACATCCATTATCATTCTAATCATTACTGAAGACGTCAGAAGCTATGAAAGTCAAAGATTACAACAAGGACGTCAAGCAACCATGATGACCGATCCTTAGGGGGAGATTGTTGGAACCTAAGTTTTACTATTTTGTCAAGTCTCGGTCATTTGTAATAAATGCTAGGTTGCTTGTTTATTTGTTACATACATTTAAGTAATGTTTTATGTTTGTAAGGCTTATGTAAAGCCCAAAAGGCCTAAAGCCCACACGTTTTCTAGAAGAAGGAAGTTAGGTGTGTTGCCCTAGCTCTCCTCCTATAAATAGGACCTCATGTATTCATTTAAACTTGGTTGGTTATTTGAAAACATTAAGGAAACTCTTGCATTTCATTTTTCTCAAATTTCTCATAATCATCCCACTCTCATTCTCATCTCATTTCTTACATAATCATACTTGTGTTTACATAATGGTGACCTAACACTAACCCTTCTTAGACATGAGCTAATCTTCCAAGAAAACTTCTAACTCAGCCCCTAATCACCTTGTATAGCTCCTAATTTGACCATGGAATGATGATGAGATTATGGTGTTGTTTATGGTGATTTATGGTATAAATAGAACTAGGAATCAACAAGGAACTTAAGCCTTTAACTTGTGATGGATTACATATGAAAATCAAGATCAAATGGGGTGTTTTAGGGTGTGTTTGGTCGTTGCCATAGAGAGAAAAAAAGAAGAGATGAGTTCTTATGAGTTATCAAGTCTTAGATGAAGTCTTATAGAATATTTCCTAAGTTACTTAGTTATTAAGTTTACTTAAACATGCATAAGTCTTCCTTTGTAAGTTTCCTAGTCTTATCTTGATGACACATATACAAACACCTCATGTAGTCTAAAATTTCGTTCAATGCCTATCTTGGATGACTAGATATGTGTTTTGATAATATCTTGCTTTTATGGAGTGAGTTTTGGTCCTGGTAATTGCTAACGGTAAGCCGTTAAGTCCTGAAACTTAAAATCGGGTATATTAAAAATATGAAACTTATAAATATATTAAAAATTATTAATATAATCTATCTTAGCATATTTAATGAGTGACAAGTTCTATCGGGTTGCTTAAACGCTGCTAAAACTGGAAACGCGGGTCTAAATCGCGTAATTCGCGTAAAACGCTGAACTGAAAAACGTAAAATCCCAAAACTTTTGGAATTGTCGTAAAATGAGAGAAAATCATGTTTCTATTGTTTATAGTGTTTTATGGACATATCGGGATGCTGGAATGACGTTTAAACCTAAAAGTAAATCTCGAACACGGTTTCGTGATTTTTGCAGAAATGATCCGACGAGTGTCAAACTCTCGGATTATCATTAAAATAGTTTAACTTACGAGAATATGAAATAAAAATTTCAGGAGTGAATAGTGAATAGTGAAAGTGAATAGTAATAGTGAATAGTAAAAATGAATAGTAATCCGAAAATGCGAGTTGTTACATAGTACGCATTGGTTCATGTTTCTTAAGACGTTCAAGCAAGTTACCCTATGGAAGTCTGCCAGTTTTCTTAAGCCTAACATCAAAATCATTCATCCGTAACAACTATAAACAAGCAATCAACCCATAATCAACATCTAGGTTTCACTACATCTAAGCAAACACACAAGAGATCTCGCCTAGCATGTTAAAAATCAAGACAAGCATAATATATATTCAAACAACACATAGACATATTGAATGAATTGAAATGATACTTATCTTAATTGAACATGAAAGGTTTTAAAGGGTAAAAACCCTTGAAAATACTGATAAAATCGTGCTAGGGTTTCTCCAAGTTATCCCTCTAATTGTCCTCCCTTAATGAATGAAAATTACAAAACTATATATAGATTTTCCAACATGATGGTGTCAAGAAGAGAAATCTGAAGCCGTCAACTCGCCGCCCATAATAATATCGGATTGCCTAGATCCAGATCTGATGCCGTCAAGTGTAAATTTCTCTAGGCTGTCACGTGTAATGGGACCATGATGGCCTATGGTGACGCCTTCATGCCCCTAGTGTAAAAACTCTCTGGATCATCATGGACTTTATCCACTTCACCTCTTGTTTTACTCTTGACGCCGTCATGTAGAATTTGGTGACGCCGTCAGGTACTGTTCCCAGCAAGGAAAATTAAGACTTTGTCGTTTTCTTCACTTTTATGCTCCAAAAACGTCCAAAATGCTTCCTTTTCCAGAATTCACTCCAAAAGTACTTAAAATCACAAAAGGAACGATTTAGGGCAATATTTGATCAAATAAATTCAATTCCGGGCTTAAATGACCCCCTAAAAACGGATCATTTTTCGCCTCATCACCTACTCAGACCACAATATTGTCTGCTTTACCCGCAGGCTTACGGCTTTGCTTTTGTGGCCTCATGTGAAGACTTCTCGGCAGATCACCCAAGCCAGTACTACTCTCACATGAGCACGCTTAACTGTCAGTTCCTAAGAACCCCACTCGCAGTAGACCACAAAACGCGTTGTGTCTGATAAGGCGAATGTTATCTTATGTCCCTAACACCTCCCTTGTGTGTCAGCTGATGTGTGGATGGCTTCTCAAGAGTGGTGTATCATAGAGATAGCCATCCACACACCGGCTGACACAAGGGAGATGCTAGGGACATAAGATAATATTCGCCTTATCTAACACAACGCGTTTTATGGTTTACTGCGAGTGGGATTCTTAGGAGCTGGCAGTTAAGCGTGCTCATGTGAGAGTAGTACTGGCTTGGGTGACCTGCCAGGAAGTCTTCACATGAGGCCACAAAAGCAAAGTCGTGAGCTTGCGGGCAAAGCAGACAATATTGTGGTCTGAGTAGGCGGGATGTTACAAGTGGTATTAGAGCGAACCCTTGGTCGGATGTCATGGTGTGTGGCGCCACTTAATGAGGACATTGAGTTCTATTGAAGGGGTGAGAAGAGTGGTGTATCATAGAGATAGCCATCTACACATCGGCTGGCACAGAAGGGAGATGCTAGGGAAATAAGATAACATTTGCCTTACAATCGCGTTTTGTGGTCTACTGCGACTGGGGTTCTTAGGAACTGCCAGTTAAGCGTGCTCATGTGAGAATAGTACTGGCTTGGGTAACCTGCCGGGAAGTCTTCACATGAGGCCATAAAAGCAAAGCCGTGAGCCTGCGGACAAAGCGAACAATATTGTGGTCTGAGTAGGTGGGATGTTACAATTTATTTTATAATCTCTTATTAATTATGTCTGCTAAACAAAACTTATATTTTAAGTAGCTCATTTTTCAAATATAAGTATAATCTCTCAATAATCTTGTGTACCGACTTAGGCAACAATTTAAATTGACTATGATGCATTTTCTAGACAAATTCATTAATCCATTAATTTGTCATGATTTATTTCCTTAATTTTCATATTTATATAGAGAAATAAACACACAAAAAACTGTTAATTTAGACAATGAATTAGGAAAAAATACAACTATAAAAATAAATTACTCAATTATTTCTTGTTACCAATTCAGTGCCCAATATTCTGACTAGGATTTGAACAAAAAATATTCTAAGTGTAAATTAAGTTTCTGAATGAATGAACATTCAAAAACTCATATTTAGAGTTCTTCATAGATAAAGTATAAGTCTCTCCACTTTAGATCTCTGTAAGTAAAGTCTATGAACTATAATGAAGATGATGGAGTCGGTGAGATTAGACAATGTCTCACTAACTCCCCTTTGATCTTCTCAACATAAAGAATATTCTAAACTTATATACTTGTGAAAATATCTAAGTTTCAAAGGGGGTTGGTAACACTCCCGTCACCTCAAATTCCTTCACTCACAAATAACCAATCCCCTTATGCCACATCACCCTCCCACTTTTTCCTTCACTCACTCACTTTTTGTTGGCATCACACCCCTCACCCTTCACTCACATTTTTTTTTCTTTTTTTCTTTTTTTCTTTTTTAAATTCTATTAATAACCATGAATCAAATACCACTTTGATATCAATAATACCAGTCAGACTCACACAACCCAACAATCAAAAGCCCAGAAGCCCAAACAAAAACCCTAAAACACATCATATAACACTCCCACCCTCATTTGTGCCTCATTTTTGTAGCAGCCAACAAACCTTAAAAAAAAGAAAAAGAAGATGCTGGCTGGACATGGGTTGCGATCAAGAACAAGGGACTTGTTCGCAATAGGGTTTAGGGGGTTGGCTCCAACGGTCCAATTTAGTCCATTCCAACGTTCGTTTTTTTCTTCTCGTGCGGTAATGTTCCCCGCAAAACAAGCTCACCATGCGGTAAAATTGGACCGGCGGCGGTGTTCCCGCAGGGGAAGGACCCCGTGCCGTGCCTCCCCGCACCCACTGCCAACGCCCTTAGAATGTTTAGGTAGGAACTTTGATGTTTCTCGTTTAACGCACCAAAAATATTTTATTAAATAGAAAGATTACACAAAACTTAATACAAAAGTATCATTTGAGTTTGAGAAAGACTGTTTCCCCATTTCATACGAATAGTGAGAAATCTAAGAGTTTATCCAGTTGGGGGATAGAAAGAAGACCTGAACTCGATGTTTCCTCAATCTGAATAGATCAATCTGGATTGTAGGCCAGTAAGCCCAAAACCTACAAGGAGGAGCCTGCTTGCAAAGAGAATGTTAGTGAGTCTTAGCCATGATCAGACGAATTGTGTCAAAGACCAGAAAGAAGATAGAGGAAAATGAGACACTCAATCATGATTTAGCGGGGGTAGTTAGACGATGCATGGTATGCTTCAAAAGGCCTAGTCTTTCGAGTATCGTTTCAAAAGAGTGATGAATTGAGGTTTGTGTGTTAAATTTTGTTTGATGCTTTTTAAAAAGATTTTGATTTATGATTTTTTTTTAATCTATTTATGGTTTAGTAGGTTCGTTTGTTAAATAATGTGAATAATATTTAAGGATAACTTAGTAATCTTCTTCTACTTAATTCTTTAATAATATCATTCCACCCTCCATTATTATTTTTCAAAATTATTTCAACCGAAAATCTTAACCATTGGTAAAGTCATCTTTAATAAAAGTGTGCAATCGAGAAAATTGGTCGCCGAAAAATGTACAACCGCAAGAAAATTTAGTTACACGATTACTCGCCGCCGCAACGAGCAGATCGCCAGCTAATATCTAACAATGTATAATCAAAAGATTTAAACCTGTTTAATTTTCTTGGTTTGTGCTACCAATAATGAGTTCTTGTTGTACTTAAAGATGTGTAGAAAGTCGAAACTTAAAAATTATAACATTTATCACACTTTGTTTTTGCGTAAGCATCTTTACTTTCTATTTAAGTGTAAAACAGTGTGTGTTTTGGATTAAAGAAACCGGATGACACATATATATGACTTTTTTTTAGAACGGCATCAATATTATTAAAAGAAAACTAGCAAGAAGCTAGACAAAAAAATACATTTACTTGGAAGAAATAGCTAAAGTAGGGTCTTGCAACCAAGCAACCCAATTTAGGTTCATCTTTTTGCATCTACCACTGATCCAAAGAAAGCATAAGTGACAATGTTATCCATGCATAAACTTTTCCTTGGTTTTTTCTTGGCGAACAACCTAGCATTTCGGAAGTTCCAAACATGCCATCATAATGCAAAGAACACCGCCTCTAGACAATCTTTTTTCGCCTTGGGCATACTTAGAGACTCAAACCACATATGCCAACCTAAAAAAGAACCAATCGTTGGAATATCAAGTCTCCACCAACGACCCACCTCTACCATCAGATCCGTGGCCAAAGAACAACCAAAGAAGAGATGGTCTGTCGATTCTATACCATAATCACACACCCCACACAAAATCGAAGGGACAACAAGCCCCCTGTTATACAAATTAACCCTTGTTGCCAATTTATTAATAGCCAAACGCCAAGCCAAAACATTTACCTTTATAGGAGCTAAAGAAGACCACCTAGTCTGCATATTAGAGCTAGGTAAATTATGCTCATCTATAGTGGATCTCGCCGAGGAAACCGTAAAATCACCTGATCCTAATTTTGTCCACCTCCATCTATCGACGGCTGAAGACAGGACCACAGAACCCAATATGGTAGCGAGCTCCTCCCACTGAGATGCCTCAACACCTCCTCTAGGCAAACGACGAAAAAAGGTGGTCCACCCAAGTTGTGCCATCTTCTCCGCAACAGAAACATTCTTTTGATCTTCCAAAGCATATATCCTATTGAATCTGGACTTGAAAGTAACATCACCAAACCAGATATCATTCCAGAAATCAGTATTAGAACCATTCCCCACGTTTTTAGAGCAAAAAACTAGCAAATCGATCCCTTTACTTTTCAAATCTTCTATCGACTTGACTATATTACACCAAATTGAGTTATGAGAATAGACAAGCAAGCTACTATTGTTGAAACCGTTCATTCCATGAATCGCTTTGACTACTCTGACCCACAACGCCTCTGGATCAGTTAAAAATCTCCACACCCATTTAAACAACAAAGCACGATTAAGAGCAAACATACTGATGCGTGGGAATTGCACCAGGCTTTACCTCTCAAGGGATCTTGAGAAGCTTGCAACCCCCACCAGGCAGTGTACCTGATCGTTGTAGTATAGTATAGTGACAAGTACCGGGGGATTGATCGTTCAGCTAGGAATAGTGTCGCTAGGATTAAAAAACCTAAATACTAGTTCTAAAGGTGATGATGATTCTTTTTGTATTTTTATATTTTTTAGAAAGCAAGTAAAAATCTCGGGTTTGAAGGATTTTGGCGGAATTAGTTGCTAGTCAACTAACCCAATACTAAAGATGCAATCAAAATAAAATACTTGAAATGAAAATAAACTAAATTATACTAAGGTTGTGAGCAATAAGTGGAGAAAATGTGTTTACTTAGATTTCACTACTCCCTAGACATCTTTTACATGTTAATTACTTGTTATAGTTGCATGGATGACGGATTGTATTCCTTACTACCATTCATGGGGTATCGCACATAACTCCCCAATTCTATGAGCTCTTATCTCCTCCTATACCATGCCCAGCTCAACCATAGGGATTATAAACAGTGGCTCATGCATTAAATACAACCAATAAAGACCTTAGTGCAATCGGTTCATGTTTCTTAAGACGTTCAAGCATGTTACCATTTGGAGATCTGCCAGTTTTCTTAAGCCTAACATATAAATTCATTCATCCAAAACAAGTATAAACAAGTAATCAACACATAATTAACATCTAGGTTTCATTAGATCCAAGCAAACACAAGATAGATCTAGCCTAGCATGATGGAATTAAGACAAGAACAAGATATAGACAACCAACACATAGACATATTGATTGAATTAAAAGAATACTTATCTCAATTACACATGAAAGGTATCAAGGGCTTAGAACCCTTGAAAAACCTGTAAAATTCACACCAAGTTCGTACTTAGGGTTTCTCCCAAAACTTCTCCTCTTTTTTAATGTGAAAATTAGAAAACTATATATAGGAAAAGGGGTATGACGGCGTCAAGACCAATCTTGTGACGCCGTCACCTCGCCGCCAAAACTCTTCTCGGACTGCCTTGATCTACTTATGACGCCGTCATGTATTAGAATTTCCAGGCCGTCATGACTTTAACTCTTGACGCCCTACTTCTTGACGCCGTCCAATATGTACTGGGTTGTCATGGAATTTGCTCTTGATGCCGTCAGGGTGTTACTCTTGACGCCGTCACCTACTGTTCCCAGCAAGGAAAATTAAGACTTTGGCGTTTTCTTCACTTTTATGCTCCAAAAACGTCCGAATTGCTTCCTTTTCCAGATTTCACTCCCAAAGTACCTAAAATCACAAAAGGAACGATTTAGGGCAATATTTGATCAAATAAATTCAATTCCGGGCTTAAATGACCCCCTAAAAGTGGTTCATTTTTCGCCTCATCATATACCCTTACACTTGAGATTTGCTTGTCCTCAACCAAATGCGCTTTTATTCTACGCAAACGACAAGTTAGGGGTCATTTAACACTAATATAAAAGTAATTACAACAAATAATCGTTCCACTAAAGACCAATAGACAAGCACGGAGGTCATACACTAGCACCTCAAAAATAGTGTTTAGATACTCACATCTCTCGGGTGTAATAAAGTATAAATTACAATATGGAAACGGAAGATATCTCTCACTACCTGTCATAGCAAAATAGATTACCATAGGCTTGGGAAAGGATCAAACCTCCACCACATGGCGTAAGCACCTAGGATAAACTATCAAAGAGGTCTTTTAAAGGGTTGTAACGTTAGGTGTAGGGATATGAAATACACGGTTTTGTTGGATAAAGGAAGTTTTACTGGTGGCGAGTTAACAATCTTGGTTAATTACATGTACAATATGGCGTTGCTAAGCCAAGACTAGACTCGACTTAAGCTAATAAATGAAAAATAACAAAAACATAAAATAAACATAGAATAAAACGGGATGGTAGTCCGTATGTTTTTTCTCTTTTTTCCTTTTTCTATTTTTTTTTTCTTTTTCTTGATTTTTTTTTCATACACTCTTACCCCACCATCCAAAATAATACATCATAGGGAATGAACATTCCCCTTACACTTGAATCTTTACATACTTTACATTAAACAAATCTAATGACTCGAATTAAGAAAATCAAAACACTTGGAGCACTTTTAAGATTAACGTACATATGGGGGTAATAAATGATGTTCTTCCCCATTACTCCATAAAATAAGTACTTACCCATGAGTCTCAATCGTCCCAAAACAATATGTACAAGGATATGACTTGACTTAGCAACCATGTAATCAATTAGATAGTTAACTTAGGGTTTAACAAATAACAATAATGCACTAAAAATGAGCGCATACATGGAAGGCTAAGGCGATTTGGGTGTACATTTAAGTGGGGTGTAACAAATTCTTCCTTTAAGTAAGATGCTTAAAGTTAGAAACGAAAAGATAGGCTCGGAAGGGTGTACTAGGGGTTTCGTGTACTAAAAATGAGTACAACGCTAAGGGTGTGGGAAAAATTAGTTGACTTAACTAGCCAAGTAATATGACTTAAATGGTCAAGTAATTATGATACGGGTTTAACACAAGGGTGATCCTAATGCCTCTTATCATGTAGTAAATCCTACTACACGATGTAGTCTCACTAGCGGTCTCGGGATGCATCACTAACGCAAGTTCTAGAATCTAAATGCTACCGGTACACTCATAAGCACTAATAGTAAATGCTTTTCCTATCAAATCTAAAGGCGAACCTCACATATTTGGGTGGAAAATTTTTTCTGAAAGTACGGTTATGTGCTAGTCATACAATCTCCTATCCATGAGACGCTTGCTATGGCTAAAGTTTCACTCCTAAATGTTGTAAAAAAATTTAAATTTGGCGCTAAAATTGCACTAACAAGTATTTTTCATAGTTTTATTACACATCTACCATTAAACAAAACAAACTCAAACGAAAGTGCATATGTAAGGTATCATATTTTTACCCTCCCCTTACACTTAAGATGAACATTGTCCCCAATGTTCAAGTAAAGAATGTAAAAGTTAAAAAGTAAAAAGAATGAAATCAAATACTCCCCTGATTCGCTCGGTGTGGATAATAAGGTGGCCAGGTTAAATCTTCCTCTAAGAAAATGAACAATCAAAGCTTCCCTTCCAGAATATAAATCATCTTCTTGTCATACATAACCTGTAAATCCTGAATAAAATAGACAAAACAACCTCGCGTAAAATCGGCGGCATCCTATATAAGTTACTAAATCCTAGAAAACAAGATAAGATATAATGCTTGTGGAATGAAGTTTGCAGATCTCCTGGAGATTATAAAACTTAATAATTCACAAAAACCATAAGACTCCGTTAGAAAAACAAAACCGGTAAAATTTCCAGATTTTTACACTTGACGCCGTCAAGAGTTAACTATTGACGCCGTCAGAAGTGACCTGCAGAAATTCTTATGTTAAGTTTCCGAAAAATTTCTGGAAAAACTTGGTCCTACTTCCTGGAAAATCCTACAAAACTTCATTATGACTCAATACAAGCATTTGACTCTAACAAATACGAATACACATGTTCATTTAATATTGTGGAGAATCATGATCGGTTTGTTTCTTAAAAACATATTTGGGGTTTCCCCTTACACTTATCTTTTGCAAAAATACTTTTAGGTAGAGTTAAGACTAGGCCAAAACAACAAAGTAAAGTATTTCCACTATTTAATTGAGAAACATGATCAACCAACAATAAAAATAAAGCATGCATACGGAAGCAAATAACAAACAAACAAAAATAAAATCACACAAAGCATGGGTTGCCTCCCAAGAAGCGCTTTTCTTTATTTACGAGTCTTGTAGCTAGACTCAAGGTCATAGGTTACTACGTGACCTCATCATTGGTTCCACTCTCTAGGTCGTCTTCTAAACTAGTATCGCTTTCATAGTGTAAGTACTTCGGGTCTTCGAACTCGAAGATGTCTTTTCGATACTTAGAACCAAGCTTACTAACATCCTTAAAGAATCCACATGATAAATCAGAAGTGTTCTTACACCCTCTCCGAACATCTTCATCGCACAAAATAAGTTGGGAACTTATCTTATCAAGCCCGTCACAATCGATTTCCTTAAGGTCTCTTCTCTTGTATGGCGTTTGGTATGAAACCCTCCTAATGCCATCAGCGAAGGTCATAATTCCGTTTCGGTCATTTTTTATCAGATTAGTGATCTCGCAAAATGGCACTCCAAAAACAATTTATGATAATCTAGGGTCGACATAGTCTTCAATGTTGTCATGATCCTTACCAACCACTTTCTCTCCCTTGTAAATCATTCCCCATCTGCAGATATTGTTATAATGGAATAATGACATAAAATTCTTTGGCAGGAATACGTTAATGTAGACGTTATCGAAGTATTTATGACCAATCATGCAGGGGATTTTGAGATTATTCGGATTACGCCGTCTTATCTTCCCCGACTCTCCATCCTTCAACCCATATATATTCCCCTCAAGGGAAGGACGATACTCGTACACTTCCTCATTACCCCTACGAAAAATTACCTTCTTAACACCATTGGTGAATAATGCACTACCATCTTTCTCATCAAGGATCACTCCCGATTCATTGATAAATGGTTTCCCAAGAACAAGGTTGGTTAACGTTTGATTGGTGAGAGGGTCTACATCATCGACCACAGTGAGGTCAGTATAGTAAACAAGCTCTCCAATCCTGATTGATAAATTTTTCATTACCCTTTCGCACGCAATGCGTTTTGGGAAGGTCTCATGGTATAAGGAAAGGGGGATTAGGTTGACTGGGGAGCTAGGATCTATATGACTATCGGTTAGGAGCTTTTCCTTAATGGTGCAGGAGATCTTGAAAACTTTATGGTTATCTTCCTTAGTCCTATCGCTACTCCCACTAGTAACATTCTCCATTTTTCTCTCGGGTTCTTCTATAATAGATTTACCCAAAATGGTTGGATTTTTCTCATGCTCTTCCGATCTCTCTTTCTCTTCATCCGATTTGCCAGATTCTTGCGCGGTGTACTGCTCGGACGAGTCAGGAGGTTTTCTGGCCGAATCGTGGTCTACCCTTAAGGTCTCATCTTTAGCTATAAGACCAAATTTGTTAGTTTGTTGCTGGGTTGAGTTGAGTGTAAAAGCAGATATCATGGTGATGGTGTTTACGAAATGGGTTGGTCCTAGGAGGTTGACAGGTTCTTTTCCTTCAGGGGATAGATGTTTGAATAACTTGCTAGGGCTTTTTATTTTCACAGGGGAGGTTGGTGGACTCATGACGGTAACAGACTTAACCTCATCAACATGAATGGGCTTATTAACAACATGCTCTTTGATAGCAGTTAACATATTACAAATCTTCCTGTTCATATCAGCCTGCTGTTGTCTAAATTTAGCCTCGAGCGTAGAGAGATATAATTCTTGAGATATAATGAATTTTTTTAGAGCATCTTCACAGCTTTGCCTAGGAATGCCTTGTGATGGAAAATGCTCGGACCAAGTGAGTGGTGGGGAATCATTGAAAGACACGCTCCGCGTTTGGTATCCTTCCATGCTTCATAGGCCTCGTCAGAAGTTCGAGGACCCTAACCCACGTGTGACGACGTGAATTCGTTATAAGCCCGTTTTGGAAGCTCCATGCAGTTATGAGTCTCGTGAGGGCCATTACATAATTTGCATGTAGAAACGATTCTGCTTACTTGGCTTGAGGATTTTTGAGCTTCGTAAGGTTTCATGAGAGACTTGACTCGACCTTCAAGTTCCATGATCCTACGGTCGGGAGTGCTAGAATTGTTCGAGGACAAAGATATTGCCTTGACCGTTTTGTTCAAATCACGGGGATCATTTCAACTTTCGTTGTCATAGAGAGCAAGATCTTCTATGAGTTCCCATGATTGTTCCGCACTTAGATCACGTAGCTTACCACCGGCCGATTGGTCAATGGCTCGCCTAGTGGAGAGATCGATATGGTCATAAAAAATTTGGACTTGGAGCCAAAGATCTATGCCATGATGAGGGACTTTTTGGAGTAAGTCCTTGAAACGAGTCCATGCTTCATAAAGAGATTCATTTTGACGTTGTTGGAACATCAAGATGTCATTTCTAAGCTTAGTAGTTCTCCCCGGTGGGAAAAATTGAGCAAGGAAACGAGTGGTGAGATCATCCCATGTGGTGATGGATCCCGCGGGTAAACGCTCAAGCCATTGACTAGCTTGATCCCGTAGAGAGAATTGGAATAGGCGTAATCGGGTTGTCTCTCTAGTTGCAACATCTAGGTCTATGGAATCTACGATTTTGAGGAAGTCCTTAAGATGTTGGTTTGGATCTTCGGAACGAAGTCCATGGAATGCACATCCGCTTTGCACCAACCCGATGGTGTCGGATCGCAAGGGGGTCACATTGGCTCCGGTGAGCTCAATGGTGTTTCGGTAGCCTTGGTGGCTAGGTCGGGAATACTCTCCTAAGGTTCGGGGCCTAAGAGGTTCTAGTGGTGGGTTTTGTTGTGGTGGTATGACGGGTTCAAAGATGTTCCCATCGTCCATGATGTCGGGTGGTGAAAAGTTACGAACAAAAACACAAAGAAATAAGATAGACTAAAGAAAACCTAAAAATAAAAATAAAATCTTACTAGAAAGGAATCTAGCAAGTAGACCTAATAAAAAGAGATTCTAACCTAGACAATAACTATTCCCCAGGCTCATGCATTAAATACAACCAATAAAGACCTTAGTGCAATCGGTTCATGTTTCTTAAGACGTTCAAGCATGTTACCATTTGGAGATCTGCCAGTTTTCTTAAGCCTAACATATAAATTCATTCATCCAAAACAAGTATAAACAAGTAATCAACACATAATTAACATCTAGGTTTCATTAGATCCAAGCAAACACAAGATAGATCTAGCCTAGCATGATGGAATTAAGACAAGAACAAGATATAGACAACCAACACATAGACATATTGATTGAATTAAAAGAATACTTATCTCAATTACACATGAAAGGTATCAAGGGCTTAGAACCCTTGAAAAACCTGTAAAATTCACACCAAGTTCGTACTTAGGGTTTCTCTCAAAACTTCTCCTCTTTTTTAATGTGAAAATTAGAAAACTATATATAGGAAAAGGGGTCTGACGGCGTCAAGACCAATCTTGTGACGCCGTCACCTCGCCGCCAAAACTCTTCTCGGACTGCCTTGATCTACTTCTGACGCCGTCATGCATTAACATTTCCAGGCCGTCATGACTTTAACTCTTGACGCCCTACTTCTTGACGCCGTCCAATATGTACTGGGTCGTCATGGAATTTGCTCTTGACGCCGTCAGGGTGTTACTCTTGACGCCGTCACCTACTGTTCCCAGCAAGGAAAATTAAGACTTTGGCGTTTTCTTCACTTTTATGCTCCAAAAACGTCCGAATTGCTTCCTTTTCCAGATTTCACTCCCAAAATACCTAAAATCACAAAAGGAACGATTTAGGGCAATATTTGATCAAATAAATTCAATTCCGGGCTTAAATGACCCCCTAAAAGTGGTTCATTTTTCGCCTCATCACATACTATTAACTCCCAATCCCCCATATTGCTTGGCAGAAAGAACCGTCTTCCAAGCCACCCACGTCATTTTTTTCTCATTTTCATCAGCTCCCAAAAAAAATCTGTTACGCAAAGCCTCTATGTTCTTTAAAACACCCTCCGGAGCCTTGAAAAGTGACATGTAAAATGTAGGAATTGCCCCAAGTACTGATTTAATAAGTGTTAGACGACCACCAATAGATAAGGTTTTCGCCTTCCAATTGGAAAGTTTGGAAGTAACCTTGTCAATAATACATTTCCACGACTTCAGTTTGGTCATATTCTCACCTACCATTAGACCAAGATATTCGAAAGGAGGTTTCACTGGTTCACATCCGGCATACATCGCCATTTGCTGGACATCATTAAACTAGACTCCAAACCCCAAAAGTTTGCTCTTTTGCATATTTATAGACATCCCCGATGCAAGATGGAAAATATGTAGGAGATTAACGACAGCATCCACATTCTCTTTGTTCCAACTCCCTACAAAGATGGCATCATCTTCATAAAAAAGATGCGAAATAGTGACATTGTTCGCCTCACCAATACATAAACCCTGAAAGCATATCTCTATCCATGACTCGTTGAATCATAATGTGCAGGCTCTCCATCACCAAAATGAACAAAAAAGTAGAAAGAGGATCACCCTGCTTCAGACCCCTATGGAAACAGAACTCCTCCGTTGGAGAGCCATTAACCAATACAGATGCCGTGGCAGATTTAAGACTCCCGCTCACCCAACTTCTCCATCTACTACCAAAGCCAATGTTCTTTAGAATTTCATCTAAAAAATCCCATCTAACGGAATCATAGGCCTTTAGAAAATCAACTTTGAAAACATATGCTTTTCCTTTTTAGCTTTACACCAGGCTGCAATCTCATTAAGTATAAATGGGCCATCAAGAATCTGTCTTCCTTTAATGAAAGCAGATTGCTCCTTGCTAATTAAATAATCAATAACCGATGACAATATATTAGCTAATATTTTACCAATTAATTTATATTGGCATCCTATTAGACTAATAGGTCTAAAATCTTTAACAAACTTGGCTTGTTGGACTTTTGGAATGAGAGCTATAAACGAAGCATTGCATCCTCTAGGAAACACACTTGTATTAAAAAAAAACTCTGTCACAACAACCACAACATCATGCTCCAACAAATACCATAATTTCTTAAAAAAATTCAAACGTATAACCGTCTGGACCCGGCGCCTTGTTTGAGCCACAATCCCAAACTGCTTTCTTAATTTCTTCCGTAGTTACATCCCCTTTGATTTTTATGTTTTGATCCCCACTCAGAGCATGAGGATACACTCCCTCAAATTGGGGACGATCCCAATCAGGAGATGCAAAACATTCTGCAAAGTGTTTTTTGAATTCGTATTTCACTAACTTTGGTTCTTCAATCCAAACTCCATAACTAAAAACCCCATGAATAGCCAAATTCCTTCGTTTTTTATTGGTTATACCATGGTAGTACCTGCTATTTTCATTACCTTCAATCGCCCACTTAATCTTGGCTTTTTGGATCAAATCAGAAGTATCTTTTTTATCAATATCTGCTAATTATTTCGCCAAGGTTGATCTTGTTGCTACATCAGTCAAGGACCCCTCCCCATATCCATTTTTTTATCAATCTCCACCACCTTTGCCTCTAAATCTTTCTTTTGTCTCATTCTATTCTTTACTTTTTTCGAACTCCACAACTTCAAGCATTCTTTTAGACGCTTCATTTTTTGTTTTAAAGTCACCATAGCACTACTATGGTAACATCCATCAGCTTTCCAAGAATTTTCAACAACCTGCATAAAATCATCTTCAAGAAACCAAGAGTGAAATAAGCGAAAAGGAGTTGGCCCATAGTCGACTTGCAACTCCCTAAGAAGAATCGGTGTATGATCTGAGAGATGCTTGTCAAGGATCACCCCGGACAAGTTTGGAAGCTCGTTCAACAAGCCTTCAGATACGAGGAATCTGTCTAGTTTGCTCATTTTTCCCGCCAACTTGTCCGACCAAGTAAAAGCATATCCTCCCAAATAGACATCTATCAGACCTGCATGTTCAATAAAATCATTAAAGTTGTCTGCTTGGCGCCTTTGGAAAACCGAACCATGCCTTTCATAATCAAACCGAACCACATTAAAATAGACATCTATCACACACACACACACACACACACACACACACACACACACACACACACACATATATATATATATATATATATATATATATAGGGGGACTTTCTTACGTGAACCATTTTATCTGCGCGAACTGAGAGAACCACAAAAAACATGCATGCACGCCTTTTAAAATAAAATAAAAATACATGCAAATCATCAATAATCGTAAGTATCCACCTATGTTCTTCAATATCATTATGAACTCATCATCTTTTTTCACAAAAACCTTACCCACGGCCGCAATATTGTCGTTGCACGTCTTATAAGAACATACATGCACACCTTCAAAAAAAAATTTTGTATTTTCAATTTCTTATCAAATTCTTTAGAACAACTATATTTTTTTTTAAAACATATGTGTTGTTTTTAAAACATATGTGCAAAAATACAATTATTGAAGGCGTGCATGTATATTTTTGATGGTTCTCTCAGTTCTCGCAGTTAAAATGGTTCTCGTTTGAAAGTTACACTATATATATATATATATATATATATATATATATATATATATATATATATATATATATATATATATATATATATATATATATATATATATATATATGACTATATGGAAAACTAGCGTACAATCATACTTTCCACACAAGTATCAGTTCATAATATGAATTAAAGTATTGGTGTCACTGTTTTCTAAATGCATGAGTTAATGTTATGTATTCATAATTTATAAAAATTGATTTGTAGTTGTAGTTATAGTTATATTATTTAGGAACTTCAAAATAAATTAAAATACTATTTAGCGCAAACTTTTTACATTAGGGGTGCTGGAAGTGGCAACTAATGGAAGTTTTTGCTCTGTCCAATGCAGCCCAGTACACTGCACATAAAGTAGGTTTCCAGAGATAAATGGTGGAGTGCCAACCTGATGATGCCCAATCTAGAGTTGTTTCTTGGTGGTTGGAAGAATTGTGGATTGGGAAATGTAGTCAAGGTGGGATGTATCCTTGGGCAACTCTATACTTATGAGTGATGCCTGTTTACAGGAAATGTAGCTCTTTGTATATGTGGTCCCAATGGAACAGGAGTCTTGATCCATTCTTGGTGATGCCCTGGGTAAGAGCCTCTGTTCTAGGTCATATGGGCTATGATTGAGAATAGGTAGGGTGTTTATCTAGTGGAAATGTAGCCAGGAATTGTATATTTCTCCATGGTTGCCTAGATGATAGCAAAAAGTCATTGTCTGCTATGTCTAGAAGAATAGTGAGCTTGAATCAGTAGTTTCCTGAATTGTATTGTTTCTGAGAAGTATGTTCTGTTGTATCAGCATATGAGCATGTTCATATGGCTGTTTTTGAATTTGATGTAATTTGCTGATTCATAATTAATACAAGTTCACTATTTCAGGAAAAAAAAAAAAAAAAAACTTTGAATCCATTAGTTGGTCATAGTCGATCTAAACTCCCTCTCTTTTTCTTTTCTTTTGTTCTCTTTTGGCACAAGATACTTTTTGTAAATCATTTGTAAACACAAGTTGTCATACTGTATTTACACTTTCTACCAATATTTCATAATAAATACAATAACTGATTAAACATTACAGCAAAACGAAATACGTCAGTTTTGGAATATCCTTAATAACGCAAGTTATAAAAAATTGTGAACCATTAAGAACTAATATTACATCTGATATTGGACAGTATAGTTACTTAGAATGTTAACCGGATGAAGTGTGTTTCAGTCCAGTGTGAATCAATGTATTGTAACTTGTGTAAAAGTTTGATATTAATATAAATTCATCATTTGCACAAAAAAAAAAACTATTATTACATGAAGTGTGAACCATCTTGAATTTTCATTTCATTTTAATATGCAAACTTGAGATTGTCCTTCTTTTTAGATGCATTTGCGTTTTTTAGGAGAATTATCGACCTCACTGAATCTACCTTAAAAATTTATTGTACGTGTACGTCTTAAAAAAACTCAATAGGTGAAAGTAAACATCTATTTACTTGTTGAACAAATGTGCAAATTATGAAAGTATTAACTTTAAACGTACATATTATAATTCAAAAAGTTACCTTAAACAATGGATTATTCCTTACGTTTTTTAATGTAATTTGCCATATAATGCAACTTAACATGATTATCTTGTACTTGATGGTCTAACTTTTCTATTTGGGGTATATATTAAGGATAGATTCAGATTTGGCTGCCTATCAAGTGGTTATTTTCCTTAAAAAAAATCAAGTGGTTGTTTTAAACGTATATATGATCTTTTTCTTTTAAGTTTTTTCCATTTGGGGTATAACTAAGGATAGATTCAGATTTGTCTGCCTATCAAGTGGTCATTTTTCTTCTCTAGAAAAATCAAGTGGTTTTAAAATTATATATGATCTTTTTCTTTAATGTATATGTAACATGTGAAGCATGAGAGTTTGTTGTAAAGCATGAGAGTGTGTGCCTCTTTTTCAGACTTCAGGTGATCTATTTACTGTTACATGTCGGAAATATAAGAATAGTTTTTAGTATAATCGTTTAATAGCTTATCTCTATGACCAACAATTTAATACGGAGTAGGAAATGCAGTCAATATGATATAATTAAACTGTAGTTGTTTAAAGCATTTTTACACGTGTATTGGACTATACTGGTTTCCTAGGGTCTTAATGCGTATTCCGTGTATGTGCCTGTGGTAATTGGTTAGTGTTGTTCCCTTTTGAAGTGTTTGCTAAGATAAAACTAAGGTATTCAAACACTTTTGTAACACTTGATATAGTTTAAAACGTAAATCACAAACAGCTTTCGAGGATAGCATTTGATTAAATTTTTATTTGTATGAATCAAACAATTACAAAAACCGGTTTGGAATAATCTAACTTTAGATGAAGGACAAATACAAAGAGTTTATATACGCAATTTAAGAGGTTTTTTTTTTTAACCAATTAAACCAATTTGTTTCAAAACCCTATTTCAATTTTAAAATCATAAAGCGTAAAAGAACTTTGATCTCCTCTTCAAATGTATATTTTTTTGGTGGCTTTATCTAAAATAAAACTCAGTATCTATATCTCCATATAACATAACACTAGTTTGAACAACAACATCGAAGCATGTATTGATCTTTTCATTTAAGTTTGCTGATTCCTCCCATGATAATAGATCACCAAGACTTTTTGGATAATTGTTTAAACCCCATCATGTATCTCTTCACTACTTAAACACTAACAAAAATTGGTGTTTAATTATGAACTTATCAATTTCTCTGAATAACTTCAAGGACTAAGTTTTATAGAGTATTAAATGTTCTCTTGAACGTGTATCACATTAATTAGAAAAGATAATCATTTACTCCTTTGAGACAATCTCTTTATAGGAAAAGATCGAGGTGAATACCCGTGGGGTAATAGGGTGTAGGGTATTGGCGGTCACCCGCATGCCTTATAGAACATGCACAATGGAAAATAAATAGATAAAGCAATGCAGACCAATCCCTTGATAGACAGATCCCCTATCAGGGATATAACATAATCCAACACATATAAAGGGTGTTTAGGAATTACTTATTTGATCATGCACTAACGTAAGCTCCTAGACCTTCTTGACTTGCATGAAATCACCTTCTTCTTCTTCTTCTTCTTCTTCTTCTTCTTCTTCTTCTTCTTCTTCTTCATGCTTCACACGATCACTTAAGGGATATTTTTTTAGGAGAATCACCTTATTAGTTGCGTTAGGTATCCAACGGTACTGCACATGTGGAACTAGGGCTACAAACATATGAAAGTTGTAGAGTACGAGATGTGGGTAGCAAATCGAATAGAAGTCGACTTGGGAATCGACTTGGATAGTCGATTAGTCGACTAAGGGCTTTCAAACCCTTGGTACGGTCGACAATCAAGAGAGAGGGAGAGGGGGAGAGATTGAGGGTTTAGAGGATTGTTATGATTTCTAATTTAGGTGCCTTTTTATTTATAGAGATACAAAGATTTACTAATTGCACTATAAGTCCCTAATAATTTTCCATTAAGTAATACAAGTGTGACGTAGAGTCAAACTCCCCCTTACGGGATTGGCTGAATTCCACATACCTTTAGGGTTGTGTTTTTTCCTTTTTACTTAAATACTTTTATCCCATGTAAAAATATACATTTGGGATGATTACCGTTTTAACCCTATTTGAAAATCTTATCATATTCTCATTTCTTTGATCTTCATTTACATTTCATTTCGTCACTCTGTTCTCATTACCAACTTACATGTTCCGTTCAGTATGCATCGTTGTGACTCATCTGCATTTCTATGTGTATCAGTTGTGAAAGACATTTTTCTTTGCATACTATCCTTTCAGACTCTCATTTGTGCAATGGAACAATACGAGAACTGCTTTCACAGTATGAAGAGGTTACTAGCAAAACATTCTAGTTCACATAAACCGTTTCAATACCCACCTCAACTGAGTTTACGTATATGACTATATCCCTTTGCACTTTACAATATTGCAAAATATATATATATATATATATATATATATATATATATATATATATATATATATATATATATATATATATATATATATATATATATATATATGGATACATTAATCTAGCAATACTTTCATCCTTTTTTGTTACTGTGAATGGTTTGTATCCCATATTGTTCTCATGCACTTGTCGCATGGACATTCTCTCACAAACCATTTCACCACAAGGGTCCCGAAAAAATAAACTCTTCCGTCTTTTTCAACTTGGAGTTTCAAATTGCCTTCTTGGGCAATTATGATACTCGACATATATGTTAAATTAATTAAACATATAAAGGATCAATCTCATGTAATCATATTACCATAACAATAACATTAAAGTAAACTTACTTGATGATAGAACCGACTGAGGATTACGATTAGATGATGAAGCCATAGCGTTAGGGTTAGTCGATTCCGTTAGTGATGCCAATAATCCGATTGAGGGATTTCTCTCAAGAGTTATGGTGTTTATTGAGAGAATACGTTCTTGACAAGATACAGGAAAAAACCCACAACCCTGAATATTTATTTGTTATGGTTGTTACTTCCATCAAGTAACCGCCATTTGTTAGTTAGGGTAGATAATGTCATTAAGGCATAGTTAAGGGTCTAAATGGTCTAAGGCCATATTAAAAGGATTAATTCTAACATTCTCCCACTTGGCCGTAAGACCATTTATTCATATGTACATAAACCTGAAAAATTATATTGGCCAATTACAAGTTTATGTGCATTACCATAATTCCATAATAGCACCAAAGCAAAAAGATACAGCCACACGTGTCGCGTTTGACAAGGGACCCCCATCGATTATACTAATGGTACTAATCTGAAATATATGATTTCATTAAGCCAAAATGACAAAGTAATGTGGTACACATAAGTTTGTCTATAATGAAACATAAGTGTACACAATTAAAAGTAAATATAGACAAACTTGGCATTATAGTGAAGGATATTATCTTAAAGCGCTTGTTTTAAAGTAAAACGTTATCATGAAATAGTGCACTAACTACAACATTATATAAGGTCTTGACGTAAACCCATTCTAGCAACATGGCCTTGAAATACTTTCGGTGGTAGACCTTTAATTAGCGGATCCGCAAGCATTTCATGAGTTTTAATGTGCTCAATACATATACGTTGTTCCTCCACTCTTTCACGTACGAATAAGTACTTTGTATCGAGGTATAAACCAGCTCCAGTTGAACTATTATTGTTCGAGAAGCTCACGGCTGCGTTATTATCGCAATAAATCTTTAATGGCCTTGAGATAGAGTTAAGAATTTTAAGTCCAGTGATCAAATTTCTCAACAACATTTCATGGCATGTTGCATTATAAACTGAAACATACTCAGCCATCATTGTTGAGGTCGTCGTTAGCACTTGTTTTTGACTCTTCCATGAAATAGGCCCACCTGACAGCATGAAAATATATCCCAAAGTTGACCTACTAGAGTCTTTGCATTTCGCAAAGTCTGAATCCGAGTATCCAATAACTTCAAGATTTTCGGATCTAGTGTAAGTTAATTTATACTCTTTCGTTCCTTGTAGATATCGCAATACTTTCTTAGCAGCTTTCCAGTGATGTAGGCTAGGATTAGATTGAAACCTGCCTAACATGCCACATATAAAAGCGATATCTGGTCGAGTACAAACTTGAGCATACGTTAAGCTTCCTACTACGGAAGCATAAGGAATTCGCGTCATTTCCTCATGTTCAACCTCAGTTTTCGGACATTGATGAGACCCGAAAACATCACCCTTAATTACGGGAGCGACCGTCGGGGAGCAATGTTGCATATTGAACCTATTGAGTACGCGTTCAATATATGCCTTTTGGGACAATCCTAATGTCCCATTGGCTCGATCTCGGTGAATTTCAATTCCAATTACATACGAAGCTTCACCAAGATCTTTCATGTCAAAGTTTCTAGAAAGAAAACGTTTTGACTCATGCAACAAGTCAATATTATTACTTGCTAAAAGGATATCATCAACATAAAGCACAAGTATAATAAAGTTGCTCCCACTCATCTTGAGGTATACACACTGATCTACCAGATTCTTGATGAAGTTGTGTTTCTTCATTACTTCATCAAATTTTAAATACCACTGACGGGATGCTTGCTTAAGCCCATAAATTGATTTCTTGAGTTTACAAACTAAATGTTCTTGGCCTTTAGATTTAAAACCTTGTGGTTGGGCCATGAACACATCTTCATGTAAATCTCCGTTAAGAAATGCCGTTTTGACGTCCATTTGATGTAGCTCCAAGTCAAAATGAGCTACAAGGGCCATTACGATCCTTAGGGAATCTTTTCTCGATACTAGAGAAAATGTTTCCTTATAATCAACACCCTCTTTTTGAGTATACCCTTTCGCAACCAAACGAGCTTTGTATCGCTCAACATTTCCATTTGGGTCAAGTTTGGTCTTGAAGACCCACTTGCATCCAACAGGTTTTGCACCCTTTGGTAATTCAGCAAGTTCCCAAACATTGTTTTTGCTCATTGAGTTTAGCTCATCATTCATTGCTTCCTTCCAATGAGCTGACTGGTCACAATTAATAGCATCCTCATATGATTCAGGGTCATTGCATTTCCCTAAGTCAAAATCAGCCTCATTCAAATAGGTATAGTAATCGTCAAAGTTTGTGGGCTACCTATGTCGTTGTGACCTACGCAACGGTTGTTGAGTTTCTTGTGGTTCAACATTAATTTCGTGGTTAGGTTCATTTTCCTCGACATTATTTGGTTGATCTTGAGCAATTAAGTGATCATTCGAGGTTTCAAGTGGCGTGTTAATCGAGATGGGCACATGAATTATTGGTGTCTCATCTCGAGCCTCTTGAAGTTCAATTCTTCTAAATGAACCACTCACACTGTTGTTAGCATTTTCAAGAAACTCTGCGTGGCGTGTCTCAACAATTCTGGTACTATGAGAGGGGCAATAAAATCGGTAACCCTTTGATCGTTCTGGGTACCCAATGAAGAAGCAACTAATGGTTTTCAAGTCCAGTTTTCGTGATTGAGGATTGTATAACTTAGCTTCGGCTGGACATCCCCAAACCCGTAAGTATCGTAAGCTGGGTTTTCTTCCCGTCCAAATTTCATATGGTGTTTTTGGAACAGATTTTGAGGGAACTCTGTTAAGGATGTGGACAGCCGTTTTCAATGCCTCAGTCCAAAGAAATTCGGGAAGATTTGAATTTGCCAACATACTACGAACCATGTCCATAAGGGTGCGATTTCTCCTCTCAGCTACACCATTTTGCTGAGGGGTACCCGGCATGGCATATTGGTTAATAATCCCATGATCTTTGCAAAAGTCAAAGAAAGATCCAGGAGCTTGACCAACATCTGTATGTCTGCCATAATATTCACCTCCCCTATCCGATCTCACCACTTTAATTTTTCGGTCAAGTTGATTTTCAACTTCCGCTTTAAATGTTTTAAACATTTCAAGTGATTCGGATTTTTCATTAATTAAGAACAGGTACATGTAACGTGAGTAATCGTCAATGAAGGTAATGAATGATTTATGACCACCAATGCCCGAAGGAAAAGGTCCACATATATCAGTATGGATTAGTTCTAATAATCCGGTACTTCGTGTGGAACCTTTCTTATTTCCTTTGGTCATTTTTCCCTTTATGCATTCTACAAATTTTTCAAAATCAGAGAAATCAAGATGGGGTAAAACTTCATCTTTCACAAGTCTAGTCATTCTGTCTCGTGAAATATGGCCTAAACATTGGTGCCATAACATTGATGAAGTTTCTTGATCTTGTTTTCTCTTATTTTGATTCACATTCTCATTAACGTTAAATGATAATAGAGATTCCGAAAATTGATTATCTAAACATAACTTGAAGAGGTTTCCCTCTAGACAACCATATCCAACAACACGGGAATTTAAACTAATATATACTTTATTGTATCCAAACGTAAATATAAAATCATCAATAATTAGTTTAGATACAGATATTAAGTTTCGAGTCATGCTCGGTACATAAAGAGTGCCATAAAGATTTAAACAAAAGCCACCCTCCAATATTAATGAAAGGGTCCCAACAGCTTCTACGTTCAAATCAACTCCATTCCCGACTTTAACTGTTCGTTGGTTTCTTTCCAATCTCCGGATTGTACGGAATCCCTGTAAAGAATTAGCAATGTGTACCATGGATCCAGAGTCAATCCACCATGAATTAATAGGGACATTTATATTAAAGGATTCATTAATCATAAAAGATTCAAATATACCTTTCTTTGCTAACCATTCCTTGAATTTTGGACAATCCTTTTGAGTATGCCCTTTCTTATGGCAAAATTTACATTTTGGATCGCCATGGAATGAGCTAGTACTTGCACCCGTTTTCTGGACTTTATTTGGAGTAGAATTATCTCCACTTGAACCTTTGCCCTTCCATGAGCCCTTTCTCTTATTGGTGTTAGTGGTAGCAACATGAACGACATCAGGCTTTTCAACTTTGAGGCGTTCTTCCTCTTGCACACACATGGCAATCAGTTCGCTCATTTTCCATTTCTCCTTTTGCGTATTATAATTGATCTTGAAAGGACCAAATTGCATAGGGAGAGATGTCATAATGAAATGAACTAAAAAACCTTCACTGATTTCCATGTCCATGCCTTTCAGTTTGTTTGCCATATCGCTCATCATCATTATGTGCTCTCGTACACCACTAACTCCGTCATACTTGGTAGTCAACATTTTGAGGATCAAAGTGCTTGCATGGGCTTTTGAAGTCCCTTTAAATTGTTCCTCTACGGAGCTTAAGTACTCCTTTGCATTTTCAGAGTCAGGAATGGCTCCTCGAATAGCAACGGATATGGAATTCTTAATGATCATGAGAGACATACGGTTAGATCGCTCCCACTGTTCATAAGCACGTTTTTGATCTGATGTACTTTCAGCAGTAAGTGCAGCGGGAGGATCAGTACGAAGCGCATGATCGAGGTCCATTACTCCGAGAGTAAGTTTCACTTGATCTCTCCATGTTGAGAAGTTAGTACCAGTTAAGGGTTCAATTCCGGACAAGTAACCCGTATTGGAAGTTAAGGTAGATGCTGACATGGAATGAAAATTAAATGTATGCTCAGATAAAAACTAAAGGAATTAATGGGATATATATGTAAAGCATATCAGAAAAACATAAACCTATCATGAACACCAAAATAATAGCCTAATAGGTATAAAGATGTTGTGCCTAATTATCAACCTCACGTTGGTTAAGTTAACAATTAAACCATTAATCATCTTTAACTAGACAAAGCATGCACATATATCACATATCACCGTTGGGCAGAAACGTAACATATTGCTTATTATGCTAATATATATTTCATTGTTCAAGTTATCATACAAATAGCCGTTGGGTTCATTGAGTGGTAACATGAACAATTTCATAATATGGCATGAATAAACTCGCATATTAATCTAAACAACTATTCGTTGGACTAGTTATCTTTATTAATTTGCAAGTTACCATTTAACTAGTGTAGCCAACAAATACGTAATTTTGCTAACCACTGATCTATATGCAATATCAACAAATCATATGCAAACTGTTATCAACATAGAGTGGTGATATCTTATAGATCATTCATATCATAACATTTACATTATTACATAAATCAAGTTCTAATGTTATGTTTATTTTGTACAGGTAATTTACGCATGGTTCATGTAAACTAATATTAACATCCAGAAAAATTACATAAGGCTTGTTTTATACTACTGTCAATTAAAAGATGTAAATATCTTTTAGTATTACTGACTTCATATGGATAGACGAAGACGATTCGCAGAAACTGGTTATTAAATAATCACCATATGCATCATATAATTTAATTATTATTATTTTTATTTTTTTTCTTATCATGGTTTTAAGAATAGAGTTAGCAAAGCAAAAAACATATAGCCATGCATAAATAATTTAATGAAATCATACAACAACTTTTATACTCGTCACAATTCCTGTTGTATATCCGAAATTGCCTTCATCACAGATTAAATTAATTCATAATAATAAGATCATCATCGGTTAATTAGGGTTTAAATATGATACATGAAATTTAAATTGCTCTAATACCACATGTTAAATTAATTAAACATATAAAGGATCAATCTCATGTAATCATATTACCATAACAATAACATTAAAGTAAACTTACTTGATGATAGAACCGACTGAGGATTACGATTAGATGATGAAGCCATAGCGTTAGGGTTAGTCGATTCCGTTAGTGATGCCAATAATCCGATTGAGGGATTTCTCTCAAGAGTTATGGTGTTTATTGAGAGAATACGTTCTTGACAAGATACAGGAAAAAACCCACAACCCTGAATATTTATTTGTTATGGTTGTTACTTCCATCAAGTAACCGCCATTTGTTAGTTAGGGTAGATAATGTCATTAAGGCATAGTTAAGGGTCTAAATGGTCTAAGGCCATATTAAAAGGATTAATTCTAACAATATATTCCTTTATACCTGAACAAATGCCGTTATGAGTGCTATAATTCAAAACACCATTAGACATCTCAGACATAGATCAGTCAATATGTAAAGTACTATATCCTCTCAGGTCTTTGGGATAGTACGCCACGATCCGAGAACTGGTGAAAAATATGGTTATAATTTAAAATGTATTTAACAAATTAATAGGAATAATTATAATTACAACGGACACATAGATACTTAAAAACCTTTTCCATTGCAGCGATCTAGATACATGTCTACGACTAATGAAAATAAACACAACACTTGTGTACCTTGTGATTTGGAGGGAGAAAAAATCAGCGAACTCAGAAGATCAATAATGTAACCTTATTAATTAGTAGATTTTGTGCTTCATTAGTTGAATGCCATACTATTATCAACTGAAAAAGCGCATATTAATAAAGTTGATTGTTACATTAGTACTTTACATAAATATATAGCAACATACATCTAATAGAGTGGGTGGTGTTGAGGGGGAACGCAAGAGTTGACGCAACATCTCCAAAATCAAACGATCGATATATGTAGTTAACTAATTTATATCTATATCCATTATTAGAAGACAGTTTTAAACTTTAACATTTTAGAATACTAGTGGAGAGACATCATGAAAGTCATGAAGCACAAGGAGTCATTACGTGATGCTTGTAACATCCAAGCATAATTTAACATCATCGGTGTACCATATACAATCAGGTATGGTAATGCCCCCTTTCACGAATAAGAGATTCGTGGTTGGGATCACCGATTGAAGCAAGGTAGTAAGGGTCTCTCTATTTATTAGTTTGTGTGTGTATGTGTGAGCGCCTTTTGGAATATTCTGTTTCAGGGATGAGCACGGTTTCAGAACTCGTAAAACATGGAATCCGAACTGATGAATCCGAGAACCAAAAATCCGAGAAATGGGAATTGGAACCGAACCGAATTTAGTTTTCCGTTCTCGGTTCTAGTTCTAGTTATGGTTTTTCGGGTATATCCACGCAGAAACCGAAATTTTAAAACACCTTATTTAAGTTGTTGTAATAGCGCCAAATCCCCCAAAAATTTAAATCTTGTAGTTTGCACCCATTTACGTTTAAACCAATAAGGTTTAACAACTAAAATGAATACATATGATAAACTAACATACTCATAAACATATAACACTATAAGTACCATCAAAATGACAGCTATATGCACATTTGGTAAACATATTATGATAATGTTATAACCACATCAAAATAAAATAAGAATAATATAAAACTACTTGTTTTAATTGTTTTGATGATGATAGTTGTTCATGTAAACCTTGAATGTCAAGTAATCTTTTTTCAATTGACAAGATGTCGGGGTTGTCTATTTAAGATCTTATGCGAGGGGAAGTTTTATATTAAAATTCTATCTTTTTCGGTTTTCGGGTATTCATATCCGGAACTGGTTGACCCGAACCAAGATCCGAAATTTACCAAAATCTAGAACCGGAAACAAAACCATTAGTCCTGTTCTGGTTCCGTTCTTCTTCATACTGGTTTGGTTTTTCTGTTCTTTTGTTCATCTCTATGTTGTTTTGTGATTAATTAGAGTTTTTGTACTTAAGTGGATTATAAGTATATGGTAAGAAAAATGATGATTACTAGGAGGGTATAAATAGTGAGATGAAAAAGGAAAAAGAAGTTAATGTGGTATTAACGTGTTTGTATCAGACAATAAAATATGTATTGGGCTTATATTTATCTTTATTAACTTTATTTAGTTTTCTAGTAGGATTACGTATCTCTTGTTTATCAATTTTATATTAACTTATAAATATAGGTTATTGTGATCTCAACAGAAAAAAAAGGAAGCGGTTTTCAACATCCGCCTGTCGTCCAAATTACGAGAGAGTATTAAACATGATATGTATAAGGTTTGTATTTATTTTTGTTAATTTTATTTAGTTTTCTAATATAATTATGCATCTTGTTTATCAAAATTATATTAACCTATAAAAATAAATTATTGTAAGGGTGGTGGCAATGGGAGTGGGGTGGGCAACGGTTTGCCCCAAATAGTCGGGAACACCACCGCCACCCCAGCGGTTTGGTTGAGAGGTATGGTTCAGCGGTGATATTCATTTCCACAGTTTGAACAATTTTTGGACCGTTGGGCACTAGAAACAAAAATAAAATAAAATAAAATAAAATAAATAAAATAAAATTAGGAAGTATGAAAAAAGTATGGTTGCCACTAAAAATGGTTGGGAGGTATGAAAAAAAGTGTGAGTGAGGTGAAATAATATTATTGGTTGGTTGAGAGGCATGAGGGATTTTGGGAGTGACCATTGCCACCACCTAAGGGAGCTGGGAGTGGGTGAATGAAGGTGCGGTGCGGTGAGGCTCATGCATGGTAACACCGCCGCCGGTATCCCCTTACCGCACGGTTTGTTACCGTTGAGTGAGGAGCTCACGCACGGGAAGGAGCAAACTTTCGAACGTTGGACACTTTTTTTGAACGTTGTGGGTGAGTGAAAGGTGAGTGAAGTGACGCTTCCAAAAATATGAGTGAGTGATGAAAAAAGTAAGAAGTGATGTTGCGTAAGAGGATTGGTTGAGAGTCAGTGAAAGGAGAGATTGTGAGTGAACGACTCCCTCCTCTAATATGAGTTGATCATATATCTCTTTGGTTTTTAACACTTTGCGGTTATTCAATGCGCTACCGAGTCTAATCAGAAATGGTGCGAGAGTGAGAGTTTGAGTACTTTTTAGAAGATGCTATAGTGACGAGTCAAGAGAAAAAGGAAAACACCTAGGATCCGAGTCAGCTTTTTGTCAAATCCTCGTATTGTCATGCCACTACCCATTTGCTCTGTCAGCAGCATGCACGTCTTCTCAATTCACACTACTTTTAAACCTTCTTTTTATGGCATGTTTCAAAATATCCCAGACAAAGAATGTGTAGACTGTTGGCCCACGTTGCCTCCGTCGCCGCGTAGCTTTTACAAATCTTGATATATATATAAAATACATACTACGTACAAAATACAATTTAGAAACCTGTCCTTCAAATTTGACTTAATTTAGAAAACGGTTGCTTATGTTTTACTGTTATTATTACAGATGTTTCCTTGAATTGTGAAGTTAAAATTACAAATCTTAGTAAGACATCTTACAACAAAAAAATATGTGTTTAACCATGTTCCCTTAAATTGTGAAGTTAGAGGCATCGTTATTAGTCCATTACACAACGCAGGTTTGTGGTCTATGGACTAAGGCTGAGCAAAACCGCCCGCCGCCCGATTCCCGGCCCGATCCCGACCAACCCGCCGGCCCGATTCCGATCCCGACTAGTAAACGGGTCGGGAGTCGGTTTGCATTTCCGGCGAAGTCGGGAGTCGGGTCGGGACGGGATGAAAACCGAGAAATAACAAGCTAATCCCGACCGATACCGACTAACCGATACCGACCAATTCCGATACCGACTAACCGAACACAATCGGGATCGGGAGTCGGTTTAGAATTCCGGCCACAATCAGGATCGGGCTTCGTCGGGCCGGGTCGGGTTCCGGCCCGATGCTCACCCCTACTATGGACATAGTTGAAGGTTAAAACATTTGAAGAATGTCCGTCTGAGAAGCATAGCTAATTACCACACTAAATTGTTTCACTTCATAAACACAACACAAGCACGATTTGTCATCTTAGTACTCAATGATAGAGCCATGCACGGCAAAAGACAAGTTGGCCCTTTGGAGTGGCAATGAGCCATATTTACTTCCATGTGAAGTAATTTGATCCCTTAGTTGCAATGGTCGTCATTGCCCCCCGTAAACACGTGGAAAGTGGGATTAGTCAAAGATTATGAACTTTTTAGACACCTTTTTGTTTCCTACTACTGTATATGATAAAGAAGTGAGTATCAGTAATTTGGTCTAATATATGAATTCAAACTATGTGTGACTCATAATATAAAAAAAGGCAAAACAGCTTGCGGGCATATTGTGAGATATTGCTACTACTATCAACGAGTAATTTTTAGCGTAAATTAGTAATTACGTTATTATGAAAGTTGTGAATCAGAAGAGCAACGATTAGTCCAAGGATGACTCCATTATAAGATATATTTGTCTAACATCTAATTTAAGCCTAAGTTAAACAGGGTGGGTTGGACGTGTCGGTCTATTGATCGATCGAGTTGTTGAGAAGGCGGTACGTGTAGAGTATATTGTGAGTATATATGTGTTTAAGTGAAGTATATTAGGGTGGTGAAGTTGTTTATCTTATTACAACAACTTGGTACTGATGTTACTGGTAGAGAGACAAACTGATGTGACGCTTAATTGACGGTAATGATGTTAATTACCACTACACCCAACCTAACACTACAATACTATTCATCCTCAATAATAAGCTCATAATGAACTACATCTTTGACCAAGTGTAATGGTCACCAACATCTCACATTCATCGTCACATCAACTTTTCACTTCACCACAAACATCATTACTAAACAGGTATAGTAATGACAATCATCAACTCGGTGGTGAGACCACCAAGTTCTCAACAAAAACCCACCACCCCGCGTGAAGGTGATAGTGGTGTATTAACAACCCACACGTGGTTAATCTTCAAAATACACTTTTAAAACTTAAATTCTTGAATAAAAATTCAAATAATGTTTTCTTAATGAAATATTGCCTTAACAATGTTCGTACTCAAAATTTTAAAAAGATACATGACAACTCTTGGCAGCTTCTCTTAATGTAGTTAAAAAAAAAAAAAAAAAAAAAAAAAAAAAAAAAAAAAAAAGGTCCTTTATATCTTATGGCAACATTAATAATTTCTGAAAACTTATCTACAAACTCTACTATGCAATATACCATATAAGAACCTTTTTTTTTCTTTTTAAAAAAAAATAAAAATTAAATCATCATGTTAGTTCATATTTGATGAAAATGAATAATCAGAATATCAACCCTATAAATGTTTACCACTATAAAATCTTTTTCCTATATATTGGTACTCTTGCAGTATATAAAAAGAAACACCTTTAAAAAAATTAAAAACTATTTAAAAAAAAAAAAAAAAAAAAAAAAAAAAAAAAAAAGAGTAGTTCAATTGCTAATATACTCTTGATTAAAAATGATAATATCATCAACCATTAAGTTAAAAGTTTAAATATCTTTTAATCCACAAACTTTTATCATTTTTAGTTTATAACTCATATACATTTTTTTCGCAATAACTACAAATTGAACCATTAAGTTTTGCATCAATGATCACACCAAAATCACAAGCTGGCAAATATAATTATCTATCACTATAAAACGTCGCTATGCACAAGTTTTCTACTTGCATGATGAATTGGCCTAACGGTAAGAGTCATCAAAATTTTCATATTTTCATATTTCTATATTAACAAGTTTTGGAAGAAATTATTGTTCAAGAGATAATTTTTCGTAATGTCTTTTAGGGTTTTCGGATTGCGTCTTCTCATAGATTATTTGATTATCTCGATGCCAAAATGCCAAAAATCAATTTTTAGTGTTTGGGTAAGAGAATCAGAAAATCACTTTCTGCATTTGAAAGCCATCAAAATGCATTTTTGCAAAAGCACATTGTGAGCTGCTTTTAGAAAATGCAGAAAATTATTGCAAACCTTTCTAAGGTAATATTTCTATAATACCCTCTTTAACACATAAGAACACCCTTCACATACACCTTATCTTCTTCCTAACACTACTAAAACATATTCTTCACCATCTCTTGCCACCGGTGATGTTGAAATCAACAATGACCGGAAAAAGAATCATAAGAATAAGAATCAAAGTGGGTCTTGAAATGAACAATGACCGGAAAAAGAATCATACGAATAAGAATCAAAGTGGGTCTGATAGAAATAAAAAAAAAAGATCTTAGAAAATCGATAAAAGTATGATTGGTGGCTATTAGTGTTGGAGGCAATGGTGTATACTCGGCACAATAGACTTACAAAGGGGTTTAAAAGGCATTTTTCTTTGAGTAGATGATAGAGGCGGTGACTATCTGGTTCTTCATCTACTTTTCTTCAATATGAACTTTTACCATTGTTAAAAGAGTTAACATAGATTGTAAAAAAAGTTTTTCATATAAACGTGATAGTTACAAAATTCCATCTTTATTTGCTTTCAAAATAAAAAACGAGTTTTATTTACAAAATCATATAATCATTAGAATTATAAGTTTTTTTTATTTGTTTAAAAAAGATTGAAACGTAAAAGTACTTTTCAAGTTCTAAAAACTCACATTTATATGTTAAATTAAAATAATTCAATAATAAAAAGAATACCCGTTTTGGTCATTTTACCTATCAACTCAATAAATAATCAGATTTGCCAAAACACTAGAAAAACTGACTATCTGATTATTATTACGATATCAAACAAAATAATCAAATCTAAATACTATGTTTCATAATCACGTTTTGTAACATTTGATTATCTGACTATTTGTTTTCAAAATGCATAATTTAGTTTAAATAAGCAATCCCAAAAACCCTCTTACTGTTGAATATAATAGTGTTACAATTTCCCATACACATATGTTGCGTTAACTGCGTGTATTTTTCTTTGCCTTGTTCAGTTTTAGATGGCATAATAAATAACTGTTTGTATAAGATGGAGTAATTTACTGAATTTAAGAAAAAGTAAAGAATCATGTTTTTTATAAATTGGGAGATGGCAAATCTGAGTCAGCATGGTATGAAAAATGGTGTGATGTTTGACCTTTATGTGAGTTTATTACAACCAGATTGATATATGAGGCAAGATTGAGTAATAATACCACTGTTGCATCACTGATACAAAATGGGGAATGGTGTTGGCTAGATGAGTGGGTTACTAAATTTCTAACATTTTCACAGATCAAAGTTCCAATTTTGAATGAAATTGTGAAAGATGAAGTTGTTTGGATTATAAGAGCGGGTAGAATGACTAAGTATGCTACTAGCATTGTTTGGAGAGATATGCCTTGCAATGATCCGAAAGTGCTATGGAAGTCTTTGGTTTGGTTTTCACAAGGAATCCCTAGACACTCTTTTGGCATGTGGATGGTTGTGTAGAACAGATTATTAACTCAAGATAAAATAGCAGTATGAAACATTAATGAAATGTATGAATGCAATCTATGTAAATGGTGTCCTGATTCAATAAGCCATCTTTTCTTTACATATCATTATTCTAGCACTGTTTGGAGTAGTATGCAACAACTACTGGATAAACAATTTTCACATGTATGGGAAAATGCAGTGGAAGAGATCACAAAATTGGCTACTAATAAATGCATATGGGGTATTTTGAGAAGTATTGTTTTCGAAGTTGTGGTGTACTTTCTATGACAAGAAAGAAATTCAAGATTGTTCAGAAATTGTAAAAGAGATGAACAAGCTCTAGTGCCAGTAATTACTTAAACTGTCAAAATGAGGATGTTGAGTTTTAGAGTTAAAGATTCAAAAGCTGTGAATAAAGTTGGTGGAATGTTAAGCTACAAAGATATAGCAGCAAAAAGTAAATGCAGTTCAAATAACTGTATGTAGTTCAACAATTATATACAATAGGTTTATACTTGAGAATTCTAGTATTAGTATAAGTAGTTGGTGAATGCTTAGTACATCAAGCATTTTTATTGTTTGGCTTTTTCATGGTTATCATGGTCTGTCTATGAATAACATAAAAGCAATGTAAATCTTGTGATTATATATAAATACTTCTCCTTTCATAAAAGCTATGCAAACAGGTATGGTTGATTTTGTGCCGGGTCGTGCTGTGAATGAGGCCGCACAATGTAAACGCGTCAAGTATGAGGCTAAGTGCGTGAATATTGGATATGGGTTTCTCCCCTTCTCATTCTCTTCATTTGGAGAACTTGAAAAAGATGCGAATCCGACAGTTCTCTGTGACTCAAGACATTGGAGCACGTGCTGCTATTCATATTTTTAGTAGGATTAGCTTTGCTATAGCTAGAGGTGTTGGGGCTCAGATAATATCTCGGGTCCCCACTAATTTCTTGTAAATCCTATAAGTTTCTAATAAAATGATAATAATAATAATAATAATAATAATAATAATAATAATAATAATAATAATAATAAATAAATAAATAAATAAACAACTTTTTCCTACATTGGTGCATAGTTATTCGATTTCTCAAAATGTACATTTTCACTCATTAATATACCGTATATAGTTACAATAGTCTGCGCTCACAGGTTTTACATTGTACATACACGGAGGTGTTAAAGATATATTGGGTTTGATTTTCGACCCAATGGTCTCTGAAAATGTATTTAAACATAAAATAGCTTAATCTAGTAAGTCTCTGATATAAGTCAGCGAGAACAACACTCACTGATAAGGATCAGAGAGTAAGTTATCATCTGATGGAAATCAAATGTCTCTGATGGTTATCAGAAAGTGTTACTCTATGATAGTTATCAGAGAGTACACCCTAATGGTTGTGAGTGATAGGTGCCTCATTAATGATCATCAGTGGATGTAACCTCACTGATATAAGAACTTAGTGAGAGTTGTATAAAACTCAACCAACTACCAAGCTTCAGGGAAGTCGAAGACCAACTGAAGAAATACTTTGTATAACTGATGCGGTGTCAAGGAGCAAGGTATAAGGAGCTACAAGTAACACCAGTGGGACAGAGGACTGACAAATGCCTCAGTTACCTTGAAGACTTATGTAACACCCCCAAAATTTGGCACAGCGGAAGACTCAACAAGCTTTCGGGGTGCTACGGGGATTGGTATCCATTCAAAGTCATGAAAGAACGAGATAAAGCAAACATAAGAAAAACACAACCAAAACGGGTTTTAAAGTTTACATTTATCCAAAGAATTATCCAAGGTAAGGCCCAAAAGAAATAAACGTAGGTCCATAATTATTTATCAGAGTTTCAGAAAATAGATCCATAAACCAGGTGCCATTGCCAAGCCTCCAATCCAAGCGTCCAAGGGCATCACTTAATTTCCTGAGAAAACGCGCTAAAAGTCAGCTTTCGCTGGTGAGATCATAGGTTTAAATTCATAATTCAACATAGTGGACATATACGCAAAACGCTTGCTAGCTAGACTAGGCCTCAGTCATCCAACCAAAATAATCCACCCAATATAATCCAACCAAATCAAATCATCCCTATAGGTGCACGCTATAGCTCAAATCAATCCAATCAATAGCTTACATAGCTCAAGTCTAGGCCTCGCTCTATAATCAATCCAATAGCTTACCTAGTTCGGGACTAGGCCTCGCTCAACAACCAATCAATAGCTTACCTAGTTCGGGACTAGGCCTCGCTCAATAACCAAATCAATAGCTTACCTAGCTCATGTCTAGGCCTCGCTCAATAACCAAATCAATAGCTTACCTAGTTCGGGACTAGGCCTCACTCAATAACCAAATCAATAGCTTACCTAGTTCGGGACTAGGCCTCGCTTAATCCTACCTAGTTCTATAAGCATAGCAAGTTTTAAATAAACAAAGCGATAATAGTCCACATAAAACATTTGCACGTTTCTCACCCCAAGTATTGAAAACAAAGTTCAAGAGTAAAAAGTGGGGCTATGACTCACCTCAAGTCCAGCAAATCCTCAAAAGAAATCGATAGATGAAAGACATAAGCAAACTCAAGTAACTCACGTAACGGCAACTAAAGACTCGGAACTTCCTAACAATATCAAACTCGTTCAGAAATCATTTCCTCAAAATCAAATATTCCCATTCTCGAACGTATTCCATTTTACTTTCCAAAAATATCCATTTCTCGAATTAACTTCATATTAATTTGAAATTCGATGTTTGGTATCCATATGGGTGGAGGGTCGACACAACTCAAACCAAAAAGCCACAACAAGCAAAATAATAAACCAACTATAGGTCTAATGTTAGCCAAACATATTATTTAAATAATTATCGAAGCTTATCAAATCCGTCGATTTGGTAAACTCCCATATTTATTTACATAATATATCGTTCTAAAATTATACCCAACCTAAATCACATTGCACAAAGAACACTATATGGTATATATCGTAGTCCAATAAATTCCCTATATATATCGTCCAATTTGCCAAATTCGTCAATTTAGCCAATTCCACAAGATATATAGTAATTTATTATCCTAATACACGTACCACAACCTATGGGCGTCGTGGGATACGATGCCCATTAATATACTCATTTTATATAGCCAAATAACTCGATTTAACCCGTCGATTAAATAAGTTACGTAGTTATAGAAAATGTTTATATTAATCGTAATATATCCGTGACAACACAAAAGTCACATAATAAGGCCCACTTGGACTTAAGTAACCACAACTCGTATAACTCGATAAGTTTTCCAAATTTATAAAAGTCATCATGGTTTTATTTATTACTTACCCGACGTATTAGTTCTCGACATTATTTATAGTTATTATTTATAATAATACTCCGACATTTATTGTACTATTCGCATAGTATAATAATTATCGTTATATTATTATAACGTTCACTCGTGATCGTTTTATTATTAATATACGCATTTATAATAATATATATACGTTTATCACGTCTATATACTTATATAAACGATTATATTACTAATAATATTATTACGAGTTTTATTATTAGCGTTTGATTTTGAATATTTATCGAGTCATATGAGTTGGTCACATGTCCGAGTCATCACTCTCGGCTCATAGTCCAAGTCCACAATAATATAACCAAGTCATAAATAAATAAAACAACTTCGTCCAAATCAATCTCAAATCCACGTGCTACAACATGAGGGTCCGACTACGGTACTCGACTAACCTATCTCCTTCATCTAATTGACCGTATCACAATCGGTCCCCAAATCTATACTCGTCAACACAACTCCACAATGAAATCCACATTACCTCAGCACCAAGTAAATAACATCCACAACAATTAATAATAACAATAACAAATAACAACAATAATCACAAAAAGAACATCAGGAAACCAACAAGACCACCAAGTATATCATACAATCCGGGTCGACTTACCAAGTCGAACCCGAGTCAAGGTTCCACCACGAGTCACGTGGGTCCCACCCGAGACCTCTAGGGTCTCGGTTAGCTCATCCGAGCTCGAACCAATAACCAAACCGAACACCATGGTCCACGGCATCACCAAGACAACAAAAATATACCATCACCAAAACTGAAAATCAAACCAAACGGACCCTTAGGGTCATCCCATCTCGGCAGCACCAACAAGAAGTCAAAACTCAACAAAATCAAACCATACTAAAACAATACTTCTAGTTATCGTCATCACAAGACCAAGACCAACAAGAAAAACCCATAATAGCTCATAAAATCAATCCAAGCCGAGAGCCTAGGCTCTCGGTTTTCATTTGACACCCATAAGAAATAACAACCCGGATACCAAACTCGTTAGAAACCATGTTTTCATTCGAAACCCACATATATTTTTCGTTATTATTCAAAAACTCGCCTAAGAATTGAACCACGTGACTCACATATCACGTTCTTAATAAAAATACGAGTCACCACATTTGTGACTCGTCTTACCTTCAATATTACAAGAAAAGGTTATGAAAAATCTTCAAAAATCAAGAAAACTCGAGCTTAAATTTAGTAGATCTAATAGATCTAGTGATGGGGGTTTGTTTGGAAGTGTTTTTAGGTGGCGGTGTGGGATGGTTAGGCGGCGGCAGCCACCTAGTGGTGATGGTGGCTAGGGTTTGGTGATGAGATGAAGAAGATGATGGGAGAGAGAGAGAGATGTTGGTGAGTTGTGTTGTGTGTTGTGAGCCGGGAACCACAAAAACCAATTTGTATATACTCCCTTTTTTTTCTATTTTTTTTTTCTTTCTTTAAAATAACAATAATAATAAAACTAATAGTATTGGTGTGGGGATAGATGGCCAATTAAATAAACACAATGACCAAACCCGAAAACCTTTCGAAATATCTCAACATTCTCAAACCAATCTCGTTCCCAATAATTAAAATTCCAAGATACGTTCCATAAATATATAACCCAAACCGTAAATTCAAATATTTAAATTTGTTAGGTTATCCTAGTGTCGGAGTCAATGTAGTGCCAAATAATGATCTCAAAAATAAATCATCACGAATGATTCGAACCAAATCATTAAATAAATAATCAAATTCCATAATTAACGTGATTACAAATCACATTCCAACGTTCATAAAATATCTCGTCACCAATAAACTTTTCAAATATTCCAAAATTATAGTTTTTAAAGTAATGCGGGTTTTCAAAACGGCTCCCTAATTTGCCAGTTGTCACATCCTCCCAGCCTCAGAAGAAACCCGTCCCGGGTTTCTCTCGGAACAACCCATCTGCGAAGTAAAAAGCTTCGGATATCTCTTGTGAAACTCATCCTCACGTTCCCACGTGAATTCCGGTCCATGCCGCGAATTCCAACGAACTTTGATGAGTGGAATACGACTTCTCTTAAGTCGTTTGATCTCTCTACCTAATATCTCAATCGGTTCTTCTACAAAATTCAAACTCTCATCCACACGAATATCCTTGATTGGTATAACTGGCGTTTCCTCCGAAAGACATTTCTTCAAATTGTTAACATGAAACACATCATGAACTTTACTCAATTCTGGTGGTAATTCCAACCGATAAGCCACGGGCCCAATTCTTTCCAAAATAAGAAATGTTCCAATGTAGCGGGGATTAAGTTTCCCACGTTTCCCAAAACGTATCACACCCTTCCAAGGCGAGACTTTCAGCATCACTTTGTCTCTAACCTGGAATTCTAGGGGTTTACGTCTCTGATCGGCGTAACTTTTCTGCCTATCTCTAGCTGCTTGCAATCAATCTCGAATTTGTGTTACTTTCTCAGTAGTTTCCAGAATAAGCTCAGGGCCTGTGAGTTGGCTATCTCCAACTTCAGCCCAACCAATAGGTGAACGAAATTTACGACCACATAAAGCTTCAAATGGTGCAGCTTTAAGACTTGTGTGGTAGCTATTGTTATAGGAGAACTCCGCAAGGGGTAGATATTTCTCCCAGCCTTTACCAAAGTCTATTATACATGCACAAAGCATATCCTCCAAAGTCTGAATGGTTCTCTCACTTTGACTATCAGTTTGGGGGTGATATGCAGTACTCATATCAAGTCTCATCCCCAAAGCGGTTTGAAGTGATCGCCACAACGCTGACGTAAAGCGGCTGTCGCGATCAGAAATAATCGATATCGGAACTCCATGACGAGAAACAATCTCCTTCACATACAACCTCGCAAGTTTTTCAACACTATCATCTTCACTAATCGCTAGGAAATGAGCAGACTTAGTCAATCGATCCACAATTACCCATATAGCGTCACAACCGCTATCTATCTTTGGTAATTTGGTAATAAAGTCCATCGTAATCCGCTCCCATTTCCAAACCGGGAGTTCTGGCTGCGTTAATAATCCTGACGGTCTTTGATGTTCGGCTTTAACCTTAGAGCAAGTCAAACACTTACTAACGTGCAATGCTATATCTGCCTTCATATTTGGCCACCAATATAACTTTTTCAAATCCTGGTACATCTTATCAGACCCAGGATGAATAGAGTATCTTGACTTATGCGACTCATGCATAATCAACTCTCGAATTCCTCCGTACAAAGGTACCCAACTTCGCTCTCCAAAACATAATACTCCATCAGAACGCTTAACAAATCCCTTCTCATTTTCTGCCATCCCAAATATATTCTCAGCAGGTCGATTTTCTGCTTTCAACGCTTCCGTTTGAGCTTCTAATATTTGAGACGGTAATGGCGATACGATAGTCATTCCTAATGACCTAACTCGTAACGGTGGAATTCTCTCCTTTCGACTAAGAGCATCAGCAACAACGTTTGCTTTACCAGGATGGTAGCGAATTTCACAATCATAATCGCTTAGCAACTCAATCCAACGTCGCTGTCTCATGTTGAGCTCTTTTTGATTCAAGATGTGTTGTAGAATTTTGTGATCCGTGAATACAACACATCTGGTACCATACAGATGATGTCTCCATATCCTCAAGGCAAAAACCAAAGCACCTAACTCCAAATCATGGGTGGTGTAGTTCTTCTCGTGCTTCTTGAGCTGTCGGGAAGCATAAGCTATCACTTTCTCTCGTTGCATTAGCACAGCTCCCAAACCTTTATGAGAAGCGTCACAATAGATGACGAAGTCCTCGTTACCTTCAGGTAACGCTAAGATAGGAGCACTACACAACATTTCCTTAAGTAATTGAAATGCTTCCTCTTCCTTATCTCCCCATTCATATTCAACACTCTTTTGAGTCAATTTGGTCAACGGTTTTGCTATCTTCGAAAATCCCTCAATGAATCTTCGGTAATAACCGGCTAGACCCAAAAATTGACGAACTTCTGTTGGGGTCGTAGGTGCAGCCCAATCTTTAATCGCTTCAATCTTAGCAGGATCTACATGAACTCCTTGTCTATCAATCACATGACCCAGAAATTGTACCGTCGGAATCCAAAATTTCACATTTAGAAAACTTGGCATACAGTTTCTCCTTTCTGAGCAATTCTAAGATAAGCCTTAGATGCTCCTCATGCTCCTTCTCACTCTTCGAATAAATTAGAATGTCATCGATGAACACAATCACGAACTTATCCAAGTAAGGCTTACACACCCGATTCATGAGGTCCATGAATACTGTCGGTGCGTTAGTCAACCCAAACGGCATCACCTGAAACTCGTAATGCCCGTAACGGGTTCTGAAAGCCGTTTTTCGGAATATCTTCCTCGCGAACTCGAAGCAGATGATATCCCGATCTCAGATCGATCTTCGAATACACACTCGATCCTTGAAGCTGATCGAACAGGTCGTCGATCCTCGGTAACGGGTATCTATTCTTCACCGTTAACTTGTTCAACTCTCGATAATCAATACACATACGAAACGATCCATCCTTCTTCTTCACAAATAAGACCGGGGCTCCCCAAGGTGAAGAACTTTGTCTTATAAATCCCTTTTCGGCTAACTCCGCTAATTGTTTTGACAACTCTTCCAGTTCAGTAGGTGCAAGACGATAAGGCGCTCGTGCCACGGGTGCAGCACCAGGTATCAACTCAATTTGAAACTCTACTTGTCTAGTAGGCGGGATTCCCGGCAAATCATCGGGAAATATATCCAGAAAATCACAAACTATAGACACATCCCCAATGCATCTTTCCTTCTTCTCCTTCCCTCCTTTCTCAGAGATTTGAGCTAAGAAAATGCAACATCCTTTTTCCATTAGCTTTGGCAATTTAGTGCAAGATATGACCGCTAATCTATATGGGCCTCTCAAATCCTTTTGATCTCCCAGTATATTCAGAATCTCCTTGCCGTAAGGCACACGCACGATCTTCTCATCGCAAAGTATATGAGCACGATACTTCGACAACCAATCCATACCAATAATGACATCAAAACTTCCTAACGTGATGGGTAGAAGATCTATGTTGAAAGGACGATTAAGAAAGTTTAACGTGCAACCGCGAATGATAGTCCTAATCCTCTCTATGTTCCCATTAGCTAACTCTACATCATAACCAATTCCTAAGGCCATCGGGGGTTTCTCTAGTAAGGGTGCAAACTTAGTGGACACAAAACTCTTATCGGCACCAGTATCAAATAGTATGGAAGCATAACGATTATTGAGAAGGAACGTACCAGTAACGACGTTCGGATCTTCTCCTCTCTCGTTTCCATGTGCATACACTCTCCCATGAGCAGTTCCAGCTTCCATACGTTGGTCCCCATTATCTTGTCGTCCACGGTTTCCTACAGCTCCACGGTTTCCATGATTGTACCCATTACCACCCGATCCTTGATTTCCTCGGTTCCACGATTCCCTACACTCATTCCTATAATGTCCCTTCTTTCCACATCCATAACAAGTAACATTTGCCTTACTCATAGTTTCAGGAGTAACTTGAACCATAGCAAGTGGTCGAGCTCTACAATCCTTAGCTATGTATCCCATCTTAGAGCAATTCTTGCACATCACAGTACATCGACCAGAATGATGCTTATAACATCGATTACACTTGGGTGCATCTCCATTGTAGTTCTTCTTGTCTCCATCTCCCATAGCATAAGCTCTAGTACTTGTTTGTCGCTTGTTTCGACGGTCATTACCCTTAGAGTGATTACCCCTCTTCCTCTTTCCATTCTTGTCTTTTTCAGCCTCTTCCAATACCAACGAGTCCATCAATTGTTGAGCGATCGTGATAGCCTCATGAATGTTTGCAGGCTTAGCAGAAATCACATCGTTTCTTGTAGCTACCGGCAAACCATCGGTATACCTCTCAATCCTTTGAGTCTCAGTCCTAACCATATCGGGACAAAGTAAGGCTAACTCTCGATAACGGCGATTGTAAGTTGCCATATCGGTACCTTTCACCTTATGGTTCCAGAACTCAATCTCCAGCTTCTTAATCTCATTCCTTGGGCAGTAAGTCTGAATCAGCAAAGACTTAAATTGCTCCCAAGTCATAGCATAAGCCACATCACTCCCAACCGAATTACGGTAATTGTTCCACCAAGTTAAAGCTTCATCCTTGAAAGTAAAAGAAGCAAACTTTACCTTCGCATTCTCCGCACAACCACTGACATTAAACACTGACTCAGTCTTCTCTATCCACCTGACCAAGTAGACCACTCCTTCAGTTCCACCAAACTCAATGGGTCCACAAATTTTAAACTCCTTGTAGTTACATCCATTAGTACGAACAGGTGGAAATGTTCCAACAGAATTGTTGGAATGATTTGACTCAGCTAGTAGCTCAGCAACTCGTTGCTCCACAAGTTGATTGATCATTGCTTGATCCACAGTAGGTGCATTAAGTTGAACATGATCATTGTCTCCCTAAACATCAACATTTTGATTCCTGTTGTTGCGGTTAGTAGTGTCCAGGTTATCAGGAGTAGGGGTTTCAACATTTCGAGTAGGACGGCGTCCTCGGCGACCAGGGGTAGTAGTTGCAGGACCAGTTCTGGTAACTCTAACAGGGTTTCGTCATACGGTCATTGATCGAAATCACAATACAAGGTTCATAAGTCTCCAATAACACATACCATAACGTCCAACAAGAATCCGATTGGTGAAAGTCGAAATACGAACATAATACCAACACAATATCAACCACGCAAATAGGAACACAATTCTTCATGTACGCCAAAAACCGTAGGATATCATACGAAATCACTATCGTCCATACAAGTAGCGATCGATACTTCGTTCCAAAATACTAAAAGACATAATAAATACTAAACGTTCCATACGAGACGAACATACAATCCGATTATCATGACTTAAGAGATAGAATAACTAGCTCTCCTAACCAAGTACTCCCTCGCTTAGGAAGCAACATAACAACAACACAAATCCAAATCGATCTAGCCATGATGCTGGCGTAGACTCCTCAACTCCGATCCCAAACCATCCAAATTCCTCAATAACTATCCCAGCTCAACACTATGTGTATCTCTGTCCCTCTTGAGGTCCGCAACCTCCTTTTCTAACTTTGTGTTCCTCTGCCACAGCTTGCGATCTCCCTCGCAAGCCGTGAGGAAACCTCTCTGCAGACTCTCTATCTGCTCATGTATTTCCATCATACCTCTCCTAATTGCTGTCGTCCTGCCCATGACAGTAGTCAAATCAACTCTCAACTCAGCAACAAACTCAGCAATAAACTCAGCAATAATCATCTCAAGTCGGTCAGACATCCGCGAGATCCTCTCACCCTGTGCAGTAATCCGAGTCCACATCCTACCAGTCTCACCCAAATCTGCATGCTCAGCAGAAACCTCAGAAGGTGCATCCAACACCACAGGACTACTAGGTGGTAAATCAAACAAAAACGGATGATCAGGTGAAACCGACTCTAACAGATGTATCGGGGAATCGGGCTTTGCAGAATGAGCTGATTGTGCTAGCGATCCATCATCATCAGGCATTTCCTCCTCCTGAGGATCATCCTCTTCCTCATCCTGAGGGTCATCATTCTCTTCCTCATCTTGAGGGTTATCATTCTGCTCACCCTCGTACTCCTCATCATACTCCTCGTCGGAGGGGTACTCCATCAATCGTCTTCTCTGAGCAGGTGAACCACGAGGCGATAAAATCGGTGACTAGGGTGACAATGAGACGATAAAGTAGTGGTCGAACGCATGACCAACACGTATGGGTCATCAGGGGCTATAGTGATTTACGAGGGGCGACGCGTACTAGCAATAACAATTCTTAATAACAACACGTGCAAAGGAGGCTATGATTTGTGACAACGGCGTAGGGTAGGTGTAAGTGTTTCAAAACAACTAAACCGCGAACTCAAAATACCATATCAAAATCATCATATAATTCCCAATCATATATATCAAGAAAGATTTAAAATATCGCATTACTAAAATCATTCGTAAAACAATTAAGCCATATAATTCCTCAAAACGCATATAATTCCTCAAAACGCCATCATATCACTAAATCAATAAATCTCAAATCCTCAAATCATCTCAAGAATCCCATATCTAATAATCATCCCAATAATCTCATAATACCTCAATAATAACAATGATGCTTCGGCTTGGCGGGCTGGCGGGCAATGGTCGAGGATCGTTTTCTATAAAAATCGGTTATAGTTTAGGTGTCTATTTACCTAGTTCTCTATAACCTTGGCTCTGATACCAATCTGTAACACCCCCAAAATTTGGCACAGCGGAAGACTCAACAAGCTTTCGGGGTGCTACGGGGATTGGTATCCATTCAAAGTCATAAAAGAACGAGATAAAGCAAACATAAGAAAAATACAACCAAAACGGGTTTTAAAGTTTACATTTATCCCAAGAATTATCCAAAGTAAGGCCCAAAAGAAATAAACGTAGGTCCACAATTATTTATCAGAGTTTCAGAAAATAGATCCATAAACCAGGTGCCATTGCCAAGCCTCCAATCCAAGCGTCCAAGGGCATCACTTAATTTCCTGAGAAAACGGGCTAAAAGTCAGCTTTCGCTGGTGAGATCATAGGTTTAAATTCATAATTCTACATAGTGGACATATACGCAAAACGCTTGCTAGCTAGACTAGGCCTCAATCATCCAACCAAAATAATCCACCCAATATAATCCAACCAAATCAAATCATCCCTATAGGTGCACGCTATAGCTCAAATCAATCCAATCAATAGCTTACCTAGCTCAAGTCTAGGCCTCGCTCTATAATCAATCCAATAGCTTACCTAGTTCGGGGCTAGGCCTCGCTCAACAACCAATCAATAGCTTACCTAGTTCGGGACTAGGCCTCGCTCAATAACCAAATCAATAGCTTACCTAGCTCATGTCTAGGCCTCGCTCAATAACCAAATCAATAGCTTACCTAGTTCGGGACTAGGCCTCACTCAATAACCAAATCAATAGCTTACCTAGTTCGGGACTAGGCCTCGCTTAATCCTACCTAGTTCTATAAGCATAGCAAGTTTTAAATAAACAAAGCGATAATAGTCCACATAAAACATTTGCACGTTTCTCACCCCAAGTATTGAAAACAAAGTTCAAGAGTAAAAAGTGGGGCTATGACTCACCTCAAGTCCAGCAAATCCTCAAAAGAAATCGATAGATGAAAGACATAAGCAAACTCAAGTAACTCACGTAACGGCAACTACAGACTCGGCACTTCCTAACAATATCAAACTCGTTCAGAAATTATTTCCTCAAAATCAAATATTCCCATTCCCGAACGTATTCCATTTTACTTTCCAAAAATATCCATTTCTCGAATTAACTTCATATTAATTTGAAATCCGATGTTTGGTATCCATATGGGTGGAGGGTCGACACAACTCAAACCAAAAAGCCACAACAAGCAAAATAATAAACCAACTATAGGTCTAATGTTAGCCAAACATATTATTTAAATAATTATCGAAGCTTATCAAATCCGTCGATTTGGTAAACTCCCATATTTATTTACATAATATATCGTTCTAAAATTATACCCAACCTAAATCACATTGCACAAAGAACACTATATGGTATACATCGTAGTCCAATAAATTCCCTATATATATCGTCCAATTTGCCAAATTCGTCAATTTAGCCAATTCCACAAGATATATAGTAATTTATTATCCTAATACACGTACCACAACCTATGGGCGTCGTGGGATACGATGCCCATTAATATACTCATTTTATATAGCCAAATAACTCGATTTAACCCGTCGATTAAATAAGTTACGTAGTTATAGAAAATGTTTATATTAATCGTAATATATCCGTGACAACACAAAAGTCACATAATAAGGCCCACTTGGACTTAAGTAACCACAACTCGTATAACTCGATAAGTTTTTCAAATTTATAAAAGTCATCATGGTTTTATTTATTACTTACCCGACGTATTAGTTCTCGACATTATTTATAGTTATTATTTATAATAATACTCCGACATTTATTGCACTATTCGCATAGTATAATAATTATCGTTATATTATTATAACGTTCACTCGTGATCGTTTTATTATTAATATACGCATTTATAATAATATATATACGTTTATCACGTCTATATACTTATATAAACGATTATATTACTAATAATATTATTACGAGTTTTATTATTAGCGTTTGATTTTGAATATTTATCGAGTCATATGAGTTGGTCACATGTCCGAGTCATCACTCTCGGCTCATAGTCCAAGTCCACAATAATATAACCAAGTCATAAATAAATAAACCAACTTCGTCCAAATCAATCCCAAATCCACGTGCTACAACATGAGGGTCCGACTACGGCACCCGACTAACCTATCTCCGTCATCTAATTGACCGTATCACAATCGGTCCCCAAATCCATACTCGTCAACACAACTCCACAATGAAATTCACATTACCTCAGCACCAAGTAAATAACATCCACAACAATTAATAATAACAATAACAAATAACAACAATAATCACAAAAAGAACATCAGGAAACCAACAAGACCACCAAGTATATCATACAATCAGGGTCGACTTACCAAGTCGAACCCGAGTCAAGGTTTCACCACGAGTCACGTGGGTCCCACCCAAGACCTCTAGGGTCTCGGTTAGCTCATCCGAGCTCGAACCAATAACCAAACCGAACACCATGGTCCACGGCATCACCAAGACAACAAAAATATACCATCACCAAAACTGAAAATCAAACCAAATGGACCCTTAAGGTCATCCCATCTCGGCAGCACCAACAAGAAGTCAAAACTCAACAAAATCAAACCATACTAAAACAATACTTCTAGTTATCGTCATCACGAGACCAAGACCAACAAGAAAAACCCATAATAGCTCATAAAATCAATCCAAGCCGAGAGCCTAGGCTCTCGGTTTTCAATTGACACCCATAAGAAATAACAACCCGGATACCAAACTCGTTAGAAACCATGTTTTCATTCAAAACCCACATATATTTTTCGTTATTATTCAAAAACTCGCCCAAGAATTGAACCACGTGACTCACATATCACGTTCTTAATAAAAATACGAGTCACCACATTTGTGACTCGTCTTACCTTTAATATTACAAGAAAAGGTTATGAAAAATCTTCAAAAATCAAGAAAACTCGAGCTTAAATTTAGTAGATCTAATAGATCTAGTGATGGGGGTTTGTTTGGAAGTGTTTTTAGGTGGCGGTGTGGGATGGTTAGGCGGCGGCAGCCACCTAGTGGTGATGGTGGCTAGGGTTTGGTGATGAGATGAAGAAGATGATGGGAGAGAGAGAGAGATGTTGGTGAGGTGTGTTGTGTGTTATGAGCCAGGAACCACAAAAACCAATTTGTATATACTCCCTTTTTTTCTATTTTTTTTTTTCTTTCTTTAAAATAACAATAATAATAAAACTAAGAGTATTGGTGTGGGGATAGATGGCCAATTAAATAAACACAATGACCAAACCCGAAAACCTTTCGAAATATCTCAACATTCTCAAACCAATCTCGTTCCCACTAATTAAAATTCCAAGATACGTTCCATAAATATATAACCCAAACCGTAAATTCAAATATTTAAATTTGTTAGGTTATCCTAGTGCCGGAGTCAATGTAGTGCCAAATAATGATCTCAAAAATAAATCATCACGAATGATTCGAACCAAATCATTAAATAAATAATCAAATTCCATAATTAACGTGATTACAAATCACATTCCAACGTTCATAAAATATCTCGTCACCAATAAACTTTTCAAATATTCCAAAATTATAGTTTTTAAAGTAATGCGGGTTTTCAAAACGGCTCCCTAATTTGCCAGTTGTCACAACTTATCTCTATAAGGGACAACTTGGTATCTAATGAATGGGTGGAAAACTCGTTGGGAAGATAAGCGTAAGGTCTTATCAATGGAAGATAAAGTAAGATCTTGGGTACAAAAGTTGTCAGCATTGGAAAGCCAAACGCACGCACCACCTAGTATACTAGGCATGTGCTATCTACTCCAAGGCCAACTAATCACTATACCCATGTGCATCCGTAGTATTCCTTGGCCTATTTAAACGAAAGTTTGTAACCGAGATAAGTAGGATTCTAAATAAACACATAAAGTAAAACTTAGGGTTTAAATTAATAGAATCCCCTCTTATAGGAACTTCTAAGCAAAGCTAGCTGCCTCAAGATTTTCCGAAAGGAGTGCTTACATTTGTCGCTCTACCGGAATAGTTTTATCAAGAGCTATTCCACTGTAAATCTTTGATTCTTTAATAAAAGATTTATACATGTTGAAAAGTTCAAATATACTAGACGAATATCCGTGCAAAGCGACGGTATATAGTGACAAATAATTATATTTTTGAACTTATGGTTTTTGTGTGACTCTTGATGCAATACTTACGAGTTCAATTTGTTGTCATTGCGATAAAATAGTTTATGAGTTATAAACAAAAATTGATAAAGGTTTGAGTATAAACAATATTTAAAGCGTTAATCTAGTGGTTGATATTTTTAACATTTTTAATCAAGTGTATTATAAGGTTTACACATTACTCAAATTTAAAAACTTTTAAGTTTCAAGAAAATATCACTATATCATGCATACATTATAAATAGTATAGATATATTTATGGATATTTATATTTGTATTAATACATTTTATGGAAGATTAAACACACGTTTACTCTTTTCAAAACTATCGGACCAATCACTACAAGAAAAAGTGTGTTTAGTGACGAGAATTTAGTGACCACTTTTATTTTGGTCACTATTTAAGCCATTTAGTGACCACATAATCCTTCGTCACTGATTTTTGGTCATTCGTAAATTATTAGTGACGAGCCAGATGGTCACTAATTATTGACCGAACTACATGTCGAATATTTGATTCATAAAATACATAAGTTTATTAGCCACTGATTTAACATAATAGTAATAATAACCGACTAAAATCAGTGGTGTAAAAATGAATTTAGATACATTTTAAAACATTTTATTATAGCAAGATAAATATAAATAGATGTAAAAATACTTACAAATCCATATACCAATTAAATCCAAAATTCTAAATACCAAATACCACTTTTATTTTATTGGGCCTAATAATTTTTTTACAAGTCCATATATCCAAGTCCAAACAATCTTTAGATCCAAATACTTAAATCCTATACACATCAGCTCCTCACTTAAAATACTCAAAGGAAATTCTCATCCGCTACAAATACTTAAATACCAAACACATCAGCTCCTCACTTAAAATGCAATCGCTCCTCAGCTTATTTGATTCGCTTGGTTGATTCGTGCATCACAAATTCATCAGCTTATTCTTATCAAAATTCATCAGGTTGTATTTCAGTTTTGGAATATTTTGTTAATAAATAAGGAGTTCGTATCACTATTAAACATAACAAATAAATAAGGAGTTCGTAAATAAATAAGGAGTTGTGTTACATTTGTGTGTAAATAAATAAATAAGTTCATATCAGGTTGTATTTCCTAAATAAATAACAAATTCATCGGCTTATTCTTATTTAAATAAATAAGGAGTTCGTATCAGGTTGTATTTCCTAAGTTTTGTTCGATTTCAGTTTTTTGAGTGTAATTTGTGTTAGTTGCTTGTGATCTACGAGTGTAATTAGGATAGGCAATTGATTTACGAGTGTAATTAGCGTAGTTGTAATTGCTGCACCAAAGGTGTTTGATGAAATGTCTAACATAACTAAGGTGTTTGATGTAATTTGTGTTAGTTGCTTGTGATCTACGAGTGTAAGTAGCCTAATTAGGATAGCCATATTTGATTGTTAGGTTAGTTGATAGTCATGATTAGTTAGACGATGTGAAGTTGCGTGGATAATTTGTGTTTATGAGGCTACTGTGTTTGTGAATGCTTAATTAGTGCGAAGTTATGTGGCTGATATTTTGTTCTGATTAACCGATTGATGATCTCAGTTGTAACCGGCTAGTCCTGATTAAACGATTGAGTTCAGGGGATTTTTACTTTTTTTAACAGCTGATATCTTGATTGCCACAAGTGTTTTAGGCTTGGCGGATACAATTTGGCTATAGTTAGGCCTGTTTTTATGCAATAATTTAGGTATTGAATTCCAGTCTTGTAGAGTTTTATGCTGCATACTCGATCTGAGTCGGCCGGTGTTTGTTGGTAGTATGACATGTTTCTGATTATTCACAGTAAAGTTTGATCCCCTCCAATAGTAGACTTGTTTGCTCAATGTTGGTAGTCGGTCGGTGTTTTAAAAGCAGAAACATGAAAGTCTATTTGTTCAAAAATGTCATCCAAACAGAAGTAGACTTGTTTCCTTTAGTATGACATGTTTGCTCAATGTTGGCTGCATTTTTAAGATTTTGTTTTGTGGGTCTGCATCTTTAGTAATTACTGTTCTGGTCTGCATGTTCCTAGAGTGAAATAGAGGGTCAGGACTGTCTTGAGAGTGTGGGTATATTCAAATACGTATGGTTTGTAATAAAATAAACTTCTGTTATTTGTTCGTATATGGAATGAAGTGTATGATGTGCTAACTTCTGCTCATATGATTAAATTTCAGAGTCTACAAGTCTCCCAAGAAGCTGGAATCCTATCAAGGACGAGGACCGCAGCCATTAACTTTGTATTAGGTAATGAACAACACTTATCATGCAACTTACAAAATGTTTCTGCTTATTAGAATCGGTATATAGACATACTTGAATATAGTGATAGTTTCAACTTATCATTTCTCGCCTTCTCATTTTATCCTCTTTGTACTTTTCTGTTCAACTTTAGTTTCATTTTTTGGGTATAGTGAAACTGATTTATGTAGGTTGCATATAATTTGCTGCAACAAAACTGATACTGATGAGCGGGTCGAGTCCGTATCGCCGCGGAGCAACAGCCGCGTCCGGATCTGATCTATCTACTCGGCAATTCATCCGGTGACTTCACGGTCGCCAAAGAAGCCCCAAGAAGCATCAAACATTTCCGATAAGATCCATGGAGCTATTCTTAGATAGCAAGCACTAGCTCCCGGTGCAACTTCATAAAAAGCAATCAAAGATAAGATCGAAGAGAATGAAACGCACATAGTGGTTATTATAGCGGTTCCTTCTGATCCTAGAAAACGTCCGAAAAAACCTGCTACGGAACTACCGAGCAGGGGCAAAAATATGATAAGTAGATACATAATTTCGAGTGTGATCAGACAACCAAAAATCAGACAATGACAGAGCGGCCTGTGATTCAGGATTGATAGGAGTCGTGTTACATTTAACTTCTGCTCATATGTTTACTTGTTCGTTTAGTTTGTTGTTGGTTGTTCATTTTAGATGTGTGTTGCTGTTATTGTTGATTAGATATTCTGTTTGCTGTTAGCATCAAACCTTAAGAGGGTACCTTTTATATACGCTGCTCACTGTTTGTAATTAATATAGTAAGCACATTTTTGACTATCATGTAGTAATACCATATATTCTCTCAGGATGGATAAATCTTGGATGCACATTGTTCATAGGTTAACCGACCCACGATATGAAATTGGCGTGAATGAGTTTCTTAGATTTGCCTATCGTAACAAAAACAAATCAGTAGATATTCCTTGCCCTTGCAAAATTTGTAATAATTTTCGTGACCATAAGAAATCTACCGTTTTTAAACATTTCATGCAAAATGGAATTTCTACTAGTTATGATAAGTGGACACGTCATGGGGAGTCTTGTGATGTTTCGGATGATAGTGATGATCATGTATCATTTAATGATGAGGATATGGGTAGCGATAATATGAATATTGATAATGATGATGTTTATGATGACGACCTTGATGAGATGTTAGATAACATAGGTCAAAGTAGGTGGGGTGATAAATGGAAGACTAATGGTGAATCTTCATCTTCTGTAGACAAAGATTTAGAAACTCTTCGTAGATTATTAGATGAATCACATCAAGATCTTTACACGGGATGCCAAAGTTATTCGAAATTTTCATTCATTGTTACCATTTTACATTTAAAGACAACAAATGGTTGGTCTAACAAGTCCTTTAATGACTTACTTAACGTATTCAAAAAAGCACTTCCATCTCTATCCTCAGTTCCAAAGAACTATTATGAAGCAAAAAAGTACATACGCGATTTAGGGTTTCGGGGGGAGAAAATTCATGCTTGTGTTAATGATTGTGTTCTTTATAGAGGCAAGTATGAATCATTCACCCAATGTCCAAATGATAAGTGTAAAGAACCTCGATTCAAAGAAAAAGAACCTAATGTACGACAAAAGGTGCTTCGATACTTTCCTTTAAAACCTAGACTTCAAAGGTGGTTTATAGATCCGCAAGTCTCTAATGACATGAGGTGGCATAAGGATAAAAGAGTTAACGATGATAACATAGTTAGACATCCTGCAGATATTGAGGCCTGGAAACATTTCGATAGAGTGTTTCCTTCATTTGCTAATGATCCACGCAATGTACGCTTAGGGTTGGCAACAGATGGATTCAATCCGTTTGGTAACCTAAGTAGTTCGTATAGCATATGGCCTGTCTTCGTTGTCCCATATAATCTTCCTCCATGGAAATGTATGAAAGACCCATACATGTTCATGTCGATGTTGATTCCAGGTCCCAAAACACCAACCAATATTGATGTTTACTTAGAGCCTCTCATTGACGAATTAAATGATTTATGGGGTGGTATCAATGCTTATGATGCGCATAGAAAAGAAAATTTTATGTTACATGCTGCCCTTTTGTGGACTATAAATGATTTTCCGGCGTATGGCATGTTATCTGGTTGGACTGTTAAGGGTTACAATGCGTGTCCAATATGCATGAATGAAACATCATCTAGTTACTTGAGTCACAGTAGCAAGGTATGTTACATGGGTCATCGAAGGTTTTTGCCATCTTCACACCAATGGCAAAACGATAGAAAGAATTTTAATGGGACAAGGGAAACCCGGGAACCGATTGTACCAATGTCTGGACATGAAGTTCTGCATGATGTAGATTGTAATATTAGTGAGCCATATTGTTATGTTAAGAAGAAAAAGCGCAAGTATTTATAAGGAAAGAAAGGATGGTATAAAAAGAGCATATTCTTCAAGCTTGAGTATTGGGATAAACTGAAATTGAGACACAACATTGATATCATGCATGTTGTTAAGAATGTGACATAAAGTTTGACGGGCACATTATTCAATATTAAGGCTAAGACTAAAGATACATGGAAATCCCGTAAAGATTTGATGGATAAGGGGTTAAGAAAGAGCTTACATCTTATAGAAGATGGTAACTCATTCATAATGCCAATGGCCTGCTATCATTTCACAAAGGACGAGAAACAAAAAGTTCTAAATTTCTTAACTTCAGTCAAGTTTCCTGATGGGTTTGCCTCAAATATTTCTAGATGCATAAAAGAGGGAGAATTCCAATTGTCTCGCATGAAAAGTCATGACTTTTATGTTTTCATTCAGAGATTGTTGCCCTTGTCGATTAGGGGTTGTTTGACAAAAGAAGCTCGACTTGTCTTGTACGAGCTAAGTGATTTTATACAAGTATTATGCGCGCGAAACATGTATATTGATGTACTTGAGAAACAAGAAGAAAAAATCACCCTCATCCTGTGCAAGTTGGAGAGGATATTTCCTCCATCGTTCTTTGACATCATGACTCATCTTTTGATTCATTTGCCATTCGAAGCAAAGATAGCAGGTCCACCTCAGTATCGTTGGATGTTTCCGTTTGAGAGGTAAACATTTTATTAAATGTTTGAAACACTTTCTGATTGGGTTTATACTAATTACTTATTCATTGTACAGGAAAATGCGAGTTTTGAAAGGGTATGTTAAAAACACAGCTCGTCCTGAAGGATGTATCACTGAGAGATACATAGACAGTGAATGTCTAAATTTCTGTTCAATGTATCTGAATGATGTCGAAACTATCTTTAATAAGGTTGAGCGCAACAATGAGATGGTGGATATTGATGGTGACATTTCTGTTTTTTCTTGCAAAGGGCGCCTATTAGGCAGTAAGACTATATCTTATATAAGTGAAATTGAGTTGGAGAAGATTCATACTTACATTTTAAATAATTGTGACGAAATGGTGGAGCTTATAAAGTAAGTATGTTTTTTTCTTCATAAATTGACATGTTTATAATTTTTGTTTTCTGTGTTATATAATAATGTTGCTTAATTCAAACTTTTATGCAGTGAACACAAACTTAAACTAGAGAAAGAAAACTGTAACAATATAAATGAACTTCATGAAAAATGTTTTGCTTCATGGTTTCAACAACGTGTAAGAGTTACTTTAGAAATTTATTATTTTTAAAGTTAAATTTGACAATTTTAAACTTCTGTTAACCAATACTTTACATGCTTTTTTGTTTAGGTGAATAATTGTCCAGAGTCATTTGATTCAGAAATTCGGGTTTTGTCACGTGGACCATTCTCAGTGAATGCGTATAGTGGATGTATGGTAAATGGGTATAAGTTCCACACTCAATCTCGTGAAACGAATAGGAAAACACAGAATAGTGGGGTTGTAGTGCCAGGAAATTATGGGACAAACACTATTGACTTTTATGGGATATTACATGAGGTATTAGAGGTGGAATACTTAGGACAAAACAAAAGAGTGTTGGTGTTTAAGTGTAAATGGTTTAGGGTCAGTGATGTGAAAGGATTACAAATGGATAAAGAATCTGGAACTCTAAGTATTAATATGTCTCGAGAATGGTTCACTGATCAACCATACATTCTTGCATCTCAAGCCAAACAGGTTTTTTATGTACCCGATCTTAAATTGGGCAAGAATTGGCATGTGGTACTAAGAAATCCCCTTCGCAAAGTATTTGATGTTCCAGTGGGAGAAGTATATCAAGAAGAAGAGCCACCTTTGAGTCTAAATGTTGATTTGAATCTCAAGCAATCTTCTCTAATAAGAGGTTCTACTCCATTGGAATTGGTGGATGCCTTAACCCTTAGTGGTGACTCAACTGGACAATCTAGTAAAAACCGTCATTTTATAGATGAAGAAACCGATCCATCTGATTTAGAATCTTCCGAAAAAGAGGAATCGTCACAGGAAGACGAATCGCCACAGGAAGACTATATTGATTCAGATTAGGTTTAATATTTAGTGTCTCGTATATGTCTGCAGATGTATTATGCATAAAGTATGTAACATCTGGAACTTTTAAATAGGCCTAAAGGGTCACAATTTATGTCTAGAACTTTGCATTTGTCATTATATTCATTCTGGTTTAATATGTTATTATGTTTTAATATTTAATGTGTGGATATATTATATCAGCTATGGAGGTATTTTTTTTCTTCTCTATACAGTTTTGATATGTTATAATATTTAGTTATTGCTAATCTTCTTTAGCTGTGTGTATATGATACTTTCTTACATATATGTTGTTGTTGGCAGAAAGGTGTAGAGAAGCCAAAAGGACCTCTCGAGGCACTTCAACCTAAACTACAGGTATGCACTTAATTTCATATAAACAGTTTATACAAATATTCAAAAATGTTTATAAATAGTTTATACAGTTTAATTTCATAATATATGAATATTTATATAGTGCACCAATATTTGAAGATAATAAAATGCAGCTGTTTTTTTTCCTGTCAGCAAGGTAATACTCAGAGAGGCTTAATCAGATAATAAAACAGATGGATACTGGAAAAGATTATTTACTAAAATGTGGCATATTCATGTAGCTAAAAGTGTTGTTTACATTAACCCTATGGTGTCCTAAAAGTGTTGCTAATTTGTAGTAATATTCACATTATCAGGAATATTCATGTAACTTAGCTGGAACTAAGTATCTATGAAATGGGAGTAGACCTGGTATACGATTGTATTTTTAGAAGTTATAAGAATGAGGTTTGCATAGGTGCTTACTTAAACTTATTGTGAGATGCTAGTGTTCTTTGGACAGTTTTCTAGTTGCCTGTACTTCCGCTTGTGAATAGCTGTAGTAAGAGCACTTGACGTAATCTGTATCAGATCAGATGTGTGATGTCTACTGTCTAGTGTATCAGATCAGAATTGTTTTTTAAGTGTGTAGTACATGTTAAGTGTGTGTGTGTGTGTGTGTGTGTGTGTGTGTGTGTGTGTGTGTGTGTGTGTGTGTGCATGTGGAGTACATCATGTACTTCATTGATGTTGAAACTCTGAGATATTAGAATCATTGATAAAAAGTTAGAAGGTTGCATAATGATTTCACTTCTGGTTATATAAAGATTATGGAATTTGTAGAAAGTAGTTTATGTGTAGTTTCATGAACAATAAAATTAGAAAGTAGTTTCATTTAGTCTATTTGACTGTTCCATTATATTATCTGATAAGTTTCTTGATGGTGTCAATTTGACTGTTCCAGCCAATCCGTAACACAAGATGCATAATTCAAGTAATAAAAAACTGAAACAACAGAAGGGGAAGCCCAAGGTGAGACTTAAAAGTTTATTCTAGAAAAGCTATGTGTTATGGCCCAAGTCAGTTTGACTCTTTTTGTTAGTAATCACCAATGAAAAGTGTGTTATTGTTTTTCAGATGGATGGGTTTGCTTAGCCTGCTGCCTCTAAAGGAGTTTCGAAAAGGTCTGATCTTCAAAATTCCAGTACTAGTTAGATTGGTGGTGCAAGTACCCGTGAGCCTGGTGATACTTGTATTCGTGAGTCTGGTGGTCCAGGTACTCATGGACCTGGTGGTCTAAGTACCCATTGGCCTGGTTGTGAAAGTACCCGTGAGCCTGGTGGGCTATGTATTCGTGAACCTGGTGGAGCAATTACTCATGAGCCTAATGGTCCAAGTATTCGTGAGGCTAGTGGTCCAGGTACTCGTCGGCCTGTAAGTACTCGTGAGCCTGGTAGGATAACTAGTCATGGGCCAAGTAGGTCATGTATTCGTGAACCTGGTGGGCCAAGTACTCGTGAGCCTAATGGTCCAAGTATTCGTGAGGCTAGTGGTCCAGGTACTCGTCAGCCAGCAAGTACTCGTGAGCATGGTGGGATAACTAGTCATGGGCCAGGTGGGTCATGTATTCGTGAGCCTGGTGGGCCAAGTACTCGTGATTGGGTAAATTTGTGTGAGAGATTTGCAAGCGAAGAATTTCAGGTTATAAGCTCACTTTTTTTTTATTCTTCTAAGTACGTAACATTTTGTTGATAAAGAATACATATTTCAAATCATAATGATGTCTAAACTTTTAACTTTATAGGAGATAAGTGCTAGAAACAAGAAAAACAGATCTTTCAACGAAATTCCACCTGCAGTTGGCACCCATTCGACTGCGAGAAGAGTTGATGCGGTGAGTTTATTTTATGAATAATTAATATATCTATTTCTTATTTTGTCTTTTTGGAATTGTATTATGATATATGTATGAAACAGAGAAAGAGAAAAGGGGAACACGTAACAGCAATTGGACACTTTGAAATTGCACATTATTGTGAAGAAAAAAAGAGAAAATGGTCAATGAGAAGGCCGAAAAAATTCTGGTAATTTCTACTACTTCCTACGTGACATTTAAAATTACATAATTAATAAGTTGTTGATATACCAACTTTTTTTAATGCAGAATGAATTACGAATTGAAGAAGCCAACTCAACTTTGACACCAGCAGAGATATGTTTAAAAAAACTAAAACATATTCCTGGACATGGTAAAGCACATTCTGCATCTACAAGGAATTTTTTGGGCAATGAAAAGTTGAGATTGGACTTAGAGTCAGAAAAGGAAAGATCCAAGGCTTTAGAGGAGGATATGAAGGTTATGAATAAAAACCAACGACGACTTCAAAAGCAGAATAAAAAGATCAAGGGCCAATTAAAATTCATGATGGGAGAGATAAATCGTTTATCTAGACTCCACGCCCAAACAAATGTAAGTTCAGAAATTTCAGTTCCTTTATTTAGCCTTGGATCCTTATCAATATAGCAATTGTGTCCTGAGTCATCATAGATGTCAAGATGGATAGGTGGCGGAGTGTATGGGTATATAAACAAGTCATTGTTTTTTAATAACTGGTTAATTACTGTTTTAATTGTATCCGAAGTTAAGAATGAATTAACTTACTCACCTGGACTAGTTTTGATAGAACTGAAAACACCCCTTAAGGCTTGCAGGCCTGAATTCCTAAGAAAAGTGTCCAAACCTTTTGGGTGCACCAGCTGTTTTACAGAAAAGTGTGCGGCTACAATGAAATTCATACTCTTATTCAACTGGTCTTAAACTCTTGATAGTTTTTAATGTCATCTTTAAATGTGAATCTGGTCTTAAACTCTAGCTTAGGAATATGGGTTTAAATGTGAATCTGGTCTTAAAGTGGACTGTTTGAGCTTGACCTCCCCTGCACCACAGTTACCTTACTCATAAGTTCATGTTCATAAGTCCTTAGCTACCTGTGTAGTGAAGTTAGTTGGTGGATTTTTGTTGTTTTGGATGTTTTACACTTCTAGCTTGAAGATTCTGACCATAAGTATGTTTTGTTTTTGACCATAGACACATATTATGTAAGATTTTTGTGGCTACTTGCTTCTTTAATATACTGTTGGTGATGTTAAAGACCTTTTTACTCCTATCACAATGTACAAACTTGCCTGAAACTGAATCATAAAATGGCACTACTTTTTAGGAATTATGATGACTACACTATGCTCAGGAAATGAACTACTTATTTCACCTCATGAAAGATTTGGAATATTTTGTTAATTCTGGTTATCTTGACAGCTCTTGACAAACATGAAACTTACCTCACATATTCTGGTTTAGCAATAAATCAATAAATCTGAACTGTGAATTCTTGCACCTGCATGTATTGGTACACATACATACCAGATACAATTAATCCTTAATCACTTACAGTTGAAAATGATAAATATTAATGTTAATTTTACTTATAGTTTATGTTATTATGTACATGATGATGAATGATTCTTCTAAATTTAGTTGATATTGTTAAGGAACTTGGGAAGGGAAAATATATGTGTAAGTGTGTGTTGAAGTCCAACTCAATTGTGGTAATGAAGAAATATTGGTAAATGTGTTAACAATGCCTGAATTTAGGGAGAGGACTGAACGTGTGGGTGGAATGGATCATATGGGTTTAGCAATGTTTCTGAACCATGAATTCTTGCACCTTCATGTAGTGGTAGACATTTAGCTTATGAACACTCCTTATAAAGTTAAAAACTCATATGGGTTTGAATGTCTCTTTATTATGAATTGCAGGATTTGCAGGATTGAATTAAAGAAGTTGCAGACTGGAAAAAAATTGCGGGCGTTCATTTTTCTATCGTACATTACGGGTAGTAACAATAGATTCAAAGATTGAGTGTTATAAAAAGGTTGTCTTGAAAATCATGTTTTTAGACTTTATACATGTTCATTGTTGTATTTCTTTAATAACTTCGTAGACAAATGGATGCGATTGTTGGTATGTTATGGATTTGCTGAAAATCATGTTTTTAGACTTTATACTCTTATATGTTTGGTTTAATTTGTGTTAAAGAATAAGATCTTAGTTTTCTGCTTAGCTAAAAGTAAAAGGGTATGACGAAACCGAGCATTTTTTGGTTATCGGCAACTTGTGATAGTGACCACTTTTTGGTCACTAATCAACCAAAATAGTGACCACCATTTCGTCTCTGGCAAATTAGTGACCAGATATTTGGTCACGGATTGGTTTGAAGTTGTATCTACCCATCCAATCAGTGACGACTTTTTGGTCACTATTTAGTGACGAAACTGCATTCGGTCTCTAACTGTAAATAGTGACGGACCTATAGTGACCACAAGTGACCACCTAAATTTGGTCACTAATCACGTTTAGTGACCAAATTGGTACTGTTTGTGACGAAAATTGTTTGTCACTATTGTCACTTTTCTTGTAGTGAATAAAATGTCAAATACAAATATCTACATTATAAATAGTATAGATATATTTATGGATATTTATATTTGTATTAATACATTTTACGGAAGATTAAACACTTTTTTCAAAACTATCATGCAGATAAACTGTCGAATACATACCACCTAAAAATCAGTATATTTCATATCACCACTGCTTTGCGCGGGTATCATTAAAAGAAAGTTGATAGCCGAGAGATTTTGTTGGCTTGTTTATCAATCAAACTTCTATAAATTCCCTCCCCACTCTTCACCCACTCACCCCTTCCATTCCTCCTCCTTCTACCCCCTTTTCACCCTCAAAATTTTAGGGTTATTTTCTTTTTAACTCTTCAGCTAAAACTATTCAATATTTACTGTATTTCCATAATTAATCACTACCCAATTGTCATAAACTCGTAATACATATATTTCAATCAGGTACCTTACATTTTCCTCAGTTTCCATTATTTTTCATATCTGTTTATTGTTATTGGTACTAGTTTATCTCTTGAAATTTGATCAAGATTTGAGTTATGTGTGATTATGGCTGTGTAATTGTATTTATATTTCTGTACCCTTTGGATAGTTGTTTATAAATATATACATGCAGGGTTATATTGTGTTGCATAAAACTTAGGAACATCAGTATTAGAGAAATGATAAGGAGAAAACTTACAATATAATCAGAAAAAGATTTTGCTGATTTGGGAAATTTTTTAAGGTTGTTTACATTAGACACCTTTTTTGTTTGTGCTGTTTTAGTTGTTGTACTTTTATTATATCCAAGTCGTTAAAAGATGGTTTGTTTGTCCAGTTTTATACATCCTGTAACGGAACGGCTTTCAGGAAGGATGGTTTCTAACATTCTATGTAAATGTTAGCTTTTATGTTAAAAAGGTCAAGATTTCAGGTTTCAAAATGACCCATTTGACCCATTTCGTAAGAAAAAAAGGCTTTCATAGATAATGATGTCTATGTGAATATGTTTGATGTATGTATAGAAATGTATAAAAATGTTGCGGTTATGTATAATGGTATCTTCATGGTAGACGTGTAAACCCAAACGAGACAGAAAGTGATCTGTACATGATTCAGATGTAAAAAGAGTACACTGTCTAAAGTGGATCGAATGAAAAAGTATGTTGGTATAATATGCTAAAAAAGGCCATTTTGATACGTGTTGTATTTTCCCCCCTAATACATTTTGTCTTAACCATGTGTACGGTTTTTGTATTCGTGTAACTTTGTTGTTTGGAATTGTTATTTTATTCAGGATGGTTTACGGTGACGAGTTTCAGCCATAAACTTTTCTATTAGTTTATGTTGTCTGTTTTGAGTTAGTTACACTACAGCTGTCTTTGTATTGGTATATTGTTATTTTATGCTCTCCACGATGTAATTGTTTAACTGTGTTTAATTAGGCAAATAAGATATTCCACTTGTCCCCATAGTAATGCACCATGTAGTTGGTTATTAGTCAAATCTTCGAAATATTCTTTTGGTCACAAGGGGGTGTCTGTTATTGCTTATTATAACTACTCATGTCTTCTAAAATAATCAGATGAACACTTGGAATAAGCAACTCCCGATTATTCTAAGCAGATAAGTGGTTTTGATTGTTTGGATGAAACTGCTTATCTTCTAATTTTACTGTAAATAAGCACTTTAAATAAGCAAGCCGTTTAAGTTATGCAGTCCCAAACACACCCTTAATATTGCTTGTGTAAGTGTTGAGTAATCAAATAAGAAGTGTGGATTGGTAATCCTAATAACCCTCGAAATTGCTTATCTAAAGCAAATCCCAAACACCCCTTAAATCATTATTGTCTGTAAGAGCCATGATTACTACAGTAACAAACTCCGATCTAATTGTGGAAATTTTCTAAATAAGGAAATTATGCATATCTAATATATCCAATCAAAAAACAAATTTATAGCTATAATTTCGATGCTTTATGTCTCTGTCAAATGTCTATACACATGATCATTAGTGGGGTTTGTTGTGGTTGTGGAGTTACATCAAGAATAAGAACATAGTGTACCTGACTCATTATTGGGGTCTCTTTATTAGTTTCTTAAACATGTTTCCTTATCAAGGGTATGTTGAACCATTAATTAATAATATTTATATAATATACGACAATATATGATGCTAAAAAGATGAATCCGATTATTCAAGCAATGTGGTAGTGGAAAAAATGAGTGTGACCCCCACCATTATCTTTTAATAATAGACCAAGTAGATTCAAAAGACAAATTACTCATTGGCCAGTTGCTACTTTTTAGAGGGTATTGTATAAACTGTTAAGCGGTTTGGTATAGGAACAGTTAAACATATTGGTTCACATTTTTTGTATCTAACATGTGATCAGTAATAATTTTAGGTCTGGTTCACTAAAAATAAGAACTTTGCAGTCTATCGTGAATATGGAACTCATTGGATATTGTGATTTCAATGTTAAAAAGTTTCTCTGATCCATGCATCTTGATTTTTGTTACATGGGTAAAAGAAATTTCACCGTTAATTTTACTACTCGTGATTTCATTTTTAGCTAAGGTGGTAAACATTTTGTAAGTAGAGCTTATTTTTTTAGCTTTTGCAACGTACAGAAAAAGCTTCAGTTCAGTCTTATCTTTCTAGGAGCGCTTTTTTTTTTTTTTTTTTTTTTTTTTTTGTTTGTTTCTTATTATATACAGTTAAAACTTTATATTATTGACATGGAGCTGTTACATAACAATGTTTAAATCCTGAAAGTGTCATTATAGTGCCTTTAAGGAAGTTGTATACTAACTTGACTTAAATCTTTGTGTCTCTGGAAGAAAACAGATTAAAGTTATCGGGTTTTGAAGAGCCTTCATGATTTACAATGGGATTTGAGCACATTCTGTAAATGCGTTGCTTTGAAAATGAAGTACGCCACATATACTAACAAAAGTTTATGATGCACAAAGCTTTAACTTTTGGTTGTTTCTCATTTAACACTTGGTTGCTTCATTTCAGATTTCAGGATTTTGCTTCTTAAGTATGTGCTCACTCAGCACCGGTGATAAGAAAACATTGAAAAGGTGGTTTTTTATTGACAAGCGAGTTGGATAAAGATTGATCAACAGTTTTTTCCCACTCACGAACCTTCAAAAAATTTTAGTCTACTTAAATCTGTCTTCTGATTAAATGGATCTGAGCTCAGTGAATGCTTCTCCTGTTCTTGCTGATCCTGTTCCTATAAATCAAACCATTTTAGGATTTCATTCCAGTGTATTTTCTCTCTCATCGGGAACTTCATTCCCATTATTAATTCCAAAAAAGAAACCTGGGAAACTTGATGATGTACGATCCAATGGTTGGCTTGATGCCATGCAATCTTCTTCACCTCCTCGTAAGAAGATGCTTAAAGATGTTGGCGTTGAGCTTGCTTGTGATGACAGTGATCTGGTTTACTATTCTTGGATGGTATGCCTTAATATGCATTGGGAGTATTATTTCTTTTTTACATGTTTTTTTTGCAAATTTAATCAATATTTTTATAAAAATGCCAAGAACATCAAATCAGCATTCTTGATTTTCACAAATCATCAAAATTTAAGGTGGACAAAAAAACATTTTACTTCACCATTTTTGTCCAAAATTTCTCATCTTCTCCCCATATTTTGCAAAAATGCTGTGGAAAACGTTAAAAGACCTTAATCATATGTTCAGCGTCTTATAATTTGCTGTCTTTGTTGTCTTTCTGTTGCACAAAGCTCAAGTATCCATCGGCCCTCAAATCTTTTAATCGTATTATAAATCGTGCCAACAAGAAAAAGATAGTGATCTTCTTAGATTACGATGGGACACTCTCACCAATAGTAGATGATCCCAATCGTGCATTTATGTCAATCGATGTAAGTAATACCTCCAACGGATCTCGATTTTTATTCTATTTTTATGTCAATCCTAACACACTTGCTTTTTTAAGATGCGTGCTGCTGTAAAAGATGTTGCTAAGTATTTCCCCACTGCGATTATTAGTGGAAGAAGCCGTGATAAGGTATCATAGTTTTTAATTTAAAGTGTGATTAACTTTCAAAAAGTCGTGTTTGACTTTTGGTTGCTAACATGAAAATCCAAATTGACAACAAAATGCAACTATGCGAAAATGATGAAAAAGTTCATGACTTTATGTATAATGAAGAGTAGACAACTAAATGCAATCAAAGTCTTACATTATTCTGTGTTAAACTGTTCAGGTTTATGAGTTAGTAGGACTAACAGAACTCTTTTATGCTGGTAGTCATGGTATGGACATCATGTTCCCAGCTGAGGACACCATGTCTATCAACCATACAGACTATATTCGTTCTACTGACAAACAGGTATTATATCTACCCAATTTCACTTTTCTCGACAAATTTTGTAAAGGTATCAATTTCGATCCATTCAATTATAAATGGGGTTGATTTGGGGCACCTGTTATCTCTAAACAGTTAACCGTAAAATAAACAATATTAGTTAAAAAGGTTACGGGTCAAATGTACAAAACTCGCCTAACGTGTATTTTTTATGCTAAATTTTACGAATTCAAAAAAAGTGGATTCTTATTGAATGAATGTAAATTTTCTACATCACATATGACAAACTTGCTGTGTATAAAAAAAGGTGAACTTTTAGATAAACAGCGTTTTGGGTCAACCGAGTCCAAATTTACATGATTTGACCCAAATACGTGTTAACTTGTAACCCAAGTACCCAACCTGCTGACCCCGCCTATTCTTCCACCATTAAATCACTCCATATTTTTTGAGTCGATTTGTGTTTCTCTTATTTAGGGCAAGGATGTAAATCTGTTCCAGCCTGCTAAGGATTTTATACCAATGATAGATGAGGTGGGTCTCATTATAAAATTTTATCCTTCAACTATATGATAAAGATTAAAATGTTCATTAATACGGACTAAATGGTAAAGAATCAGCTTATATGCTTGATAAACACAATTTTTCATTGAAGAATACTAACAGCTGTTTTTTTTCTCAACTTAGGTCTATATGACCCTTGTTGAGGTGACGAAGGATATCCCAGGGGCATTCATCGAAAATCACAAATTTTGTACTTCTGTTCATTACCGAAATGTAGATGATAAGGTGAGAAACTCTTTGGTTTTACCATCAATGTAATAAGAACGTATCCTCATTTGAAAGATTATGCTTCTTACGTGTTACAGAGTTGGCCTATGATTGCACAATGTGTTCATGATGTCTTGAAAGATTATCCTCGTTTGAGATTAACTCATGGGCGGAAGGTAATATAATAGCTTTAAGCTTTATATACATTCTTTCAATTTTACGACATTTGTGTGACTATTTGCAATTAGATGTGGCAGTTGGGTGTGTGTAATTGGTCAATCGGGTTAAGCTAGAATATCCAGCTAAAAAGTATCTTGAAATGGCCAACGACTTATCTGAAATGTATTTAAAAAAATTTAAATCTTATATATTTAACACAGTAATGCTTTGTTACCTTCCTTTTTGACGTGCAAAAAATTACTAGTTTTGACATGAACCCGTGATGACTGATGACCCATTATCCGACCTGCCCATTTTCACACTCCTATTAGTAAGTAATGTTTTAAAAACTGAAGTTCGTTCATTTGTAGGTTTTAGAGGTCCGTCCTGTGATTGATTGGGACAAAGGAAAGGCGGTAGAGTTTCTACTTGAATCACTGGGTATGTTGAAACGCCTTTTTCACTTGAGACATTTTGAACTGTTCCAGTTCTTTATAGTACTACTAAAATTTACATGGGAAAACATGAAGTGAAGGTGTAGAATTTGCACTCGATAATAATCTTGTTCGGTCTTGTTTATAGGGCTAAGCAACAGTGATGACGTGCTTCCAATTTATATAGGAGACGATAGGACTGATGAAGATGCATTCAAGGTATATAACTTCTATCAACCATCACAAATTCTCAACAAAATCGTCTGATCAAAGCATTTGACACATATTTTCATTTTCCATTAGGTTTTAAGAGAAGGAAACCGTGGATATGGGATTTTGGTATCTTCAGTACCCAAAGAAAGCAAAGCTTTCTTGTCTCTTCGGGATACTTTAGAGGTCAAAGACTTTCTTAAATCCTTAGTTACATGGAAAGAGATGTCTGATACCGACAACTATTAAAGGCAGATAGTAACGTTCGTCGTTTTTGGATTTTGAGTTGAAAGTCAAGTTAGTTTTATAAATAAGCCGAAGTCGAAGCTTGTGGGAACAGCAGGCTGAGCATGGTACCGTTTTGTTTTTGTGTGTTATTTCAAGTGGAAGCTATTTTATCTGCTTATTAGTTGGTATTTGTTTGATTGATTGTTGTTTGCTTTGTTTTTGGATGCTAATATAATTTTAGCAAACATTTGTTGCTTCTTAATTATCAAAAATTTCATGGCTTTGACCTTTTTTAATATTTGCGGCCTTGTTGGCTGTAGTCAAACTTTGACTTTTCATGGTCAAGGTAGCAGTCAACTTTTATGCAACCACTATCCGTTTGATTTAAAAAAAAGTAATTCTTATATCAGTTCTTAAAATCGGCTATGAAAACATAAGTATACTACATAAACCAACTATCACCAAGGTGGCCTCATGATCAGACTTCGATGTTCTCACAAAAGATGTCACATTTAAACCTCACTAAATGCTACATAAACCAGCGTAAGGATTGAAAACGGTCACTAGATTCCCCCCAGCTAGACCACGTAGATCTGAATCAAATACTTGCTCACTTCATCTGTTTACTTCCATATTGCATAAACCATTTGTTGAAGGTAAGCCAGGAAAGGCCTGATATTTGCTGGTCCTCTGAAATGGAATCCTATCCGTGTATATGTCGGCGGACGCGCGGTAGCGTTCGTGGTGGTGCTTCAGGATTCCAATGTACTGCGTCCGAAGGGCAAAAAAGGTCATGTTAATTAGTGAGTATAAACCAGAGATGAAAAGGAAATTAAACAAAATAACGACATGACTGAAAAATAAATTCTAGCTAACAGCAATTCGAGCATCACACAAACCTTGGCACGCATTTTTTTTACAAAAGTCAACATCGTCAACTAAGGCTGGATGAAGATAATGACTAGAACTGCAGCTGTACGATAATGGTTGATCGCTTCCTCATAATCTTAACGAATCATCAGAATATGAACACTTGTTCGTAATAAATGATTTAGAGGTCTTAAGCTCAAATCTTTTTGCATATTTAATGATCGTTACGATATTAGCCATGGCCCCTTTTAAAGAGCTTATCAAACATCTTGAATCAATTGAAATTTGATAAATGAGAGAGCTATATTTGAAAATAAAGCAGTGACAACTGAGAGAAGTGTAAGGCGGGGTTTGTTTAAGCTTATATGTGCCTTATGAGGTTATTTATCTTTCGGGTTATATTTCATAAGCCTCAATTTTCCGGCTTATTTTGAGATTTGTGGGCGTATATAAGTTATTATGAATTTATGATAAGCCTATAAATTTTAAAATAAACCGGAAAATTAAGGCTTATTAAATATAAGCCAAAATCAAATAAGCTCATAAACCCACATATAAGCTTAACTAGACACCCCCTAAAAGGTTATGAGACATGCACAAGTAACAAGTGTCACTTCTTATTTTATTTTATTTTTTTATTATTTTTTTTTTTTCATAATCATTTTTTTCTACATTTAATATACAAAATTTTTTTCATCAAATTTAAGTTTTATTCAATTTTTCTCATAAAAGATTATCATCAATTGATGATGAACAAAACTTATATTTGATAATCAAAGTCTATGATGAACAACTATTTTTATTGATGAACAACGACAACTATTTTAGCTGATGAAATGACTCAATTAAGTAATTTGGTGATTTTTTAGTTTAAAGGTGCTTATTTGAATATAAGTGTTTTAGTAATTGATAAAATATTTAATCTTTGATGAGAAAGTCAAATTGCGATGTTTTAAACAATGATGAAAAATTTGTGATGAACCAGACTTTTTGAATGTGCAATTGTTTGTCATAGAATGTTCATCAAGTAAGCATTCATCACAGACTGTTCATCAAAGCACATGTTAATCAAATAAAACTAATTTTCAAGTTTATTAGAGAATTATCAGATAGCTAAATAGGAATTTGAGGTGTTTAGTTGTGAAGAAACTAATTTCGAAGGTATTGTTTATAGACGTGAGTGTTGTGATTTTTGTTTTTTGTCAATTTGCAAGTTGTTGTCTTCGGCAGCTCAACCAACTAGTTAGGTTCATCAAATAGTTTTTATAAAAAAAATGAATGTTTTGTTATGTTCATTAGTCTATAACTCTATATTCATCAATGCAAAATGTTTTGTAGCTTTTTTTTTTTTTTTTTTTTCTCTTTTTTTTTTTTTTAATCATCATTATCGTCATCTTTGTAACTCATCAATTTGAAATATTCATCAATACTTTGTCCATAAATTAACCGAATGTTTACAAATCCTGGTCTGAATGTTTAAAAGTGTCATGATTTTTTACGTTTAGATGTTCATTAATTATAATCTAAATGTTCATCAGTTATGATTCATCATATCTTCATCAATCATGATTCATCTTTGAATTGTGAATGCAAAATATAACCTTTTAGACTTTTTTTAGAGAAGTCCCATTTTTGTTTGATCCTCTTTCTGTTTATTGATTGTATATGAGAAAATTGTCGCAGTGCGGGGAGTTTAGGCGGACAAAACAAGGTACGGGTTACATCAAACCAAACCTCGACTAAGTTGGTTTTAGCTCAATGGATAAGGTCTAATATTTGTTATTTTTTATTTTATTTTATATTATTTTTATTTTTCTTTTCTTTTTCTTTTTCTTTTTCTTGTAAATCGACAAGAATTTGTACAAACGATATTATTGTAAACATAATTAGTTTTATATTATCCTAACTTTTTGTCTGTCTAAATTACAAAATAGTAATGATATAGTGTTTAATGTATAGATTTTTTTTTTTTTTTTTTTTTTTTTTTTTTTCTAGTTCACTAGCATAACTCATCTAATTTTTCTAAAACTACTATTTTAACAACCGATAATCTTTCGTAAGTTCACAATAATTTTGAAACCCGTTAATATTTTATGTTAAAGTTGAATTAAAGAATATGCAGCGAAACATAATCGAAGCATTTGGGTGCAAGTGTTAAACTTTGTATGCTTGCATTAGCTCGTTATAAATAAATAAATAAATAAATAAATAAAGATCTCGTAACTTTGACAAAAACTAACGTATTACACGAAATTTGGTATTTTGTAAAAAGTGTTGGTGAAAATGAATATATTTGTCAACTTTTTTTTTCTTCTTATATTTGAGACTCCAGTTGTCCCTAAAAATTTATAACACAATATAAGAAAACACATTAGTTAGAGCTTTAATATTCGCAAAATTTGTATGAAAAGAGTTTTATTATTTGACAGCTAGTAAATTTTCATAGTTTCATACAACTTCGTAAATAACACTTTTGATTACAGGTAACATGGTTAACTTAAAATAATTAGAGTCCTTTTTTAAATTTGTATTTTATCTATGTGTGAAAATGAGCCAAGTCGTTCGTGAATAGCTTGAGATCAAGATTGAAAATAAAAATCTTGAAGTAACCATATGTAACGAGTTCGAGCCTAAATTATGGCTCATTTATTAACCCAACTCGAGCCTGAACTGTATATACAAAGCTCATTTGGGCTCGCGAGTCTCAACCACATTAAGATAATTTAAATATTAAACATATAGAATACGTTATACATTTATAATATAGGCGAGATTATTAACGAGCTTAATAACAAACTTATTAACCAGCTCAAATTGGATATACTGCATGCCCTAGCTCTGACAGGATCAACTCGACTCGACTCGTTTCTACCCCTAGTGAGACAATTTATCTATTGAAATTTACCGCTAGCCGTGACAGTGGTTAAAAATACTAAATATAGCAGTCTCTCCGTCTCAGTTTATAAATCCATGTTTGAAAAGTAAAAGTCTTTTTTTCAGAGTTTGATCGTAATTATTTTTTTTCGTGTTATATGATATAAAATATATAAATTAATTTGTGTTTTAAATGTATTTTCATTGATATACTTTTCATCAAATATTATATAATACGAAAAAATAATTACAGTCAAACTCTTTCAAACATGGATATATAAAACGGAACTGTGACAGTAATAAATAAAATGTTTCTAAGTGAACACATTATAAAACCTTGAGGATCATCTTCCCCAATACACACACATTTCTCACCAAAATAAAAAATCTGAAAAAAATGTCAACCACTTCACTCTCTTCATCATTCACTCTTCTTCAGGTAATTAACTTATCAACTCAATTAACACAAACACATTGATCTCATCATTTTATACTTCACTAATTATAACTTATTTAATAATCATCAGGACAATACAAGAAGTAGAACACGGTTACCAGTAAGATCAGTAGCTCCGATCAGTTTTCTCACTTCTCGTAGATCATGCATGAAGATCAAAGCGTCGTCGTTTACTGACTTTACTGCTAATCCTAATACCGGTATATTATTTTTGGTTTTTGTATTTAGTTAGTTAGTTAGTTGGTTAGTTGATTGGTGGGTTTAGTTTTAGAAAAATTTTCTTGTTTTTCCGTTTCTAGATTCCTTTAGAAGGGAATGGTTTTTATCTCTTGAGGAGAGTTTAGAATTTTGAAAACCAGTATTTTTCCTTTTTAAAAAGATTACCTCGGATGGCGAGGGCCCAGAAAAATCAGTGGCGGACCCAGAAAAATCCGATGTGGGGGCAAACTTTTTTTTGACGATAGCATCAAAATGCGGATGAAAAAATTAGATTTAAAATGATAAATCGAGTATTATTGCTTAGAGATTGAGGATTTATATGGTTTTAAAGTGTTTAATGTTGTGTTTTAGTATGTTGGTGGGGGCAATTTGAGTTTTGAGTGGGTTGCACTTTCATAAAAAGGTCAAAATTAATTAAAAAAAAATAATTAAAAAAAAATAAAAAATTACACTAACATCGTAACTTTTTTGGCTAGCCCCTGTTACCAATTTGAGTTTTGAGTGGGTTGCACTTTCATAAATAGGTCCGCCCCTGTTACCAATGGTGATTAGGGTTAGAATGAGATACTTGAATGGTAGATTTGGAAATCCCAGTCTTTTTTTTTGTTTGAGAGAAAAAAGTGGAGAAGGGTTGATAACCGTTTCTACTACTAATTTAGGAATGTTGACCTTGCATATACTTTTTTCCAAAATGGACTTTTAAATAGTATCCGTTTGATTGATTAGTAGATGAATTTTTAACCATACACGTGTCTCCACAGAAGGTCAGGCGATACTTCAACGCGAAATTTGTATTATTTTCGATGTATTATTTCCGGGCGACACAATTTTAATGCTGGGCAAGTCCTAGGCAAGATGTGGGCGAGTGGTAGGTGAGTGCGAATGTTGGGCGAGTGCTAGGCGAGCAGTTGAGCGACTTTATGTTAAACTTGAATGCTTCCTATGCTAGGCGAATGTTTCCTAATGTTTACTATCGCCTAACTATTAGCCTGGGCGAATGGACTTTTTTGGACAATAGTCACATTCATTTGGTACAGTGTTCTTGTTGGAACTCACATACATTGACTTTTAGCTATTGACTTTTGTTCATTGTTTTTGGAAAATAGTCAATCATTCGTTACACTTGCTTGACTTTTAGATGTTGTCATAGGGAAAGCAGTCAAACCAGGGAGTGAATTACATAAAACATTTAGAAGAAAATATCTAAGGCCTTAGTACCAAAACAGAGGAGCACAAGATAATGTAGGCGAGTGAAAAGCTGGCTAATTAAAAGAATGATAGTGACATATTTGGTTCAATTTGGTAAAAGATAAGAAAAGAGTTTGAATTAGTAAAATGAGTATCTATATAGATTATTTAGGTAATTGGCTTTTTTATTTTTCTAGTTAAAACTTGGAAAGAGAGAATTTTACTTTTTCTGAAAATTTTGGACAAAAGTGTGACTAAGGTTTTCAGTTTTTCCATTTTCCTATGAAAAATTTCCAGAAAAGATGCGATGTTTTTCTACAACTAAATACACCCTAAGGTATCGAACTGTATATTAATTCCTAACTAAGTTACCATACTATCAAAATGAAAGTTGAATACCTTTTTTTTGATCATGTTGATAGTATGGTGACTTAATTTGGAATTACTCCCAACATATAGTTCGATACCCTTTTTTTTTTTGTGTGTGTGCGCAGAAAACCCTTAATTGAATTAGATGGTTTGTGTAGGTCAAGTAGCTCTAAGTTGTAGCTATAATTATTAAGTGTGAAATGACGTAAAAACTAAAACGCTTCTTTTATTAGCATTTCAAATAGAAGCGTTGCAAAATAGGCATTATATTCTAAATGCTAAACGCTCCTAAAAGCTTGTCGCCAGACACAGACACAGCCGAAAGTTGAAGCAGTTAGTTAGCTGCTTTGTGTATTTTGTTTGTTTAGTGTTAGTTAGTTAGTTAGTTGGTTCTTCCGTCTGTGGGTAGAGTTACTTAATTCGATGACCAAATTTAAGTTTTGTTCTTTTAGTTGTGTTAGTTAATTAGTTGATTGATTGGTGTTTAGGTGAAAGTTAGATGCTTTGTGTAGATCTTAATTGAAGGTTACCCCCCCCCCCCCCCCCACCCCCCCCCCCCCCCCCCTAATAGTTACTTAGCTGATTGTTTAATTTGTATGTGAAAGAACCTAGTCAGTTATTTTGTGCAGAAAAAATTTAAATTTAGTTTGCCGTGTTTAGTTTTATTAGATGATTAATTAATTTCATGATTTGTAGGTAGAAAAACTTAACTTGTTAATTAATTGATTGTTTGATTTGTAGGTGGAAGGACTGAACTCGATGCTTTGTCAAACTACAGTGAAGTTGTTCCAGATACTGTTGTTTTCGATGATTTCGAGAGGTTATATAAGTAGATCGTTTGCAAACTGTTTATAACATGATTTCAATGATACAGTTAAAAAATTGCATACTATGAGTCATACCGATTTATTCTGTTAACTTATCGAAAGTGTTTAACATGTTTCATGAAAAAAACCAGCACCCAGCTTTCACAACTTTTCGACGTTGGTCATTGTAAAATTAGTTAAAAAAAATGAATCAAGACGGAACATTTTCTTGTTAATAAGAAAATTGGTATGGATAAAAGTGTAATGACCAATCTGGAATGCCGAGATAAGTACATTATCATTATCCATTGACGTTGGTAGTTGTAGTAATTAATAAAAAATGACCAGAACGAAACATTTGTGTATATTAAACTAAGTGATTGCTCTTTTGAACTATATATAGGTTTCCTCCAACTGCTGCCACTGTTAGTCCAGCACTTCTATTAGGAATTTGTAGCCTCCCTGATACAACTTTTAAGGTAAGAAGAATAAACTATTTGAGAAGTTTTCTCCAAGTGAATAGGATAAACTGCATTAGTTTGTAAAGAAGTTACTAAAGTATCACAAATCTTGTCTCCAGTTAGTAAGGTTCTATCTTTACCTTTTGTTCTAGGGTGCTGTGGATACTGCATTGGCAGATAAGGAGTGTTATGGTCTAGAGACCCCAGATGCTCGAATGACGTGTTTTGTGAATAAGGTATAGGGTATTGTAGTTATGCAGTTGGCTTTACTATATTTATCGACGGTTTTTGATGTTTGGATGGAAAATTACAGGCTTTGGTAAATGTTGGTGGTGAGCTATCAAAGCTTGTGCCTGGTCGTGTTTCAACTGAAGTGGATGCTCGCCTTGCATATGACACACATGCCATTGTTGGGAAGGTATTACCAGGATCCCATTTCTATTCCTTGTGCCTGTACTTTCTAATTTTGTATTTAGGGTGCGTTTGGTTTGTGGAAGGGTTTGGATTAAGATTTGGATTTGGTATGGTTTGAATGAAAAGTAGGAGAGAGAAAAATGAAATTATATAATTAATGTATTAATTTTATATAATAAAAATATAATTAAAATAAGTATGTAAAATTAAATAGACGAGAGAGATAGAGAGAAGGATGAAAAAGGGCCCACAAATGAAATGATACCTACCATTTTTATGAGGAATGGATCTATGGGTGTCAAAATTAAATCCATTCCCTAATCCATGAAACAAACAATTGTATTTATCTTTGAATCCATTCCTTCATATCAAAACCCCTCAAACAAACGCACCCTTAATTTGTGTTACAGCTGTAATGGTTATATTGCTGATGACCTATAGGATTTTTATATACATTAGTTTATAAATCATTTAATTTGTTTGATTAATTTACGACCGCTTCAACTCTTTTTACCGTTGGATCACTCTTTTGTGGAGTAGTGAGGTATAAATATTTTTTGGTCATTGCACGACCTGTAATCATGATCTGCCAGTTGTTTGTTGGTTTGAACATCCAATCATGACCATTTGAGAGTAATCTTTTCTTCGGGCCTACTAAATTTGGCTTCTTGGTAGACATTTTGGTTAATGCTATGTGGGAATGTCAATGTTTAACATCTTACTCTAAACTTTGTATCGTTTTACTTTGGTGCAGGTGGAAAACCTGTTGCGTTTGTACAATAGTATTGACGTCCCTGCAGAGCGTTTGTTATTTAAAATCCCCTCAACTTGGCAAGTGAGTACACAATATTATAGTTATGTTTTGATGTGGTTTGGTAATCATTTGGGTATATAAGATAATCGTTCTATTCAGGGAATCGAGGCAGCAAGATTATTGGAGTCAGAGGGTATACAAACACACATGACTTTTGTATACAGGTAAGTGTGCTATGGAAATGCCTTTATACTTCGAAAAAGCGCAATCAACATCCAAAACTCATCACATGCTAATGCCTCTGTAGAAGAAACTGTCATTTTAGTTCTATTTTATGCATTATTCACGAACCTGTCTCTTCAGTTCATGTTAATCAGTAAAAAAGTTTCTCCATTCCCATATGCTTGATGGATTACGTTTTGTGCTCCACAAATTATCAAAAACTCATACTGCTATAAGACTAATATGTTTACCTGCATAAGGCATGCTAAAAGATATGAGATTTACAACATCGGAGATTACATGGGGAAGGTACTAAAACCAGAATGTAGGTTCAAAGTTGCTTACCTTCATATGTGATAATGATGAATTGCTGGTTGCTTTTATGCTTCTTCAGCTTTAGCCAAGCTGCTGCTGCTGCTCAAGCTGGTGCTTCGGTTATTCAGATATTTGTTGGCCGCCTTAGGGTAATATACTCGGATTTTTTATTTCAATAATGTTTTCCAATTTCATTATGGTAAAGGATAAACCTAGTTTTACGGGAATAAATCTTTATACGAGACCTTCCTCACTCACCCTGATTTCACACATTGCTAGGATTGGTCCCGCAACCACAGTGGTGATCCTGAGATAGAAGCTGCTCTCAAAAGAGGAGAAGATCCAGGATTGGCTTTGGTTTGTCTCCTAACCTGCTACATCAACTCAGGTACTCTGTATTTTCACTTAAAAAATGGTTTAAAAGTGTCTTTTTGTCTCTTAGGTGACAAAAGCTTACAATTATATTCACAAATACGGGCATAAATCGAAATTGATGGTTGCCTCAATTCGGAACAAGCAAGACGTGTTCAATGTTTTAGGGTACTTCCTATTACTTACCCCATTTAGCATCATTATGTGTTTTAGACTTTTAGTATATTCTGGCCGAAGAATGATCATTGGCTACTATAATATGCAGGGTCGATTATATCATCACTCCTTTGAAGATATTGCAGGCTCTTAAGGAATCTGTGACTCCTGATGATGACAAATACACATTTGTCAGAAAACTATCATCAGAATCAGCTGCAGCCTATAACTTTACTGAGGAAGAGGTATGCTCTTGGATATTTATCTTTTTGCGTGACTGAATTTATTATATGTCATGCTTTGCTTTTTGTTGCAAACTTATCATTAGTTTTGCGAAAATTATTCATACCACTGGCTATAAAAATGTACTATGAACTCCCACATTTATATCTGTAACAACTGTAATGTTATTTTTCTATCGCAGTTGGTGAAGTGGGACCAACGTAGCTTTGCTTCAGCAATGGGGCCAGCAGCATTGGAACTCCTTGCAACGGGGATGGATGGTTATTCCAACCAAACAAAGAGGGTCGAAGAGCTATTTGGAAAAATCTGGCCACCACCAAACGTCTGAGTAACAGGATCAAAAGTTTATCAACTCCATCTCGTATGTTGTTTATGCTTTGTAATGCTCATTTTGAAATAACAACTGTACTACTTGTATGTACTTTTGTAACACTTTAGGACTCTTTTGGCATCCGCGTTTTCTTTGATGATAATGAGATGAGAGATTGTCGTAATGTTCGACCCTTGTAAATTTCAACTTTGCCGCATTAGACTTGTGTTAATGGATAATAAACAGTGATGTGTTTAGAACTTTAGATATTAAAGAAAAGTCATTGGTTTGGTCTAAGTAGGACCATTTTACACGTTTTCATGAATCTACCCAGTTAGTTCTATCCCGTTGATATAACTGTATATAGTCTTGGGTTATAAAACTACGATATACTAATTGTTAAGTAATACAGATATTTATAACTGCTTTACTGTACCAAGTCACGCAATCTTGATTTTATTAGCAATGGGTCTGCTGAAATATATAGTATATTCATGCTAACATTGTTTGAATCAGTTATGGTTTGTCTGACTATTAGCATGTTTTTGATAATTCACTTAACAATATAAGAATGAGGTTTAAGCCATTACAGATGACTTCTCCTCACAAGACTTTATCATTCAACTAAGCATACATATATTTTTTCTGTGCAAATCGGGGTGCGTGACCAAGTCTACCGTCACACATGAGCCAGACAAAGATCTCCTTTAAGGAAGATTGGGGATACCCATAGAAGGAGGCAAGGAGCGAACCATATGTAAGTATGTAACAAACTCTAAACCTTTGCAATTTCTCTGCATGTGTGACCTGCTATTTTTTTAGAATAGTGAGTTGTATAAATTATAATTCTGTTGGACAAAAGTAGAGGTAATTAATCATCAAGAACCTAAACAACTATGTATACATCAATAGATTTAATGTTGCAATCGGGTTCTAACGTTTGTCGAAATCGATTCCAAACACCAAAAAATCTCAATTTTTATTTTCAGGAACCTTAGCATTAATCTGGTTATCACATAAAGGATCAAATGGGTAAAGTGACAATTATGGGGACACAAAATGTGAACCATAAAAATTTGGCACAAGAAATATAATTTCTAACGTATAAAACAGAACAAATATATAAATTGGTCCTTCTTAGCTTGAAAAATAGTAATATCAACTTTGATTCCAAATATACCCAAAAAAGTAGGAAATGTGTAAAACACATTTCTACACATTGATGCATGTTCTGAATTTTCTCTTTACCATACACATTTTAATTTGTCCTTAAATTTCTCGTAACACTCTTCTGTTTTAGTTTACAAAAATAAAACACCATATTAAGCTCATGACATTACAATACAACCAAAACTGAACCAAACTAACAAATGCTATAAGACTTACACAAATGAGTTCCGAAACTACATTAGATGTCGAAATTCCAACAAACACCCCTCTTCTTGGTAACGAAGATGGCTATGCTCCATTGCTAGATGCTAGTCTACCTTCTCAAACTCAAGAAAATTACCAACAACCGAGTAAACCAATTCTGCTTCTAATATCTGGCTTGTTGGCCATTAGCTTGGTAGTGGCTTTAATAGTCGGAAATGTGCAAATTCAAACTCATGACAAGGATGCTCCAGTGCCAGAACGGAGAGATCCAATTGAACAAGGTGTTTCTGAGAAATCGTTTAGGTTACCTGTCGATGCACCTTCTTTTCCATGGACAGATGACATGTTGAGTTGGCAAGGACCTGCCTTTCATTTTTATCCCGGGAAGAATTGGATGAATGGTAAAATTGTCATGCATGTTTAGTTTTAATGGTCTTTCTTTTCCTAACTAATATGTATATATTTTTACGTTTAAAACGAGTTATGTAGCTATGTAGAACCAAAAACACTAATAGAAACCATGTACATAATTAACCATAACTATTAGTACTCTTTATGTCTTATATAACAATGTCCACAAAACAAAAGTACAACAATTACTCGCGTACTGATTTTTTATTTCATTTTATGGTGTTTCGGTTTGATGGGGCAACTTGCTGCTTAATATTCTGCAGATCCAAATGGTAAGTTATATCGGCCTTGGTTCCTTTACGCACATCATTAAATAAGTTTAGTCTATGAATCTCAATTGTATCTATTTTCCCATAGGTCTGGTATATTATAAGGGATGGTACCATTTATTTTACCAATATGGCCCGGAAGCCGCGGTGTGGGGTCCAATCGTGTGGGGTCATGCTGTGTCAAGAGACATGGTTCGTTGGCGACATCTTCCGATACCAATGGAGAGAGACCAATGGTACGATGTGAACGGTGTATGGACCGGGTCAACAACCATCCTTCCAAATAACAAGCTAGTTGTCCTTTACACTGGTTCAACTAATGAATCGGTTCAAGTCCAAAACTTAGCATACCCGGCCAACCCATCTGACCCACTCCTTGTGAATTGGGTCAAGGACCCCGCAAACCCCGTTATCGTCCCACCACGCGGGATTGGTTATAAGGACTTTCGTGACCCTACCACGGCCTGGCTTACCCCTCAAGGTAAGTGGCGCATGGTGATTGGGTCAAAAGTTAACAAAACAGGAATTGCACTATTGTATGATACTGAGGATTTTATAAATTATGAACTTCAAATCGGGTGGCTTCATGATGTTTCGGGCACGGGAATGTGGGAGTGTGTTGATTTTTACCCGGTCTCTAAAAATGAGGCTGGGCTCGATACCGGGGCGTATGGGCCTGATGTGAAACATGTACTTAAAGCTAGTATGGACGATGATAGATGTGATTATTATGCTATTGGAACATATAATCCAGTGATAGGAAAATGGATTCCCGATGATCCTAAAATCGATGTTGGGATTGGATTACGATATGATTATGGTATATACTATGCGTCAAAAACGTTTTATGACCAACATAAGAAAAGGAGGATTTTGTGGAGTTGGATTAAAGAGACCGATAGTGAAAAATCGGATATCAAGAGGGGTTGGGCTTCACTTATGGTACATAAAACATACATCTCTTGTGATGTAATTTTCATTTTAAATGTTGGCTTGTTATTGTATTTTCTTGATAAGTTATATGTATTATTTTTATCATTATATCTAGGCGGTACCAAGAACAGTTGCGCTTGATCCAGCAACGGGTAGCAATTTGATTCAATGGCCGATTGAGGAGTTTGATAAACTTAGATCAAATCTTAACGAGTTCAATGAAGTTCGACTCGAACCTGGCTCATTGATTCCACTTAATGTGGGCCCAACATCTCAGGTATGTCAAAACATCATGGATCCACCATGGCTATGCCTAGTTTGATCATAAACCATGAATCTCCAAGACATATGTGTTCAAAAACATTTAGTGTTTTGTTTATGACTAATAACTTAAAGATGATTTTTTTTCATTGACAGTTGGATATATTGGTCGAGTTTGAGCTAGATAAGAAAGCTAGCAATAAACTACGTGTTGGAGGCGGTGTGCCATATAATTGTGCTGGTCACGGTGGAGCTGGTGTGAGAGATGCATTAGGGCCGTTTGGTTTACTAGTTCTTGCGAACAAGAACCTCACTGAACATACGCCTGCATACTTTTACATTGCCAAAGGCAAAAAAGGCGAACTGAGTACATTCTTTTGCATTGATCAATCAAGGTATTGTTGTTTTTCTTACTTGAGCATATACATTTATTCATTGGTGCACATTCAAAGCGTATGGTATATAACTATATATGTGATGGTTTCAAGGTGTGCTTTTATGCTAATTATTGATTAACTTTGTTTTTGTTTTTGTTTTTTTTTTTTTGTTTTTTGTTTTTTTTTTTTTTCGTTAGATCTTCCATTGCAGAGGATGTCGATAAGTCCATCTACGGTAGCACAGTCCCCGTCCTTAAAGGCGAAAAATTATCCATGAGAATTTTGGTAATTTTCTATCTATCATAATTCGTAAGTTAGTTTTACTGACATATAGACTTTAGAGGTTACAATTTCAACACATTTCAATAGTTTATTTGTGTTGCATTTTAGTAAAACATTTCAGAATCATTAACTAGAAAGAAAACAATAAAATGGATCGAATGAATAAACATGTCCATAGTCATGCAACATGTAAATTTTTATACACACACCATCCTGTATTGTTGCCCAACAAATTTGACATGTACCAAAACTATATGTTTTGACACATTGATCAACCTACTTGACCTGTCAATCTTGTCACCTATAATACGAAAAAGAAAACCATATAAAAATGTGGCTGTGTTCAGAACTTATACAACCTCTGAGGCTTTCTCTAGGTGGACCATTCGATAGTTGAAGGCTATGCACAAGGAGGACGAACGTGCATTACTTCACGTGTTTATCCAACAGAAGCAATTAATGACGATGCTCAAGTGTTCTTATTCAACAATGCCACTGATGTTACCGTGGTAGCTACTGCCAAGATATGGCAAATGGGTTTGAGTTCAAGGAATGAAAGTGGATGGGTTTGGCTAGGCTCGTCGCTGATCTTACTTGTTGTCTTTTGGTTCGTGGTATGGACATGGCAAAATCAAAGAAGAAATCGGTCCTAAACAAGCAAAAAGTTGGCTAAGCCCAAACTGAGACCTTGAGCCTGTCTCGTCCACGGTTGGGCTAGGCCGAATAGGAACTTCTTCCTGCAATAATAAGTTGGCAAGACTGAATAATAAAGTTTGTAACGTGAAGCCCTTGGCCTCGAGGTCATACTCGAGCGAGTAGTGCCCGTCAAGAAAGGATGAAATATGAAGTAGTCTTGTTTGAATACTTAAAAATAAGATTATGACTTATGAGTACATGGATTGTTAGGCCTTTTTGCAGGCCTAGCAGTAGCTATGGGCTGAGGGTGAGTGGATTATTGTAGGGTTGGGTTTCTGTACTTTGGGCTGGGCTGGTTCATACGGCCCGGATCAATACTTATTTTGTTGCCTCACCAACTAAAGGAGTTGTAAAATTAATTCTGAGTTTTTAACACAAAGGAATGTTTTTATCTGTTTTTTTTTATCGATTCATGAAATTGTTTGGTCAATGTTTAAAGTGTTTATATTTAGGCTAAATATCCTTTATGATGATATTAAGAAGACTATGATGTAACCACAAGCGGTGACCCAGTGGAAAGAATACCAGTCTTTCAAAGAGGAGGTAAGAGGTTTGAATTCAACGAGTAGAAAATTAATCCTCTTGTGGTCATGGAGTTTCACCTGCGCCGACTCCGGGCTATCCAAAAATATAATCACTTTGAGATTAGTCGGCTCATAATATCGAGTCAGAAAATCAGGTAACCCAAAAGAAGACTTGATGAAGCACATGAACACTAAGTTATTAGCACATAACATAAATTTCTATTGTATGAACTTGGATCAAACAGAAATGATTTAGAAAAAAATAATATATTTCGTATGAGAAAATCTACAATTCAGTGTCGGCATTCCTGTCACATATAAATTTACTAGGTTTTGAACCCGCGCGTTGCCGCGGGGTTTTTGTATACGTAAGTTAGCAAAAAAAAAAAAAAAAAAAAAAACGCCAATGGAATTCATGGCATGCCATACTTACAGAGTTTTTTTTTTTTTTTTTTTTTTTTTTTTTTTTTTTTTTTACAATTAGTTTAAGCGAGTGTTGGTACCCGCGCGTTGCTGCGGAATTCTTTTGTCGCCGTTAGCTATTTAACGTGAAGTTAGTTACCTAGGACTGACTTTGCAATTGATGTGTAACATGAAGGACCATTTACGTAAATTATGTGAGGACTAAATTTGCAATGAATTGCTGAGATGAAGGACAAAGTGCGTACAATTTTTTTTAAATGTTAAAGATAACGGTCTTTAGTTAACAGCCGTTAAATAACTAACGACTGTTAGACAAAAAAAAAAAAAAAAAAAAAAAAAAAAAAACGTCCACTGTAAAACTGTAGCTGCTACAGTACATTTTTTTTCCCGCTCCCATGTACTATTCACAAGCTCTTGCTTAATGTTATATATACTAATATATGTTAACATCGCATATTATTTCTTTCTCTATCATGTCGGTATGATTATGTGCTTTCTTGCACCCAACTAAAAAAAGATTTTGGTTTACATTTTACACTTGATATTGACCGCAACAACAAATCCATATTTACTAATAGTTTTTGCAAAACATATCTTAATCTGAATAACTAAATGTTGGTATCACATCCATGTCGTATATATGGTTGATCGTACAGCAAATTACGTATGAGGATGATACATGGTGATCGATAAATTTGGGGCGATTGTGATGATGTCGAGTATAAGATAACATCATCTTCTTCATTTAACACTTTCACATGCATTACCTTATCATCATGATTAATTTCTATACAAGAAGAGATGGTTCACGGGTCCACTCTCGCGTTGTGTATAACGTAGTATTGTCTATTTCTTATTGCCAGGTTTAATGTACTCGACATCATCACCATCACTTTAAATCCTTTAATCAAATCACCGATATGTGCAATTTATTATACAATTAACGGTAAACACGAAGATATACCATTCATAATTACTATAGTGGAGTTAGGATCAAACGATAAATCAAAACAAAATGAAAATAGTGAAAAGAAACTACAACCACACATTTAAGATACATCTACACAAATATATATCCTCTTTAATTTTTCACTTTTATTTAAAATATCTATTTTTTTTTCTTTTTTTTTTTTTTTTTTTTTTTTTTTTTTCTCACTGAATCTCTCTCCCGTACAGAATATTCTACAACTCAATAATCATGGTTAGGATATATTCATAAATGTAGGGATGTTCACAAATCGGGTAATACTCATAGGAACCAAAATCTGAAACCGAACCGAATTTGTCAAAACCAAAACCGAGCCGAATTAAATATTCGGTTTTCAGTTTGGATATGATTTTGAAAAAAAACTGAAAACCGAATTTATATAAATCTATATATTTCTATATAAAAAACCCATTAAAACTCTTTATTAGTATATTAGAAAAAAAAAAATTTTAAAAATAAATAAATTAAGCTTGATTTTTTTTTTTTTTTTCATGTTGAAAATTTATATAATCAAATGAAAAATATATAAATCATGTAATTCGTATCAACCCGAAAAATGAACCAAATTCAAATTCAATATTTGGTTCGGCTTGATCCAATTTAAATGATTCAGTTCAATTTTCAGTTTCACCTAAAAAATAATAATAAAATTAAATTAACTGAACTAATCGAATCGAATAAACAGATAAGCGAACCGATGAACACCCAACATAAGTAGGCCATATGACAATCAGTATAAAAGTACCATTTTGAGTTGTTTTGGTCACACACATGTATTAAAAAACCGAGGCACCATGTGATGCAAGAACATGTCAAGAAATAAACAACCATAGTCCATAAATATGTCGACTGTATTATGATTAGTTGGTGAATAATGATTACAGAAGGAATGATTTAGACCAAATTACATGATTTTGACCAAACATCCAAATTATACTATAATTTCGAGTAATGTTATATTTTTCTAAGTACATTCTCTTTAGATTTCCTACTGTCATTGTAACATTGTTAGTATTTCTACACGATTATTATTAGAACGAAATTTAATAGAATATACTATTTTAAAGCTGCAAGAAACTTTTCAAAAGTCAGTGATTAATTTTGAAAACGAATGAAGATTAGTAAAAAAGTTACAAGATAATTTTAGAGGGTCAATGATGGGATTTGTGACAGAAAAAAATGTAAATTTGGTCTTTCCATTTAAGGTTACTATACGTATACTCCGACGGAATTTTATAGCGGTATATAATTATAATTGAGATATTGTGATTAAGTATTTCGTGTAATATTATTTAAATATTGATCGCGATTGAGATGAATTTGTAAAAAAAGAAAAACAAAAAGAAAAAAACATATAAAAGTTGCGTAGGATGAATTATTTGTAAAGAGAAGACAAATTAGAGCTGCTATGCATAATTCGTAGGATGAATTTGTGAGTTTTATAATGTTTTTTTTCTTTTTTCTTTTTTTTTAATGTTTAATTTAGAAACTAATAAATATAAGTTTTTCAAACTTGTCATGCATAAGAATCATGGATTAAGGAAAGCATGTTTCAGTGTTCAATTAGTAGAGATGTTTGAAATTTTAATTGTTTAAGTAGTAAGAGTAATTTAGAAAAAACATTGTTTTCATTTATTCCTAATATAGATTCAGTTTTTTTTTTTTTTCAAGAAAAGTTTTTTTTTTTTTTTTTTTTTTTTTTTGAACGGCTTGTTAGTTGTTAGTGGTTTAGGAAGCAATGACATCCAATTGGACAGTATGTTAACTCTGAACTCCCGCTGTATACATACTATGATTAGGAAAAATGAATTTACATTATATGTAGTTATGATTAGGAAAAGCAAACTTTTGACTCTAGCTACATACACATTATGATATGATTGTGGGAGGAGTATTAATACACGGGTTGTGTTATCCCAACTCTCTCTATGGTGTCACATCATAGGTTTTTAGTCAAACCGTACAACCTGTGATGCATACTGTACAACCGGTAGATGCATCCAATCATTTGCAAACCCTCCCTATAGGAGGGTGTGGTTAACTCATGCATAATACACAGTCGGAATATTGATGAACATTTTTCATTAATGACGAACATTTTGTCTTGATAAACATAACACATTTTTTTGTATATTTGATGAACATAACAAATAATTTGCTATTTTGATGGATAATTTTGTTTTCTCCACCCTTCTTTAATAAACAACTTATTTGTTGAATTTTCTAAACAATCTTAGATGAACAATTGCAGATTCAATGTTTTGGTCATTACAATTTTAACTTTTTTCATTAAATGGTGAAACACTGATGAATTACTAAAACATTAATATTTTAATGTACAACTTCAAATTCTAAAACAACAAAATTGCTTCACTGAAACATTTTATCGAACAAATTATGGGTGTTTTCATGAACACGTGATCTCTTTTAAAATTTAGGAGAAAAACTTTATAAAAACAAAAAGATGAAGAATGGATATTAATTTAGAGTTTGTATATCAAGATTTGTTATAGTAATTTCGTTTGACCTTACATTGAATGAAACACAAATTTTGGTGAAATTCGAATTCTTTAAAAGGATTGTACTCCGTAATTTGTAGGGATTAAAAGAATATACGAAGATTTTTTTTAGAATGAAAACTTTTTCACACTTATACCACCTATCTCACAATATATGTCACAAAAATGCCTCCAACGAGGCTTGAACCCACAACCTTTAGGTTGGTGAAGAATTCACATACCACTAGACCAAAGGCCTTGGGTGAATATGATGAAATTGAATAGACATCAAAACCTAATTTTGCTAAATGAATTTCTTAGTTAATTTTCGGGTCAAGATTTGGGTAAGTTTTGAAAGAGAAGAAGAAGAGATGTGATAACTATGAAGTGAAAATGAAAAAGTAAAATGACACACGTGTTAGTATAAGAATGTTTTTTAGACATTTTACAAAAATGAGTTTGTCTCCCCCTTTCTATAGGAGGGCAGAGATTCAGTGAAAAGAAAATCTAAAATGAGAATGATGAAAAATAACACATATTTGAGATGCGATTTGAATTAGATGCATCTCTATTCATTTATATGCATCTTAATTAGTTTCGAAAGTGATCATGAAGTGAAAACGGCGCAAAGTAGTTAACAATAAATTTGACCGGCGGGGACGAAAAATATATAGAATTCACCTAACTTGATGAAGTGCATCTAGTTTATGTATATGCATATAATTTTTTGCTAGAATACATATTACGGTGCATCTAAAAGATTAAGAATGCATCTAATTAAAGTCAATGTATCTCTAACTCAAAGACGGCACTAATAATAATCATACTCTATAATCTAAAAATATGCATAAATTGTTGATGTAATGTCATCCTTTTAACACATCTAAGTCTTTAAATATCTTAAAAGGGATGAAGCGTTAAAAAGAGATGCATCATGGTAGATTGGTAGCTATTACGGAGTATTATATATTTAGCTGAGTAATGAGTATATGACTGAAACCGTGATTATGAAGTAAAGGTTGCATATGAAACACGCAAAGAAAGATTACAATAGTAATTAGGACATAGATTAATGTTGTGAGGCGTAATTTTGAAACCTTATCATACTAAAATACGCGCAATAAGTGTCATTTTGAACTGCTACCCACACGCTCTCTAGATTGATTTTGAAAAAGTTAATTTCAGTTCCTAAACTATGTATGATTAACAAAACTAGTATTTTGATTTTCTTTCTTATAATCTTAGTCCAATACCGTGCTTACAAAACTAGCTAGCTAGTCTTTGGATTTTCTTTCTTAACACTACGTTCCCGAGATATACGTTTGAAAGAAAAGAAAAGAAGGTGAAAGAAATCAAAATAAATTAATGTTTCCGAGTTCTTTTCTGGAGAGAAGAGAAATGAGATGGAGAGGAAATTTGGTTCACTTTCTCTCCAAACTCTTCTTCTCAAAATTGGGATGATTTGGAAAGAAAGTAAATAAGGAAACTTATAATCCCTAAATAAAATGACTTAAATGTGTTAAAATACAGAAAAATACGAACGGCAACCTTTAAGGCTGTTGATAACAACTTTTTTCATACAATTCGCTAATATTAAGACATAATGAGAAACATGCTCTGCATTTTTCGCTAAAATGACCATTAAGAAGAGTGAATTGAATTTGTGTGTGAAAAAATTTAGAAGATGGTTAGTAATTTTGGATGATTTTTAATGATTTTTTTTAGACATTATATATTGTCTTAGCAAAAGTTTCGAAAAGTAGTTGTTAACAACAACCCTAGGGGCTGTTAGCAAAACCCTAAAACATAATCTAATTTTTCATACAACAATGGTTATACATGTAAAATCATTAGTTTCTCTCTCTCTCTCTCTCTCTCTCTCTCTCTCTCTCTCTCTCTCTAACTTGGAAACTAACTCGGGAACACGAAATAAAATTTTAAATTTCATTCCTCTTCTCTTCTCTTCTTCCAATTTTTGTCACTTCTCTTTTTTTCTTTAATTTCAAAACTGGGAACAGTAATATCCCAGAGAAGCATCGTTGTAATTGCGAAAATGCTTACAACACTGTCTATGCTTAACAAAAATATTCTTTTGATTGACGTGGGTCATAAGTACTCGATAATTTATGAAACGAACAATTAATCAAATGAATGGGTTAAATGGACAAATTTTTCTATACCAAAAAGGTTCATGAGTCAAACAACTTGAGGCACAACTACGAGGTGTTTTTCTCCATTTTCTGTTTCCTATTACGGAAAGTGATATGATACACACATATGTATGTACTCCTTATTGAACGTCGAAAACAATCTCATAAGTTATTATGTTTATTAAGGCACAATATATGGAGGTTACATGAAAGGAAATCTACAAATCCTAAACCCACAAACGGGTTTTGGCTTATTTATCATCTAATACTCCCCTGTAGTTCGAGCGGCTAAATAGCTAAAGCTTGAATTAGAGAAAAGAATTTTATTATTAAAACATAAAGATAAATATAAAAACAAAACTAAAGATAGTTATATTGACTAAAAAAAATTAAGACTTTGATAGGTACCCAGCTATGTAATACGAAAAAAGTGATTTTGTTTTCTTTTCGACGACTGTCTGGACTTATAACGGCGTGTGACTGAGAGTCCAATAGGTGGAGGCAGTGATTCCGGTATGTTTTTCTTCGGAATTTAATTACGAATCCACGGTCACTAACGGGGTCACCTAACGCTAAGTGGATTGAGAGTTATAAGCAAAACAGTAAGGGATTATTGTTTTCTGAACACAACTGCTTGTTTTGAAGCGTGTGAGCGCGTCCTTATGGCTATAATTGCGATTCCAGTATGCTTTTTTTTTTTTTTTTTTTTTTTTTTTTTTTTTTTTTTTATTAGAAATTTAATTATGAATCCATGGCCGCCGACCTCGCCAGTTAACTCCTTACAATTTGAGAGTTACGGCTGAAACAATAGGCTGTTGTTTTTTTTAGTACGAATAAACGACGATAGCTAGGGTTTGACGGGTGGCATTGAGGCGGCAGCTAAAAGTAGCCGACAAGGTCCGAGGATGAGACCTAGAGCTTTGTTACCATGCTAGATGATCCGTGTTGGGTATAATGTTATATTCATCGACTATTTATAATGTAAATGACCTAAAACCCTAATGAACCTTAAGCCCACAAAACTAGGCTTGGGGCTTACTAATAATATATCATTTAATACTCCCTCGTAATTCGAGCGACGATATTGCGAAAGCTCGGATTGAATTAGAAGAAAAAAAAAAGAAGCTGTTGATGAAGACATCCAACAGCAAGCGGAGACAATTCTTCAAACAATGACAGTAAAGCAAAGAGCTTGTGTCATAATGGTATCTCTTGTTATTGAGATGCTCTCCAGCCAAATAATTGTGGGTTCAAACCCTGCTTAGGACATGTGAGATAATTGTGGTTTATAATTTGTGAGATAGTTAGTTGTCGATTTAAAAAAAAAAATCAACAAAATAAGCATTAAACCAAACATAAATTATTGTTGAATAAATCTGCAAACATGCGGAGAAAAATGAAAAATCTTTAAACTGCTTTAGCGAAAGGAAGACAAACAACAAATAAGCAATTTTTATTCATTATTATTATTATTAGGGAAAATTCTTGATTTGCCCCACAAGTACAAAAGTACTTACCCTTAGTACCTCACAATTTTTTTTTCAAATGCTCCAGAGGCGGAGGTCGCTTGAAAAATTTGGGCGGAATATATTATAATGTGACACTTGTCCCTAGTGTTGTCCCCACCATATACCTTCATGGTACATCTTACCATATGTACTTCTTGGGCGACTAGGATCTCCATTTCTTGGGCGACTTGACTATTTTGTCTTTTTGTGAAAAATGGTTAATTACATTTTTGGTCCTCATAATTTGCTTGTTATTTTATTTTTGTCACTCTTTCTTTATTTTTTATAAATAGCAACACATCTCATAAACTTTTATCATTCACCAACAAGATTCAACCACCACCATCTCCGGTCACACCACCACCGCCACCCACCACCACCACCACCAACCATCACGACCATCGCGTGGATATACACCGCCCACACCATCATCATCACTACTTCCTCCCCGTTCTTCTGGTGTACAACACGCACCACAAAGCGCCTCCAAACACCATCTCCACAGCTACAAATCACCACCAAGACCTCATTTCTTTTTGTTTCTTACTCACCGAAGATTCAAGGTAGGCAAACCCACCATTATCTCGTCATTCACATGACGGTGGGTTAAGATTTGAATCTGGGTTTTTTAACAGATCTAGTTTTTTTTTTTTTTTTTTTTTTTTTTTTTTTTTTTTTTTTTTTTTTTTTTTCCTCCTTCCTTCCTTCCTTTAACCCCTTAAACAAACAATGGGTGTCTTCAATTATGCTTCTGAGTGTAAGAAACAAAAGATACCCACCATCGACACCACCAACTGTTACCACACCAAACCTCATCACCAAACCCACCATCGACACCACCAACTGCTACCACACCACACCACACCAACCCTCATCACCAAACCCACCTTCGACACCACCAAGACTCCATCGCCGCCACCACTGATGATGTTGATTGGTTGAGACATGGGTTTAAGACTACGAATCTGAGCTTTTTTTGGATTTCATTTAAGGGGTTAAAGGATTTTTTTTAACATATCAAGTTTTTCTTTTTCTTTTTCTTTTTATTATGAATCTGTTTTTTTTTTTTTTTTTTTTTTTTTTTTTTTTTTTTTTTTTCTTTTTTTTTTCTTTTATATTATTTCCTTTTTTCAATAACAAATCTAGGCATTTAGAGATGATGCTTAGTGAAAGTGGTGCTTGGTATACGAAGTGAAAGTGGTGAATCTGGGTTAAGAATTATTGACCCATGTGGATGTGAAAGTGAAAGCAAAGAATCGAAAATAATATACAATAATAACTACATAACTATTATATCTTATAATAATAGAACTCCAAATATCTTCATATTTAATTACTGCATTTGGGTGAATGAATCTTGTTGGGTGAATTTTGAGATGCGTTTTTATTTATAAAAAAAATAAAGAAAGAGTATAACAAAAATAAAATAACAAGCAAATAATGAGGACCAAAAATGTAATTTGACAATTTAAAAAAAAAACAAAATAGCTAAGTCGCCTAAGAAATGAGGTCCCAGTCGCCCAAAAAGTACATATGGTAAGATGTACCTTAAAGGTACATGGTGGGGACACCACTAGGGACACATGTCACATTATTAAGCTATCCACCCAAGTTTTTTGGGCAACCTCGGCCTCTGGGGCATTTAAAGAAATTTTTTTTAAGGTGGCAGGGGTAAGTATATTGTACTTTTGGCTTTGGGGGATTTAGGTAATTATTATTATTATTATTATTATTATTATTATTATTATTATTATTATTATTATTATTATTATAACATCACTTTTATTAAACAATAAATAGGATTTTACAAGAAATTGGTGGGGAGCCGATATACCAACTGAGCCCCACACCTCTAGCTACAGCAAAACCAATCCTAATAAAAATATGTGGAGCAGCACGTGCTCCAATGTCTTGGGTCATAGAGAATCGTCTAATGTGCTTTAATAAGGTTACTGCATCCTTTTCAAGTTCTCCAAAAGAAGAGAATGAAAAGGGGAGGAACCCATATCCGATATCAGCGCATTTAGCTACATACTTGACACGTTTACGTTGTGCGGCTTCAATAACCGCTCGACCGGGCATAAAATCAACCATACACGAACGCGTCAAAGGTGACGATCCTGTAAGATCAACACAAACATCAAGGCCACCATCCCAAGTGTAAAGTAACATATTGGCCGGACGTAAGGTTTTGTCCCTCTCTCCACGAAGCCCAATATCCACCTCCTTACGAACTGAAACTCCAGACCGAGAACATATATCAACAAGAACATCACGCACAACATTGTGCCGATGTTTAATACCAACTAAACCTGCGCACGATACAGCATGATCTCCAAAAATATCTCTAGGAAAAACCTTAGAACAAGCTGAACATGGCATCTGGACAGTAAAAAGAGGAACACCCAACCGGTAACACAAGACACATCGGTAAGTCCTGACATTCATAGTCTGTCCCAATCCGGATATCGGTGCCACCCTAAGCCAATCTGACGTATAATCCTCTTTTAATGAGTTCCATAAAGCCATTTGTCTAGAGGATAAATGGAAAGTGGATTCAACCGTTTGGGCAACACGTGCGAAATGTATATCTGCCAATTTCTTCATAAGTTTGGGGGCAGCGATCTCACTAGATGCATCCTTATAATCTTAGATGCATTATAACGCATCATAGTGTGTTTTCTAGCTTTTAATCAGATGCATATACATATATTAGATGCATTTCTTGATTTCTCTTATTTTTTGTTCCTCTGCACGTGCTAAAATCATGAAAATCAATTTGCACCATCTATACATCAAATTAACTTTCGAAACTCAAGATGTTGCATCTATATGAATAGAAATGCATCTAATGCAAGTCGTTGCATCTCAAATGCGTGGTTTTGGTCACTTCTTACCACTTCTTATTTTAATTTACTTCTTACTGGATCCCTACCCAATATATATATATATATATATATATATATATATATATATATATATATATATATATATATATATATATATATATATATATATATATATATATATATATATATATATGCATAGCTTAATTACCTTCTCTTATTTATAACGATGCATTTACAATTAATTATGCATCTGTTTTCTTTTATAGATTCATGAATAATCTAATAAGTTGACCAACCATGTATTATAAAGTTGCCATATATAGATCAAGTGTTCATGAAATTTGAAATTGCAAGAAATCGTGTATTAGTTAGTATTACAAAGTTGCAAAAGATAGATTAATTAAAGGTAATTTGGGCAAAACATTAATTTAAAAATTTTACTTTCAAGAAAGTATCATTCTTTTTAAATGAAGACTTTACATAAACAATTACCAAAACAAACAATTTCAAAATGATTTACCCAAATCGACGAAGCGAGAAATCATTTAGGCATGCAAAGCATTTGCTCACCATGTTCTTTATATTTAGGGAGAACAACGAGCAAAACATGGGATGAGCAAGCATTTTGCTCTCCATGTTATTTGTCTTTTATTGAAAAATGTTTGTCTTCTTATGAAAACGGCGAGCAGAAAGAGAGGGCGAGCAAAATCAAAATGCTTGATGTGTTGATTTTGGTAAATCTTTAAAAAAGTGTCGGTTTTTGTAATTTTTGTTGAGATGTCTTCATTCTAGTAATTGATTTTTCAAGAAAAGTGAATTTTACATTATAGATAGTATAGATTGATATGTTAGCTCCGGTTGTTATAGTTTTCTTCTCATTTTGAGATAATGTAAAGTTGGATGAGTGAAACTGACATTACTCATAACTTGGTGGGAATAGAATGTAAAATGGTATCTACTTCTTTCACTTTTGATATGTTGTACATCAGTACATGCATGCCAGCAAAGCCCGACAAAAGAAAACCCCGCGGACCTTTTTCGCTTCTACAAATTTGATCTGTTAAAAACAAAATTTATTGCTGACAAGATTTTGACAAGAATATAAGATATTATGATTGACAAAAGAGTCAAATTTTCGGTATGTGATCGATCAATATCTTGTTTTGTTTTGTGATGATTGTGATTAAATAATTTAACTAACCTTATCAATGGAAATGATTTTTATGTCTAAAACCTGTGTATAACGAGCGAGGAAGCCCGCGCGTTGCTGCGGGTGAGTTTGTGTGAACGCTTTATGTTCGTTTAGTTTTGAAATTTATCCTATAAAGGTTGTATTTGCTTCCGGTTTTTCCGATTTTCCTATAAGGAAGGTTCTCATTAAATATGTATTTGTTTGTTAAATCAAAAACTTTTTATAGGCATATGTATGCTTCAAACAGGTAGAAAAAATTGTGATAAAGAAATAATCTCATTTCCAATACGAGGAAGTCAACTAAGACAATTAACTAATTAGCTATTACAATAAGTTTAACTAATACTGAAACTCCTTTCACGTAATTGAATTTTTGAGCTACATAAAACCAATCAAATCAAGCAAACGCAACCAATATTTACAGAAATCCAAAGTAAACATTATCGAAAAACACAAATATACAATTGACATCAGAAACTACACTTAGATGACACTAAAGATTGAAGTTGTACGCAATTGAGTAGCTTTCTACTTTGTCGTTCTTGATCCTATGAACAAATGTAGAAGTTGTAAGATATCAAAAATTACAATATAAAACATTTTGCCTGTGCTATGTTTTTTCTTTGTTGTTTGCAAATCCTGCAGTCTTTTAGACATGGCAAGAATAACGCCATTCACTTGTTACACCGAGTGCTTTAGAATAAACTCACTGGACCAAAGCTGTGTGGGGTCATAAAACTGAAAGATTAGATGAGCAAATAAGAATCTCATATGCTGACAGCGTTTAAGCAACTAACAATCTGATTAAAATCCATATAGCATGCTGCCAACCGCACCATTATAAAAGGTTTTATCTTTGGCTACAGTTGCAAATTATTTATTTTAACTCTTTCAAACCAATCTTTATCCTAATGTTATAAGTTCACATTAGATATCAAAGCTCAAAGTGAGCCTGCATACTGCAACCCTCTTCCTTAGCAAATGAATATGAAAAAACAGTAAATATTAAATAAAGTGACGATTTTGAAATACTGCATCAGTTGCATTTTAACACCAATGTTCTATTTCAGTCAAACCCACTTTCACATACGCACCATTACTGAGTAGGCAAGCATTCAAGCGTCAACAGTAGGCTAAGTCGTAATGGATTTACTCTAATATAGGGGTGTTTGGGATTGCATATTTTTTCGATAAGCGATTATAAAGGATTTATGCTAACATCAATCATTTTACTGGTATTTGGCATTGGCTATTTTTCCGGTTGATCAGAGATAAAAATCATAAAAACATATAGCAAGATAAAGACGATGTAGTATACAAAATATTGAGAGAGAGAGAGAGAGAGAGAGAGAGAGAGAGAGAGAGAAAAAAAAAACTTGTAAGTACAATGTGATAAGAAATAAATTGAAAGAACATTATTCACCTTGAGTTTCAACGCACTGCATGTTTCCAATCTCAGCCACCAATTCATATTTGTATTGAAAAAAAGTTAAATTCTGAGATCACCAAACGTTAGCTGAATCAAGACAATCATTCTTCGTGACGATGATCTTCATGTTGCCTCCTCAGCAACAACAGCAGCAGATTCAAATTTATTAAAGCTCTCATCAACGTCGACCATGGCAGCAACATTTATCTAAATTTTGGACAAAAGAGTATCATTATTTTGTAAACAAAGGCTGCCATGAAGGAGGTTGGATGTAGAATAAAAATGCAGGATTTAGTTTTTGTATAATCTAATTAAACAAACATCAAATTACAACATACCATTAACCATTAATGTGATCATCTGCTGCAACCATTTTCATTCCTGTGATCACCTGCTTCAACCCCAAAATGACACGGTTGAGCTACATCTGCTGGGCCACATTAAAAAGTGTAAGAATGGTAATTAAAAAAATGATAACTTAGCAGATTCATATATCTGAAATCAATATCAAAAACTGTGAGTAAATATGTCTCCACACAATTATATATTGTTACATGAAAATATTGAAACAACTATGGGTAAGTTACTGCAATTTCTTCAAAACTTTAACTACTATAGGTTTGTGATTCTAGGACTATTTCTGCATAAGAACTAAGGAATTCCGCAAGATATTTAAACCTACAGGATGTTGCGTCATGTGAGACTATTTTCGCTTCAAAAAACACCAAAAATTAGCTTGAACTTGTACTCTTCTACACACTTCCCTATGTGCCACAAAAAGATAGTCCGCGTTAATACCAGAAACATTTTCTACTTTTTTTCAGGTTGACTCAGCCCACCTTTCGAGTTGTAATGCAGAATACCTTCTATCAAAGGTATAGTGGAATGGCTAAATTTAGGATGGGTCAAGCTCTATTACCAAGTATTTTTCAACCTATAAAATTTAGTAAATAAAAAATTGGCATTCGGGTTAACCCGCAAAGACTCTTTTATCCATCTTTATTAATGGGTTATATATGATCACAAAAAGTAAACTGTTACAATTCGCTACAACTTCATGAATAACACTATAATCCAAATTAACGTGTCGAATGTATGATATATGTTCAAATTATCTATTCTACCCTTATGCGTACAAACGTATTTGAATGAAAAAATGAGCTTAATATTTTGTTCTAAAAAAATGAAGACATTTTCTTAACTACAAAAATTAGGGTCGAAACACAAATTAAGCTTAGCCAAACAGCCCCTATATAGCTCCAAGCAGGATGAGTCAAATTGTATTGTTTCCGAAAGAGGTGCTATAGTAGTGGCGATTTTAACATGTCAATATCTCATCCAAGCGACACCAAAATAAAACCGCATTTACATAAATACTTCAAGATAAGTTTGTAAAAGGTAAAAAAAGAAATTTACCCATTCTGACGCACCCATCCCAGTCGTCCAATACAATTTTGTATAAGCGTACCGAGTAGTATATTTGTTACGTGACTATATATGACTTACAATGGACCTGCAGGTGTTCAAGATACCATTGAGAGCTCTGCCTTCCAATGTGGCCCTCGCAATTCGATCATTAAACTTCCCAATAACAACCAAAAGTCAAGTTACTGATTTTAGTTCATAATATGAGGCTCAGATTGATTGGTAATCTCAAAAAGGGGATACATCCGCCATGGCTGCAAATGTGACACTTTGCCCCGCCAAGATACGGAAGTCCGCGCCTTTAATCAAACACGTTCAAATTCATCATTGCCTCGTATAAAAAACATAAGCAACCTTAATTTTCAAATTCAGAATTCCACCATGGCTGCAGACGTGGAGGTTACTGAGGCAACTATTTGTTGCACTCTACCGTCCTTCCACGTTCTGCACCAAGACAACATATTTAATGGGTCATTAGAGCCAAGTGAACGGCACAGTGAACAACCAAACCATTTTATCTATTATATCCGATGGTAACTACGATCGCGCCCTATATATTTATCACCATCATTTATAGCAGCGTATAAGATGACTTCTTGTCACCACACACCTGCCACAACGGGAAAAGTAATTAGCGAACCCCATTAACCCTAAACACTTAATTTCATAAGACCCTAAATAAGTGTTTGTCAACTTTAATAACCATAGCATTGCAAACAAATAGACCAGAGAGCTTACCCTTTTTTTCTATTACAGTCGCGATTTAAAATTTAATCGAAACCCTAAATCTTATGAACCATTTCCGGAGAATCCCTAATTATTATATATACTAAAACACAGAAGTTGCGTTTGCAACAATAATTGTATTACAAAGTTGTTACGGAAATATTAAGGCCCAATTTGTGGCTTACATGCAAGGAGAGTTTCGCCCGCCAAGACACGGAGGTTCACAGCTGCAGACGTGGAGGTTGCTGAGGCAACTGTTGTTGCACTCTACCATCCTTCCATGTTCTGCACAAAGACAACATATTTAAAGAATCATTATAGCCAAGTGAACGGCACAACCAACAACCAAACCATTTATATCTATTATATCCGATAGTAACTGCGATCATGGCCTATATATATTTGCGACCACGATTTATAGTAACATATAAGTTCACTTCCTGTCATGGCACACCTGCCACAATGGCAAATCTAATTAGGCAACTCCATTCACCCTAATAACTTAATTTCATAAGAACCCTGATCTAAACCCCAATCCCAAACACCCCTAATTTCATAAGAAACCTAAAATTTAATCGAAACCCTAAAAAAAACCTAATTCGATTGAATTGGAAAGAAAATTAACACATAAATGACAGTAAAAATATAACAACGATTCCCAACAAAAGAATTAAAAAAAAACCCTAATTCGATTCAATTGGAATATTGTAATTGCATGAAGTCAGATTTAAGAAACTACACAACAAAAATTCATGTGCATACCTGTGTAAGTAGAATATTTTTTTTGTTGTTTCTTGCTAATGTGTGGTATGGTAGATGCAATTAAAGAAAGAGAATATATTAGAAGTTTCTGGGTTTTGAAGGATTAGATGAGTGTATGGGTATAAACACCAAGTTAAGATAAGAACCAGGGAAACACCACCCTTACAACCTTATTACGGGTATAAACAGTAGTTGTAACGGGGTAATTAGATAATGAACAGTGCTTCGCACAGTTCTCTTACGGAACGGAGTAACAGTGCCCGTTATTTTTCATCCAATAGTTTTTTGCAACATATGTACTTTGTAAAGTACGATATACAATAACACTTGCACTCCTTCAACATGAACCACACATTGGTCCTTAATATTTCTGTAATAATTTTTGTAATACGTGTGCTGTTAACGGCCCACTTTCTGGGTTTTAGTATATATATATAATAATATTCTTAACTTAATTGAAACAAACAACAAAATCTAAAAATTTAGATAAAAGGATAGAAGATGACTATAAAATTTTAACAATAATATTCTTAACTATTTGTTGGCAGTAATCGGCTCGTTTACACCCTACAAGTGCTATATTACTAAATTTGGGATGGTTAAAATTATATTTCTTTTAAGCAAATATAAGTAAAACCTCAAAGTTTTGATAATGTCGTGACCTTCCACCATTTCCAAGGCTAAGCGCAGTAAGTGATTCGTTCGATCGGTCAACCGACTCAGTCGTCCATCGCCACTGATGTGGCTTCTTGGTCGGCATCGGTCTAGGGGTAAATTTTTTGTGTGTTTCGATCGTTTCCTCGACCCATGGGTTGAAGATGAAGTCATTTTTTATTTTTTATTGGTAAATGTGTGTCTTATGTGGCTGTCAGTATGTGACTGTTACGTTTTATTTTATTTTTATTTATTTAATTTTAAATTTTAGTTTTTTAATTTTTTAGATATTATTTGTAAGGGTAAATTGCAAAAATGGTCCTTCACGTTTCACGAAATTGCAAAAATGGGACCGAGACAAAAAGTAGCGCAAAAAAGACACTAACATTCCACATTTTCGCAAAATCGCCACTGAGAGGCCTTTTCCGTTAATTTTCCCGTTAAGTGCCACGTAGTTGAGGGTAGTATCGTCATTTCACTGTTCATACTTATTAAATTTGCCGCCATAATCACCTCTGTGCTAGGTATCAATGTGATTAGACCTCAATGGCTAAATTTGCAAAGTAAAATCAAACCTCTACCCCCATAAACCCCCTACAACCCACATCTTCTCCACCACGACTCGAGTTGACCATAGCAGAATCACAACAAGAATGTAATCACCGTAAATGTCAGAAAACACAGCCATCATAACCACCACCATAACGACAACGACCACCACCAACACACACCAAGAAACTTCAACGTTGGTGACCACAACAACTCTGACACATCCCCCCACAACAACGCCCATGTCCACGTTGTCATTTAGAAGACACAAAGTTCTGCTACTACAACAACTACAACACATCGCAGCCGCGTCACTTTTGCCGTAGTTGCCGCAGACACTGGACCCATGGCGGCATGCTTCGGGACATCCCTGTTGGAGGTGGTAGCCGGAAAAACAGAAAAAGGAAAAACCCCATGAACCCCACCATCACCTCGGCTTATGTTACCACGTTTGATCAGCCGGAGTACCAGGACTACCAGAGTGTGATGTCACCTCCCCAAAGCCTGCTGCCGCCTACCCAGGGCCTGCCGCCGCCTCTACATGTGGATGATGCCGGTGATGAGAATGGGTTTGTGTCGTCGTTGTTGGAGGATGTTTGTTTTGAGGAAGGTGTCTGGCCATTTTGTGGCAATTAGTGTAGTTTGTTTGTTGATGTGTTAGTTTTAGTGGTTTATGTACCCCGATCTTTTGATGAATGGTAAATGGTATGGTTGTAAATGGTAAATGAATGGTAATTCGTAGTAGTTATATTTACATAGGACCCAGACTTGCCCATTTTGACAATCATGTTTGACTTTTGCACATGATTGTACATGTACCAAAATACCCATATTTGCGCAAAATGAATCTAAAAAGAATGCACAAAAATAATGTGCAGGCACAAAAATACCCAAAATTACCCAATTTGACAATCAATTTTGACTTTTGCAACTAACATTATGGTTGACTTTTACAAAAATACTCAATGGTTGACAAGCAAAACATAATAAATCAACACAACAAAACATAGATGACAGAAACATAACATAATCATAATATCTCATTAAAGTTCAAACATAACATTCATAAAAAGGATGGAAACATAAAAGGAACAATCAAAACAAAGATGACCATGAAAGAAACTCTAAAGTCCCTTGACAAATGCGTGCTTGTTGAAGAGCTTGAGCTTCGCTTCTGCCATCTTCTTCTTCAAATCCAAAAGCTCCATAACATCGGACTTTTGAAGCTTCTTCAAGAACTCCAAGCATTTGAACATCTGCACCGAGGGACACACCAGTTCCATTTCAGAAATCATTTTGTTCCTTTGAACGACAATATCAAGCAACTCTTGATATGCCACAAACAGCTCTTTGGCATACTTGATATCACGCTCTGTCTCCCTAGCAAAAAACACCGTCATCTGGTATGGTAACTCGGTTGAGTTAGCAGCAGCAGCGAGTTCCTCAAGAAGGACAAATTGAGACATTCTTTTGCTAAATCCTTGACAAAATAGTTTTACTGTGTTTGTTTCTGGGTATAGGCTTTAAATAGGCGTGGTAAGTACATGTGAAACTGTGTTTTAGGCGTGTTTGGGTAATAAATGAAAAACGTTTGGGTTACCAAGTTTTTGGCATCTCAAAATTATGCGCAGGCACAAAAATACCCAAAATTACCCAATTTGACATTTAAAAAAGACTTTTGCAACTAACATTATGGTTGACTTTTGCAAAAATACCCAATGGTTGACAAGCAAAACATAATAAATCAACACAACAAAACATAGATGACAGAAACATAACAAAATCATAATATATCATTAAAGTTCAAACATAACATTCATAAAAAGGATGGAAACATAAAAGGAACAATCAAAACAAGGATGACAATGAAAGAAACTCTAAAGTCCCTTGACAAATGTGTGCTTGTTGAAGAGCTTGAGCTTCGCTTCTGCAATCTTCTTCTTCAAATCCAAAAGCTCCATAACATCGGACTTTTGAAGCTTCTTCAAGAACTCCAAGCATTTGAACATCTGCACCGAGGGACGCACCAGTTCCATTTCAGAAATCATCTTGTTCTTTTGAACGACAATATCAAGCAACTCTTAATATGCCACAAACAGCTCTTTGGCATACTTGATATCACGCTCTGTCTCCCTAGCAAAAAACACCGTCATCTGGTATGGTAACTCGGTTGAGTTAGCAGCAGCACCGCGTTCCTCAAGAAGGACAAACTAAGACATACTTTTGCTAAATCCTTGACAAAATAGTTTTACTGTGTTTGTTTCTGGGTACAGGCTTGTAAGTACATGTGAAACTGTGTTTTAGGCGTGTTTGGGTAATAAATGAAAAACGTTTGGGTTACCAAGTTTTTGGCATCCCAAAATTATGCGCAGGCACAAAAATACCCAAAATTACCCAATTTGACATTTAAAAAAGACTTTTGCAACTAACATTATGGTTGACTTTTGCAAAAATACCCAATGGTTGACAAGCAAAACATAATAAATCAACACAGCAAAACATAGATGACAGAAACATAACAAAATCATAATATATTATTAATGTTCAAACATAACATTCATAAAAAGGATGGAAACATAAAAGGAACAATCAAAACAAACATGACCATGAAAGAAACTCTAAAGTCCATCAAAACAAAGAGCTTGAGCTTCGCTTCTGCCATCTTCTTCTTCAAATACAAAAGCTCCATAACATCGGACTTTTGAAGCTTCTTCAAGAACTCTGCAATCACGCCTTGGGTTTCTTGTCAGCAGCAACCTTGGGTTTTTTGTCAGCCATCAGTCTTCGCCTCTTGATTGATCTTCCTTGGTCTTCAAACTTGCCCTCTGTGATCACTCCATCTTGCCCAACTCCATTTTTTCCATCTGGTATCACAGCCACATCAGAAACTCTTTGTTCACCATTTCCAACTACTACAACACACTGATCATCTGGTATCACAGCCACATCATAAACTCTATGTTCACCATCTCCAACTACTTCATCACACTGCTCATCTAGAATCACATCCTCATCACGAACTCTTTGTTCACCATCATCACCATCAACATCCACAAGTGGAAGCAAACTGAAACTAATTGGTTCACCATAAAGAGCATACACCTCTGTTCCTTCTCCAGCTGCAACAACGTCATCAAGTTCATCCAATGCTTGATCTATTTCAGCGAACATGTCATTAATCTCTTGAGGCTCTTCAGGCTTTTGAGGCTCTTCAATCGCATGCATCTCTTCAGGTTCAGGTACATCAACTAAATGGTATGGATCACCATGCCATTCTTGATCAACCTCTTCATCACTTGCGTCAGCATAATAAAAATCGAGATCATAAAAATCGAGATCATAAATGGTATGCATCATCAAAATCGAGATCATAAAAATCGAGCAAACCTGTAGACTCCTCACTTGAATCTTCCACAGTAAAGTCTTGGTCAATCTCTCCCAATAACCTTCTGAATTGAAACTCATCACTCATCCTTTTCGTATGATTTGCAATCATTTTTTCAGCACAAAATGTTGGTGGGAAGTCACTGTCAGAATCAGTATCAAAAACAGGTCCAGCCTTCTCAGGTTGTCTTGTCTTATGCCACTCTAACAATAGTAATTTCCCACTGTTTCCAGTCTCACCATCAACACCCTTTCCAGCAGCCTCATTCGTATCATCATCCACTATTTCTTCTATCACCACACCCTTACCCTTAGTCATTATTTGATCCATCATCTCACACTCAACAATTGAAACACCGGTTTCAATACACAAATCCAATTGTGTAAATATAGGAACATACTCCACAAGTGTCTTCACATCTTCATCGGACTTTAGTGGTAGCAAACCATCATCCAGTGACTCCCCAGGTATCCTAAAGTGAGTAAACATAAGGGTACTATCCGAGTAACCTAAATCCTCTAACATTTCGCCCAATAATTCCATGGAGAAAACGTCAGAGTGAATTCCGTCAAACCAATCTGTATCTCCAAAGAGATATCTTCTTCCTGGTTTGAGGTGAATTCACCATTGTGATGGCTTTGCAAAGAAAACACCTTTTCATTCAAATCTGTGGAACACATAAAACATCAATTACTTCCGACAACAATAACAAGTTTAAATGGAAAACATTAAAATGGAACAGAGTATTCTTACTATAAAGGATTCCTAAATCAGGTATCGGGGTACTGCGTGCACGATTTTGCCAAAGCTTAACCATTCTCAAGATCTTTGCATGTGAAATTAATGTTCTCCTTGGAAGAAATTGATACCCGTATATAAAGTATTGCTCTAAAGGACTAAATTTGTAAAACAAAACACTGACAACTTAAGTTATTGGCGGGAAAGGGGTAAAATGACGATACTACCCTTAACTACGTGGCACTTAACGGGAAAATTAACGGAAAAGGCCTCTCAGTGGCGATTTTGCGAAAATGTGGAACGTTAGTGTCTTTTTTGCGCTACTTTTTGTCTCGGTCCCATTTTTGCAATTTCGTGGAACGTGAAGGACCATTTTTGCAATTTACTCTGTTTGTAAAGTCTTTTATAAAAGAAAGAAAAGAAAAGAAAAGAAAAGAAAAAGAAAAAAAAACAAAGATGTAATGAAATTAAAATTTGTTAGTTGAAAAAAGTTGAAATAGATGAAATTCACCTTAGTGTTGTGAAAATTCATATATAAGTCGTTGGAGAGAGAAAGCTGATGAGACATGCAAAATTAAGGTCGGTAGTGTGTGCTTAGGCTATGTTTGGCGACATGTAGCAGTAAGCAGTAGCAATAAGCAGTAAGCTGTAGCAGTAAGCAGTAGCAGTAAGCATTAGTTGCTTGTTTAAAAAACGTGCTTGGTAACGTAGCTGTAGTTGTAATTATAAAATGTAAAATTACAGAAAAGGGCATATACTTATGAATGAATGTTATTTTTTAAGGGTAAATTGGTAATATTAAAAGTAAAACGCTAGCGGTATATTGGAAAGCTTCCTATTAAGATTGCAAGCTTTTGAGGTGTTGCTAAACGCTAGCAGCAGTGTTGCCAAACAAGCATTAATACTGGAACGTTTATCGCTTGTCGCTTACCGCTCTTTAACGCTTCCAAAAAGGTGTTGTCAAACATGACCTTAGTATATCCATCGAGTAGAGTGAACAACGAATGCCTTAATTTGTCTATTACAGTTGCTATTACCCAAAAAGAAATTTTAGAGACAAAATAATATAAAAAGAAGCTAATCAATCAAGTTCAATAATAAGTCAATTTAATAATTTCACTAATTATTCTAGAACACAATCATTCCAATCCACCTCAATTTTAAACACCAATAAAATAATCCCCATAAAAAGAGCCGTTTCCTTTCTGTCCCCACACTCAAAATCAAACACTTTCTCTCTCAAATCCCAATTTTTTCATGGACTAAAAAAAACTTTATATTCATCAAATTTTTTTCTTCTTTAAGCACAACAACAAAAAAGTTTTAACAAGCCAATGGCAATTGCCAATACTCCTATATTTTTTTCTTGTATCTTTTTATTCTACATTTTAAGCTTCACTTGTGCTGAAGATCCAACTGTTTCTTATAAGTTTGAGGTTTCTTATATCACTGCTTCGCCACTTGGTGTCCCACAACAGGTATATGAATTTTGATGAATTACATTATGGGTTTTGTTAAATTATGTGTTTTGAGAAATGGGTATGTTTTAGTTTTTGTAATGGTGGTCAACTGAGGGGTGTTTGGTTGCAAGAATTAAGTGATGGTTTTTGTGAAAGTTTGTGTTTTGACTATTGGGTTTTGGTTAGTTTGTGGTAATGATTGATGGGTGTGTTTTGGATTTTGTTAATTTGCAAAATTTTACTGATTCGAACTTTTTATTTTTGAAAAAAAGTGATGATTTTTATTGCATTTTTTAGTGAATTTTGCTAAATTTATGTTAGTGATGAATGGGTGTGTTTTATATGTGATCCAAACTGGTTTAGTTATTTACAAGAATTATTTATCTTGTTATAATGAAGAATTAAGCATATACATACACTTGTCGTAGGCCTTCTTAGAAGCGGTCTCTCTACGTTTGAGTAGGGCAAAAAATTGTTACTTCCCGCTCTGGCGGGATTGGGTGTTGTTGTTGTTATAATGACGAAACAAAAATGATTGATGAGTATATTGTGATGTCCCCAATGGAGTAATTGATTTTGTTAAAATGAAAATTGAATTTGTTTAACCTTTTGTTTTTGTTTTTCTGTTTTTTTGGGCATTATGTGTTTCAATTGGGTTTTGCTAAAATTCCGTTGTTGATTATTAAACGGTATATTTTAGAGTATGAAAACGTATAGATTTTAGCTTCCGATCTGGGATATGTGTTTAGGATTCAGAACGACCGAGTTTTGACTTTCACTTTGACTATAGATGTTCTTATTCAGCATTGTTAATTCTTTTTTAATCTTGTAGGTTATTGCTATTAATGGGAAATTTCCTGGTCCTACTATTAATTCAACCACCAATAACAATGTTGTTGTCAATGTGAGGAACAAATTAGATGAAGACCTTCTTCTTACTTGGTAAGTTTTGCATTATTTTGTCTATGCTAACAAATATTTTAATGCGCAGCACAAAATTGAAGAGGGTGGTTGGGATTGCTTCTTATAACCATTTATCTGTTTATTGTGCTTTTGACAACCAATAGGCAGTCTTGAAAATGTTTGTGATTCCTTATCCAAATGGTTGGGAGACATAAGCTTTTTGAATAGAAAATTTGGAGTTACTTTATGGGGTGTTTGGGATTGCTTATTTTAAGCTGCTTATGTGCTTAAAACTAAGCGTGCTTTTAAGGGTTTATTTATTCTGACATAGGTACATAAGCAGTTTTACGCAAACGCTAAAAGCTGGTTATCTGCTAAAAAATTAGCATATATTTAAACACATTAGCACATAAACACTTTAATAAGCAACTCCAAACGCTCTCTTTCAATAGTCTTTATTAAAAAAAAAAAAAAAAAAAAAAAAAAAAAAAAAAAAACCCAATAAGCAAGTTGTAAGAGGCAATATCAAACATCTCGTTAAATTGAACAATGGTGGATAAAAAGAATCCAACTACTCCAAATGATGTATGCAGTGTAAGATTAAATTATATATTTCTTAAAACAGGGCTGGTATACAGCAAAAGAGAAGTTCTTGGCAAGACGGTGTTCTTGGTACTAATTGTCCAATTCCACCCAAGTGGAACTGGACTTATAACTTTCAAGTCAAGGATCAAATCGGCAGCTACTTCTACTTCCCATCACTTAATCTTCAAAGAGCTTCTGGTGGTTTTGGTAGTTTTATCATCAACCCAAGATCCGTCATTCCCATCCCATTTGATAACCCGGCTGACGATATTACAATCTTGATTGGTGATTGGTACATAAGGAACCACACTGTAAGTATCCAGTATATTACGAACACCGAAATTCACTTTTGCTTAATGTTTTTTTTTGGGTAATCATGGTTTCGGACCTTTTGGCCGACTAATCCATGGGGTTTGCGTAATGTTTATTGACTGTTTTTTGGTTTGTAGGCTTTAAGGAAGACGCTTGATGCTGGTCGTGATCTTGGAATGCCGGATGGTGTTCTTATAAATGGAAAAGGACCGTATAGATATAACGATACTCTTGTTCCTGATGGCATTGATCATGAAACCATCAATGTTGAACCAGGTAAATATAATGTACAAATCAATATGATTTGTTCCTTCCCAAAATTATTTTCCATATTAACTTTATATATTATCCCAAAATTATTGTCCTCTTCGAAATCAATAGGTACAACTGAGTAAGTTTCTTATTTTACTCTAATTAAATTTACCAGCACAAAACAAAAAGAAGCATATAATTATTGGTCAAAAGGGTAAACTGCCATTGGGCTAGGTAAAAGCTGTAATAGTTGTACTTCTCGTAGATTGTGTGTGTTTCCGTGGACAATTATTTTGGGTTGAAGAGTAGTTTTCAAGTCTTTAGCCGATACAAGCTAATAAAGTACTAAATATTTATATCTGGCAGGCAAAACATATCGAATTCGTGTCAGCAATGTTGGAGTCTCGACTAGTTTAAACTTCAGAATTCAGAGTCATAACTTGCTTCTAGCTGAAAGTGAGGGATCGTATACAGTGCAGCAAAACTATACTAGCTTAGACATTCATGTTGGACAAACATATTCCTTTTTAATCACTATGGATCAGAATGCAAGTAGTGATTACTACATCGTTGCTAGTGCAAGATTTGTTAATGAGTCGACATGGCAACGAGTGACGGGTGTTGGTGTCTTGCATTACTCGAATTCCAAAGGAAAGGCATCTGGTCCCCTTCCTCCACCTCCTCAAGATCAATACGACACTACTTATTCAATGAATCAAGCAAGATCCATTAGGTAATATCACTTAATGCTACTAATCGTTTTTATGATATTTCTTTTGGGTACTTTTTGATCCGTTGTTTTAATGGTAAATTAGCAATATAACCCTTCTCAAGATGTGATCTACCCACAGTTATTTTGGCCAGAGATTCAACTTATTCCAAACTGACACTATATTTTGCTACATGTTGTCATTAAACACCATTTTCTTGTCACAAACTTCATTATCTTGTGATTTAAGTGGATTTTCAATGTAGAAAACAGTGATTTCTTGTGACAAAAAAGTGTTGCGCGACACATGCCAAATTGAAATGGATCAAACAAGGTATTTGATGATTCTGTATATGTGCCTAAAATCTCGTGTTGATAAAATTTACATAGGTGGAATGTCTCAGCTAGTGGAGCCCGTCCAAATCCGCAAGGTTCTTTTAAATACGGTTCTATAAACGTGACTGATGTGTACATATTGAGAAACAAGCCACCAGTGACAATTGATGGGAAACGAAGGGCGACATTAAGTGGTGTCTCCTTTGTGAAACCCACAACACCAATCAGACTTGCTGACGAGTTTAAAGTTAAAGGTGCATATAAACTTGATTTCCCCAATGAGCCACTGACCGGACCATCACGAATGGGAACATCAGTTATTAACGGAACATATAGGGGATTTATGGAAGTGATATTGCAAAATAATGAGACCAAGATGCATAGTTATCATATGGATGGATACGCCTTTTTTGTTGTTGGGTATGAGAACTTTTTTCCATATTTTTCCTAAACTTGTAGATGGTTTTTTGATCATTTTTTCTCATGTTAACCTTTGTTATTTGATCTCAGAATGGGTTACGGTGAGTGGACAAACGACAGCCGGGGAACATACAATAAGTGGGATGGCATTGCTCGTACTACCACACAGGTACTCTTCATGAACTAAAGCTTATAATTATCTGACTATTAGCTGCCACAAAACTTTTCATTAAATGGTTAAGTAAAATTACTATTATGATTATCTCATAGTATTGGTTCTTTACGTGTTCTATAGGTTTATCCTGGGGCATGGACATCAATCTTGATCTCTCTTGATAATGTCGGAGTTTGGAATCTGAGAACTGAAAATCTTGACTCGTGGTATCTTGGTCAAGAAACTTATGTTAGGATCGTTAATCCTGAGAAAAACAACAAAACAGAATTGCCCATACCCGACAATGTTCTTTATTGTGGTGCTCTCAGTCGTATGCAAAAGTATGTATATTTTCTTCCTCTCTTTCAATGACTCCCTCGAACAAATAGTCGTAATTTAACTTTTGGAGGTCAAACCTTCTTACTAAAGATCTATATTTTAATCATATTACTTCACTTTTTTCAGGCCTCAAGATATCTCCTCAGCATTAAAACAACATGGATCAATGGTGGTGTTGGGTCTAATGGCGATGTTAAGTGTTCTGGTGCTGTAAATTTAAGAAAGAAACTGCCCGATCGACTATTTACTTAGTGTTATTATGTGCTTAGGCGTCGATTTGGATATTTATTTGTTAATTATATTATTGCTAAATATATCCCTAGAACTTCTTGATTTAGGTTCTGGGGAATCCATCATTCTTTTATTTTTATCTGATTCATTGTGTAGTTGGAGATGAATGCTATGTAAAATCTGCAGGTTTCAATGGATATTTTATTTATTTTATGGAAGAAGCCAATATAGAAGAGTCTTACTTGTATTGTTGATCTTTGGTGATTTTATTTATTTACTTTTTTGTCATTGGTGTTTTCCAGATTTATTATCATATGGTGTTTTAAGTATCCAAATTACAAGTTAAATGTATTTGTTTAACTTTTTAATATCATATATGTTTTTTTGGGTATATGGTTTTCTCGGTAAAATATATTACTAAAATAAATAAATAAATAAAAAATTAAGTACAACGAATGAGAATCTTACATCTCAGCCCAAACGGGCACACTCAAAGCATCTACATAGCTTAAAACCTACAACCTAGCATAAGAATGATATGACATACTTATGCAAAACAAAAAAGAAAACCTATCTAATTTGACCACGAATATCATATGCATTAGCATACACCCAAGGCCGTCCCGTGGATTTCGGTGGCCCTGTGTTATAAATTAAACTAGGCCCTATTGATACAGAATACTTATTATATGTAAATGCAATGTTAATTAATACACAAATTGTAATTAGGAACCTAGACGCATTGCTTAAGACTGCAACTCAAAACAATGTTCTGATAGACATAGTAAAAACACAATAAATTCATAGTTGGTATTCCATTATCAAATTAGAGTTACTATGTATTAGAAGCATAAAAATTAACATCAAATAACATTCACACATTATTCTAAAATGTTATCATACTATATTATAAAGCATGAAGGCCTACTATTAATAGAAATACTTAAAATTAACCAATACAACTTCTAAAGCTATAAGTACAACAACTAATGCTACTTATAGAAATTCCCCTCATATTTAATTCTAACATAAAATTAATACTAACATTAAATACAATAAATAAATCATTATGTACATTAAATACAATTAATTAACTGGTCAATAAATATAATTAATGCACTTATTAAAACAACACTTACATAAGAAATACAAATTATCAAGCATATTGTACAACCAACTTAAACACAATTCCCGCATTAAATGTCACTAATACAAATAATAAAGCATATTATACAAATATTCAAGCCCGAACGGGAAATGGGCCAAATGGGCTCAAGCCCGAACGGGCACAGGTCAAACGGGCTCGAGCCCGAACGAACACGAGCTAAACGAAATTTTTGATATACGTAAATTTATTGTAAAAAAGAACATAATAAACTAAAATATGTTCACATATTTTAAACCAAGCAAACTACTAAACGAAAATAATAATAATAATAATAATAATAATAATAATAATAATAATAATAATAATAATAAATAAATAAAATAATACAAACTAAGCAAAATTTCATTAAAACTTTTGATATAAAAAACTAATTAGTAAAGCTATTGCCAAAAAACGTACAAATAAAATATATTATTAGCCGTAAAAAATTAAATTACAGGGTGACCGCAGCTGCATCGCGCAGGGATCCTGCTAGTATAGGAAAATAGAGAGACCAATATGTCCGAATTAATTATTAAGAATTGACTGAATTAAATATAACCCATTGATTGTCCCTTTGTTTTCACGTTTTTATAACATGTTGTCACCTTAATTATCATCCTTTAATAGAATTAACCTACCTAAGTAATTAAATATGGGCTTTTATTGGGTTGAAAACTAAAAAACACGTCTATATCCTACATATGTATAATGGACTTGCATTAGTTTGAAGCCATCTAAAATTGGTGGCCTTGTGCGCCCGCACTTGCCGCACATGCCAATCACCGGCCCTGCATACACCATTTGAGTACTAGTCAAACTGCAATCATCAAAGTCATCATCATCATAAGGGTTTTGATCATGAGTATCCTCCTTCTATTGCTTATATAAGCTCTTCTTACCGGCTCGAGTACTACTTATAGGACTATCAAATACCATGTAACTAGAAGTTGCATTGTAAATCTCTAAAACTTCATCATCATCACTGTCACTTTCAAATGTTGAGCTCCAATACCATCCTTATTTGTCCAATTCTCATTATTCGTTTCAAATACATTATCTTCATTAATAAAAGCATCAATTGAGTTCTTTAAAGAGATAAGATTAATATCATCCTTAAATGTGTTTTTAATAATTGTATGAGACTTGCTAGATGTATCCGTATTACCTGTTTGTTTTGATGCCAAAACCTCCATCGAAGCAGGCTCCTTGGAGCTACTTGGTTGCAATGTGGAAGCTACATCATCTCCCACAATAGGTTTACTCAATGGACGGTAATAGAAGTTAGGCTTAGGTTTATTCAACCGGATCCCATCAATATGTTTAGCTTTAGACGGTTGCTTACCTTTCTCATTTTTACGTGTGAGTTCTACAAACTCGTCATTCTTGACAACATTCTGCTCCACGACCCTAACCTTCTTAGGTGACCGATCATTAATATGATCAAATATCTTGCAAGAATCACACCGAGGAGGTTGCTACTCATATTCAACGCCAATAGTTTCCCCAAGTGCCTTAGTAGCCGAAACTTCAATAAGAGCCCAAGCATACGAAATACGCCCCCAAGAATTAAGACACATAGAACTCGTGTAAGCATCGAGCATTAAGGGCCAACCAATTTGAGTAGTGATTAAACTAAGACCAACTTTCAAAAATGCAACAATAGGGACTTTGTGGAGTTTTACCCAAACATGAGCTATTGTTATTTCATCATTTTTAAGGTTAGAATTGAGAGTCCAAATATTTAAGATAATTGGAACCAAAAGAATCAGCCATGGGCCATTTTCAAGAACTTGTTCCATACCCTCCTTAGTAGCAAATTGGAAGAAAAAGAAACTATTTTTCAACATAACTTGTTCAAGACCAAACTTTGTCCAAGTGTTTTTAACGTAATTCTCAACAATAGGAAAAGCAAGTCGTTTCCCAATAAAGTAACCATACAAGGTATTACCAAATCTATATCAAACCTCATTAATAGCTTCCAAAGGAATAGATACATCAGCACCATCAACACTCTCCCCATTACGCATTTCAAAAATTTGTATTATCTTTTGGGAGTGTTTCTTTAAACATAAAAGCATATGAGGTAGACTTACTACCTTCATTACTTGACTTAGCTTGATCAATATCCACGTCCTCCACCAGATTCCTCACAACCTTATTAGTAGGTTTTTCCACCAGCGAATCCCCCATATCAACGTCAATAGGAGGAGAGTATAACAATACCTTCCTATGATTCTTCACATTAATCTATACTACTTATAATAGAGGAATGACTCTCTCTCCAAAAAATTCAGATGTACACAAAATGATGCATGATTTACAACACTTTAAAGCAATCAATTTTTATAATTACAACAACCAAAGAATTGTGTACAACAAAAACTAGCATGAATCGAAATTCAGACCACTTTCCTTAGAATTCTACATTAATAGCATTAAAAACACCCCTACACCCAATATTACAATTATTTAAACACAATGTACAACCCTCATTCTACATTAATAGCATTAAAAACACCCCTACACCCAATATTACAATCATTTAAACACAATGTACAACCCCCATTCTACATTAATAGCATTAAAAATATCTCTACACCCAGGTATTAAAACATGGATTTTTCTAGAAATTTTCCGAAAACAAAATACAAAGAATTCTGTCAGATCATTTCTGACGGCGTCAGGGGTTAAAGCCTGACGGCGTCAGAGGTTAAAGCCTAACGGCGTCAGGTGTTATTTCTGAAAAATTTTCCAGGTTTTGTTTTTCTGCTGGAATTGTATACTTTCGTAAAACCTTTACTTTTAAAACTCTAGGAATCTGCAAACATTTATTCTGCAACCATTATATCTTTACTTGCTTTATAGGATTTACTTTTATATAGAATTTATCGCCAATTTTAAGCGAGGTTTCGTATTTATTTCCTTTGTTGTTTAACAGGTTATATTTGAAAAGAAGATGATTATATTTCATGAGTGAAGCTTTGTATGTTCATTTTCTTGGAGGAGGATTTAACCATTTTACCATATCGTCCATACCGACCGAATCAGGGGAGTATTAGTTTCTTTAATTTTCATTTATCTTTACTTTTACATCTTTTATTTTGAACATTGGGGACAATGTTCGACTTAAGTGTAAGGGGGTAAATTGGAATACCTTAGAAACTATAACTTCACTTGTTTTTTGCTTTGTTTAACAGTAGACGTGTAATGATGAGGCGAAAAATGATCCGTTTTTAGGGGGTTATTTAAGCCCGGAATTGAATTTATTTGATCAAATATTGCCCTAAATCGTTCCTTTTGTGATTTTAGGTACTTTTGGAGTGAATTCTGGAAAAGGAAGCATTTTGGACGTTTTTGGAGCATAAAAGTGAAGAAAACGACAAAGTCTTAATTTTCCTTGCTAAGAACAGTACTTGACGGCTTCAAGAGCATTTTGATGACGGCGTCAAGAGCAAAAGTGGTGACGGTCCAGTAGAAATGTGACGGCATCAAAGCATGGCCGTCAAGAGTAAAAGTGGTGACGGCCCATAACAACATTACACATGACGGCGTCAGATCTGGATCTAGGCAATCCGATTTTATTATGGGCGGCGGGTTGACGGCGTCAGAATTTTCTTCTTGACGCCGTCACCTTAGAAAATCTATATATAGTCTTTGTAATTTTCATTCATAGAGGAGGACAAATGGAGGGACGAGTTGAATAAACCCTAGCACGACTTTTACAGTAATTTCAAGGGTTTTCACCCCTTGAATCCTTCCATGTTCAATTAAGATAAGTATCCTTTCAATTCATTCAATATGTCTATGTGTTGTTTGAATATATCTTACGCTTGTCTTGATTTTAACATGCTAGGCTAGATCTCTTGTGTGTTTAGTTAGATGTAATGAAACCTAGATGTTGATTATGGGTTGATTGCTTGTTTATAGTTGTAATGGATGAATGATTTCGATGTTAGGCTTAAGAAAACTGGCAGACTTCCATAGTGTAACTTGCTTGAACGTCTTAAGAAACATGAACCAATGCGTACTAGGTTTTTATGGTTGTATTTAATGCATGAGCGAATTCTAGTGATCCCATGTTAGGAGCTTCTTGCAGGCTCGACATAGGAGTGAAGTAGGAGCTTATAGTGATGGGGAAGTACGTACGCCACCCCACGATTGGTATTAAGGAATATAACCCGTCATCCACGCAACTGTAACAAACTATCAACCTGTAAAAAATATCTAGGGAGTAATGAAATCTAAGTAAACACATTTTTCCCATTTATTATTCACACCACTAGTTAAATTAGTTTTATTTTCATTTTTGTTATTTTATTTTGATTGCATCTTAGTTATTGGGTTAGTTGATTAGCAACTAATTCCGCCCACTCTCCCAATACCCGAGATTTTTACTTGTTTTAACAAAAATATAAAAATACAAAAAGAATCATCCCTCACCTCTAGACCTAGTTTTTTGGCTTTCTAATCCTAGCGACACTATTCCTGAGTTGAACGATCAATCCCCCGGTACTTGTCACTATACTATACTACAACGATCAGGTACACTGCCTGGTGGGGGTTGTAAGCTTCTCAAGATCCATTGAGAAGTAAAACCTGGTGCAATTCCCACGCATCATGTAATAAAACTGAGAGGAATACTTGTTAGGGTAATTTTGGCACCAAATTTAATCTTTTTTGCAACATATAGGAGTGAAACTTTAGTCTTAATAAGCGTCTCATGGATATGAATTATATGACTAGCACAAAAACCGTACCACTCAAAAATTTTCACCCCAAATATGTGAGGTTCGCCTTTAGATCTTTAGTAAAAAACATTCATTGTTAGTCCTTGTGAGTGTACCGGTAGTATTTATATTCTAGAACTAGCGTTAGTGATGCATCCCGAGACCTCTGGTAAGACTACATTTGTGTAGTTAGGATTTGCTATATGATAAGAGGCATTAGGATAACCATGTTTTAAACCTGTATTATAATTACATTTACTTCATTGGTCAAGTAATTTTCTCACACCTTTGCGTTGTACTCATTTTTAGTACACGATACCCCTAGTACACCCTTCAGAGCCTATCTTTTTCGTTTCTAACTTTAAGCATCTTATTTAAAAGGAAGAATTTGTTTACAATACACCCCCAAATGTACACCCAAATCATCTTAGTCTTCCTTGTATGCACTCATCTTTAGTGCATTATTGTTATATGTTTAAACCCTTAGTTAATTGTCTAATTGATTACATGGTTGCTAAGTCGAGTCATATCTTATACATATTGTTTTGGGACGATTGGGACTTATGGGTAAAGTACTAGTGTCATGGAGTAATTGGGAAGAACATCATTTATTACCCCCATATGTGCATTAATATTTTAAAGTACTCCAAATGTTTCGATTATCTTAATTTGAGTCTTTATTCCTAATTATGTAAAAGTTTAAGTGTAAGGGGAAACGAGTTCCCTTTGATGTATTATTTTGGATGGTAGAGTAAAAGTGTATGAAAAAAAAAATCGAAAAAAATAGAGAAAGAAAAGAGAAAAACATACGGGCTACCATCCGTTTCTTTTATTTATGTTTAAGTCAATATACTATCTTGAAAAATCCAAAAAGAGTCATAGTTAGTTGAGTCGAGTCTTGGCTTAGCAACGCCTCATTGTTTATGTAATTAACTAAGACAATTGACTTGCCACCAGTAAACTATCCCTTTATCCAACAAACCGTGTTTCCATACCTTTACACCTAACGTTATAACCCTTTAAAAGAACTCTTTGATAGTTTATCCTAGGTGCTTACGCCAAAGTGGTGGAGGTTTTGATCCTTTCCCAAGCCTATGGTAATCTATTTGCTATGACAGGTAGTGAGAAATATTTTTCCATTTTCATTTGTGATATATAAACTTATAACACCCGAGAGATGAGAGTATCCAAACACTTATTGTGAGGTGCTAGTGTATAATTTTCGTGCTTATTATTGACTAAGGTAGAATGATCATTTGTTGTAATTACTTTTATATTAATGTTAAATGACCCATAACTTGTATTTTGATTGGTATAAAAGCTCATTTGCTTGAGGACAAGCAAATCCCAAGTGTAAGGATATTTGATAAGATTTATTTGATGCAATTTTAAGGGGTCATTTAAGCCCTAAGTTGTGATTTTATGATCAAATATTGCCTCAAATCATTTCTTTTATCATTTTAGGTATTTGGGATGTGATTTCTGGAATATGAAGCATTTTGGAGCTTTTAGGACGATTTTATGCTCAAAAATGAAGAAAACAAGAAAGTCAAGAAAAGTCAGGTTTTTACACCTGAGGGCGTCACGCTTTGGAGGCTGACGCCGTCACCTTATGATAAGAATAGTGTAATTTTATAACGAGACGCCCCATAAAGATTTTGGAAGTTAACACTTGATGCCGCCAGGTGCAAATGAGTTGAGGCCGTCTGGCTTTGCAACTACACGAGACAACCCAGAACCCTTAACAAGTGACGACGTCATTAGGTCTCTTGGGCGATACGAAACCTTCAAGCGGCGTTGTGACGGCGTCAGGATTCATAACCTGAAGCCATCAGCCTTGTAAATCTATATATAGTTTTGGATTTCTCATTCATTAGTGTGGAACTTTGGTAGAGTAACTTTGTGCAAAACCCTAGAGAAGAATTTTCTGAGAATCCAAGGGTTTCGAAACACTATTTTCTCTCATGTTTCATTGAAGATAAGTAATTTTTTAAATTTTAATCATTCATCATGTCTATGTGTTGTTTGATTTCTTGTTTATCTTTTCTTCCTTTTAACATGCTAGCTTATGTTTATTTGTGTTTGCTTAGATCTAATGAAACCTAGTTATTAATTGTTGGTGAGTTGTTTATTGTTTGGTTGATTGATTCGCGTTAGGCTTAAGAAAACTGGCTAATCTCCTATACGGTAACAAGCTTGAACGTCTTAAGAAACGTAATCGGATGTGCACTACGGTTTTATTGGTTGTAATTAATGCGTTAGTAGATGATTCTATGATTGGGTACTAAACGTGTCTTTATAAGAAGGAATAGATATTCATAAAGTTGGGGAAGGTTATACACAACCCATGACTGCTATTAAGGAATATACCTTCAGCAAAAAAATTACATTGTGACACTCAACTTATCAACAAGAGATAACTAAGGAGTAAGGAAATATAAGTAAACACATTTGTCTCATCATAAGAAGTTCAACATATTTACTTTTCTTGTTAATTTTATTTTATTGTTTTCAGTTTAATTATTAGTTTTTGGATTAGTTGACTAGCAACTAATTTCGCCCACTCCTCCAATACCTAAGATTTTTAATTTGCTTTCATAAAATAAAAAAATACAAAAAGAATCATCCTTCACTTTTAGACCTAGTTGACCTACATTTCAATCCTAACGACACTATTCCCCTAGAGAACGATCAATCCCCCGGACATACCACAAACTATAATACAACGATCAGGTACACTACCTGGTGGATTGCAAAAATCTCTCAAGATCCCTTAAGAGGTAAAACCTTTTGCGAAGGTCTTGTGATCCCGCATCAATAGATTGTCCTTGTGGGGAACCTTGAGTTGCCAATTTCATCCTTGGTTATAATAAAATGACTAAAATACCCTTGTCTTCTTTCCCTTTGACCAAAGCGTATTTTAGTCATCTAAATTCGAGCAAGGACCGAATATGCAACCCAAAGTCTTCTATAGGGACAATCACTGCACTTTCGAAAAGGCAGAGATTACGTCTGCAATTTGAACAAACCACATGGACGATTTTTGTAGTTTACTCTTTATCTTAACTACGTAGTACATATAAAACATGTAAGTACTTTTGCTTAAGTTTTTTAATCGAATAAACTAGTATTGGCAAGTTTGACAAAAGAATTGAAAAGGTATTAACTAATATATGCCACACACTTAATATTCAATGTTTATTTGTAAATAAAAAAGATGAATTTGTGCCGAAGAAGGAAATATCGAACACTGAGCGTCTATGTATGTTGTTGTTGAAGAAAATGATGTAGACACCTACATTTAGACGATGTGATGTGACTTTTAAATTTTTTTGTATTAATGTTGGTTTCGCAAGGCTTATTACACGAAAGAGACTCATCACAACGGATAACATTGAATATTGTTTATCCAATTTACTATGTCATTCATCAAAACATTGTTAGTTAAATTATGTTTCTTTTTTGACGGGGAAATAATGATTTTCATACCATAGTATTATGTTAATGGTTTATAAAACTAAAATTTTATAGAGTGCCCAAGGCACGACACTTGAAAACCAAATTTCACTATTTTAATTCCCTCAAATAATGTTGTACTATTGTTCTTCCCTATAGTGGAGCAAAGTGCATAATAATTTATTAGCAGGGTATTTGCGAGTTGCAGCTGCATGTATCTTAAAATAAAATTTTTCAATGAATTATGTTTTTTAATTTTTTAGCGTTTTTTGTAACAAAAAATTTACGGAGTCAAGAATTTCATTTCGCATATTTCAACTCTTCAATCAGGACAATGTTTTTCATAAGACAATTGTGATTATAAATATTTTAATTGGCAATGTTTTTCCGTGGTTCATTATGACTATTTGATTCGTATAAAGTCTAGCATTATGAATAGGTGTGTTCAAAAAATATGTGAAACCGCCAAACTGAGCCGACTCGCTCAATTCGAAACCGCAAAAAACGATAACCAAGAAACCAAAACTAAAACACAAGTATAATTATTTCTCGCTATAAACCGTCACTCTGCGCGGGTATTCTTCTAGTGTTATTTAAATTGTTAATATAATTTTGCTTAAAATTGTTAATATAATTTTGCTTAAACTTTAGCATGTATATCTTGTGTTGAAGTAATGAACAGCTTCTAACCAACATTTCTATTTTGATTTGAGTTTGTAGCCAGATTCATTAAAAGATGGACAAATCTGGTCAATTGCAAACTCATTAAAGTCATCAGCCTTAGTCATATAACCCGAAATTGTTAAGAGCTAGTGATTTTCTGTCTTTATGGGTCTTGCAGAATGGTCTGTAGAGTTCAAGATTTACTTGTCAGTCATCAAAGGCTGATACGAGATTTCCCTCGTACAAGAAACAAGCCATAGAATTAAATATGGTATAGATAAACCGTATTTGGGATTTCTAAGCACAAAAGGAACCATATTGCTTGAACTTTACTCGTTCCCTTTTTTCAAGTGGACACCACAACTTGATCACCTTTACTTATTTCACAAACCCCAAGCATCCGGCAGCAGCAATCACCATCTTTGCTATGATAACAATTAGCACATCAGCCATATAATGAGTTTATCACATGGAATTGTAACTATAGTAGGTGGTATTCAATAATTTCAACCTTAATACTATTATTATATATGGATTTACAAAGAAAAAAAAAAAGCTAGCAGGACACTAGAGAACACAAAGCAATGCGAATATAGAAACATACTACATCACCCATATAATTCTCAAACCAAGGCTTCCAACTGTAGCTTAAGGTTTTAAGGTCTATGATTAACATAATTAATCCATTTAGAAGATAATATGCTTGATAAAGAACCTGAGACCTCACACATTTTAGTGGTATTAGTCACAAGGCTTTTACCACTAGGCCACCCTCGAGCGGTATGCATTTAAAACTACACAAATCTATGACTGAATTTGACAATTGTGTCATTAAAATTATCATAAAAAAATAAAACCTCTCAAAAACCTCTGGCGATTTTGGAGATCACTCGAACCCTAAATCAACTCTACCCACCGTTATTTCCTCACTAATTCGTTAATCTAACTGATTACTGTTTTGATTTATCACTATAGTCTTGGTTTCGATCAAACTATATCTGGTTATCAACGTTAATTAGTTCCATTAGGGTTTGCTTTGGCGATTTCTTTAGGATTTCGGTTTGTTTAAGTTGTAACACAAATCGCTAAGGTTTTAAAGACATCTCTTAATCATTCATTAATTACTGTTGTTTGTTCCATGTTAATCATTATTAAATTCTTAACCTAGTTTAAAATTATGTGACATTAGTGGTTCTTTTTTATTTAAAACCCTGATCTTTTGGGTTTTCTGCGTAACTTGAAGCTTGACGCATAATGTCCTTCTGGATTTGATTGTATGTAGTATTAGTGAGTATGAAAAGTGGCTTCTTAGATTCAGGAGGGAGTGGAAAGAAGAAAAAGAAAAAGGATCAGTCGAGGGCTGATACTATAAACTTTGAGAGTGACAAGAGCTTTCCAATGTTGAATGATTTGGTTTCAAAGGTTCGAAACATGGATGGGAAGTTGCTGGGACCTAATGGTACACCTCTTATACCTAAAAGAGGTAATCGTGTGGATACTGATGAAGTGTTTTGGAGATTACTGGTACTAATGATGGTACTAGCTTGTCCATGGGAGGAAAAAAAGGAGCAGGTTGTTAGGGGTTTTCACTGAATTGAATGTGACTAATGTATCTACTGACACTACTCTAAAGGCTGCTGAAAGTGATTAGCTCAATTGCAATGAGATTGTTGTGGCTATTGACATAGGTGAAACAACCATTACTACACAACATGAAGTTATGTCATCTTGTTGGGTCTGAAATCGACCCAATTGTCTCTGACAAGTATTTAAACATAAAATAGCCTAATACACCCTTTGAAGGTCAGTGAGCATAAAAGTCTCTAATAAAGATCAGAGAGAATGTTACTTCATAACTATCATAAGAACCTGATGGTTATCAGAAGTGAAGTACTCTCCGATAGTTACAAGAGAACATGTCTACCTGATTATTATTCAGAAGGTGTTACTCACTGATAAAAGAAATCGATAAGTGTTGTATAAAGCTCAACTAACTGTCTAGCTTCAGGGACATCAAAGACCATATGAAGAAAACACTTCACAAACTGATGCGGTGTCAGGGAGTGACGTTCAAGGAGTTACAAGCAACACCAGGGTCACTGAAATCTAACAAATGTTTCTCTGACGACTTTGCTCAGTTTAAACAACCTCAACCTCTAAAAGCATGAGCGGGAAACTTCTTAGGAAAGATAAGTTATCAAGTACTTATCGATATACGAGAAAGAAAGCATTGGGACTATAAGTTGTCAAATCGGGTAAACCTAAAGGACGCTCAAGCTAGCATACTAGGCACATGCCTATCTGAAGTAAGTTGACAAGTTACTATGCACCCATGTGTATATACTGTTTCCCCATCTATTTAAGCCAAAGGTTATAACTGAGCTAAGTAGATATTCAAACGTAGAAAATAATACAAAGTATTCTAGTTAAGATCCTCCTTTCCTAGGAACAACAAAGAAAAGCTACCTGCCTCTTGTTATTTGATTTTGGAGAGTTAATTTATCATCAACCGGGATAGTTTTTCGCTTGTTATCCCCTGTAAATCTTTGATTCATTTCTAACAAGATTTATAAAGTTGAAAAGTACAAATGGTGTTATTAGCATGTATGAGTCGTTCTCAAGTAAACCTAACCTCACCGTTGATGTTCATCAGTTTTCGTCATTTGCTTAAACTGTTGTTCATATCATTCATGGTTTGCATGAGAGAGCGTTTCGCAGACCCAACATCTCTAGTACTGAACAACCATCTTGTGTTTTACAGGTTGGATGTGACTAAGCTCAAAATTCAAATGTAAACGGTGAACAGGTCGTGATCTCTAGTAAACCTAGTATTGTACCATCTAGTGAGCATGTTATTGCGAAGACAAATGTTGATGCATGTAAGAGTTTTGAGGCTGCAATGCAGGGTACCAATGATGATACTAATAATGTGGTAAAACAACCCATTATTTTGTCTACTAATGAAGTCCCTACTCCAAGATCTTTTGCTAGTTTGGTGAATAACGAGGCTAACAACAGTAAGGTAAATTTTAGATCTCTTTACACGGGTAGACCTAATAATGTTAAGTTGAAGTTTAAATCCCTAAGCTGTATGTTTTAGAAGTTCACGCTAGATTTGGTTTTAGATTCTATGGGTATATTATGGGCAAAAGAGTAGCATTCCCGGTTGTTGAATACTATGTTCAGAATGCTTAGAAGAAGTATGGCATTGTTTGAGTTATGATGAACTCAAAGGGTTTCATTTTCTTCAAGTTTGCTTTGATTGAGGGTTTGAATGGGGTTTTGGAGAATGGTCTATGGTTTATTCGATCTTCACCTATCATCTTGAAGAAGTGGATGCCTAATGCTAATTTATTTAAGGAGGATAAGTATTATGGTTCCCATTTGGGTAAAATTTCGTGATATTCCTATCATGGCGTTTACTGTAGATGGATTGTGTGCGATGGCTACTAAGCTTGGTAACTCGATTATGCTTGATTCGTATACAAGTTCTATGTGTCTTCAATCATGGGGTCGTATGGATTATGCTCGTGCTTTGATTGATGTTAGGGCGGATCGAGAGTTAAAGGTGAGATGGCTATTGCTATTCAAAATTTGGAAGATGATGGAGAGGTTCTTCACACGGTAAGGGTGGAGTACGAATGAGAACCACCTAGATGTGGTGTATGTATGATATTTGGGGATATATTATGTCTAAAACGGGTTGTTGAAAAACCAAAGAATGATGGTTTCAAATAGCCTCCTAGATAGACTTCTCGTGGTACTAATGTGGGATCTAAGTTTTAGTTTAAATCTAAGAAACAAGTTTACCAAGTCGTCTCTAATAAGAATGGTGCTAGTTCAAGGGGTACGAAAAACAATCAGAAGTAGAGATGAGCTCAGCTAATCCTTTTGATGCACTTAATTTGATTGAGAAAGATGATGAGCTTGGATGAGAATTCGTCAAATTCAGGTAAGAAAGTTGTCTAGTATGTGGCTAGTTCGACATCTGGTAGTCCAAGTACTACACCTTTGTTTGCAAGGATTAATGAACTGGAAATTGTTAGATGCTTGATGGGAAGCTTGTGCTAGTGGGTGATGATGGTAATCAGCTAAAACCTTGTAAATTAATGATAGTGAAGTGAAGTGTTTGAGATATACAATGAAACTGCCCGTGTTATAGCTTCTACGAGCTCAAAGGTTAATAAAGCTTCTTAAAGTGGTAGTGGAACAGAAAATAGAAGCTTGTATGAACAATGGAAGGAAACTTATGATGAAGACCCTTACGATGATGATGATTGTGTTGATCCATTTTTTTTTATCATGGTTTGACTGATGCTTAAATGCAGTTTGCTAATGCCTTTGATATTAGTCTTCGTGGTCAACTTAAATATCATTTGTAGTAGGTCTAATAAGTGTGGTATGTCATTCTTATGATAGTTTAGATTTGCACAGTTGATCCATTTGTTTTTCCCTAGTTTTAGGCTGAGATGTGAGATTCACCCACATTTATTGTACTTAATTATTTTTTGGAGTAATAAATTTACCAGAAAACCCTTTACCATATATATATATATATATATATATATATATATATATATATATATATATATATATATATATATATATATATATATATATATATATATATATGGTGTATTTTTATTTTGAGAACCCTGTTAAGTGCGGGAACTACGAAAACTCCAATTTTGTATTAGAAAACATGCATGTTCATATAAAACATGTATGTTTTCTTACATACACCTTACCTGGGTAACATACATGTTCATATAAAACCCTGTTAAGTGCAACATATCAATGCAAAATAGTTTTATATGAACATGTATGTTATGCAGGTATGTGTATTAAGGTGTATGTAAGAAAACATACATGTTTTATATGAACATGCATGTTTTCTAATGCAAAATTGAAGTTCTCGCAATTCCCGCACTTAACAGGGTTCTGAAAATAAAGCCTCATATATATATATATATGTATATATATATATATATATATATATATATATATATATATATATATATATATATATATATATATATATATATAACTTGTCACCGTGTTTGGGATTGAGAGGGAACATCGAAGACTTAGATCATCTGATAACTATGCCTAACTTGTTCTTCATGTTGTAAGGTACATTATATGATCTTCGGCCAGATACAATATCTTTCACTACTACAAAAATAGATATAGAGCCCCTTAATAGAGCCCGGTTTTAGTGAAAAAAGGACTCTAAAATTATAGAGCCCGGTTTATAGCATAACGTCAATAAAGGTATCCCAAAAGCTTCACTATTTATGACACAATATACATTAAACTTAAAATCTCGACGGATAAAGTACTAATTAAAGACTCAAACTACATATGGTTTATTAAAGCTGTTGTGGTTTTCAGTGACTCTGGTGCGGTAATAATAAAGAGACCCATTACGCTCGTAATAAAGTATAAAAAAGTTCAAGTAAACATAAATTATATGGCACATATGTTTAATATCTAAAGTATGCAAATATAACATTAAAATAAATGTGGCATCTACTAACACTACTACAAAAAGTACTTTGGAGACCCGTTCAGAACCAAATCAAGACCGGTGTTTTGTATGGTCTATATGAGGGGGGCTCTCCATGTGAAAATCAAATAGAGACCGGTTTCTAAACAGGTCTCGATTACGCTTTTTGAGACCGGTTTGATGATTAAAACACGCCTCTAAAACAAAATGAAGACAGGTTGTGGTCATAAAAACAGGTCTCAAAAACCTAATTTAGACCGGTTTCAAAATGTAAAACCTGTCTCTTTTCTTAGTTTAACAATTAAAAAAATAGCTGTTTCGAATTGCTTATCGAAAATGTTAGCACTTCCAACAAGCAATCCCAACAGCCCTTATAAGTGTATTCACAGTGCAATCCGAAACAGCCCTACGAATCATGCATTTTGAGTAACACAAGTGATATTGAGTTTAAGCCCACCGGAAACATCATTAATAAGTACACATGCCAGTAAAGCAACCAACTGCTGTAAACATCAAATGTTCCAATCAACCAATGCGTAAGCTTTTAACTAGAACAACAACTAAAACAAGTTACAGTTGACAACCTATGCGAAATTTGTAAACTCTCAGTTAAGCAGTTGTAGCCATTGATGTAGATCTATAGCAGGCTCTTTTAGTTGCACAAACAATAACCTCAATCTGCAGAGATCATAACTAAAAGTTAGTGAATGAATATGTCCATGAAACTTACTATTTGAATAGCAATTTGATATTATAACGTGAAGGAAAAACAGATTTATAAAACACTAAGAAACGTAACCTGAGGTAAAGCCAATCTCTCTTGATTAGCGGCGTTCGGTGTAGGAAGGCCAACCCCAGCAATCATGTCAATTAGTGATCTTTATCAGCCAGCTCCTAGAGAAAAAGGTATGCGACTACATGATCTTTATCGACTAGCTCCCATAGAAAAAGGCGTGTGACTACAGGATCTTTATCGACTAGCTTTATGACCAAACCAACTCTAAGCTTGTAAGCAAGTAACATTTTGATCATTCCTAACATATACCACACACCTTATGTGGATTCCTCTCCCTGAATTTGAATGGTAATATGGATGTTCCTTTTGAGCAGGAAACAGATGGGTGTGTGTAAGACTAAAAGCATCTCCATTTTAGCAATACACAACATACCATTGCCAATCTTTCCTTTTCTTCACCACATGTTCTATACTAATAAGCCATAACCAAACACTAACCATGTACCACAGATCTTCACCCTTCACAAACTAATACAACAAAATTACAACACAAGCTATACAAGCAATAAGAGTATCCCAACAAAATAACTGATAAACACAATGCACTTTGTAGTTAACACATACCTAAGGACCCCATCCTAGACACGACAAAATTATAGTAGAAGGTGCATACCATGTACCATCTGCCCTTCGAGCCGTAACCAGTTTAAGCTTGTACATAAGTAGCATCCCGACAAATCAAAGCAGCCCTTGCTGGAAAAAAATCAATCCTCCATACTAAAGAACTGTCAGCAACCTGCACCTCGCTAGAACCTTGAAAATCAAAACTCCTAAGCCTCCATAAGCTACCAAAAAAAGTCTCAAAAACAATGCTTCTGATGGAGTAACTAATAAACTAACTTTACAATAACCATCCTTATAAGAACAATCCAAATAAATAACACCAAGTACCATCGGTTTCACATATAAGAAAAATAAAGGTAAACTATGAGAGCAGTGTTGTTGAGTATGGTTAGCCTATTTTTTTCAACATAAATAAACAACTTCGAGTATGCAATTTAATGTTGCTTGTTTCATATTAGTTTTTAAAAGAAATTCCGAACACAATAACAAGCTTAAACTACATGAATAAAATTGCTAACTAACTATTTTATATTCACAGAGCCGTTTAAATCTTATGCAACAAGCAAATTAAGGAAGATGACTTTATGCTACAAAACCACAAATCGAACAATCAAATCAACTGTTCTTAAAGCAAAATTAATTGTGTGTTAAAAGAAAAGCCTAAAATAAAAAGATCAACTGATCTTAAGCAAAACATTAAAAACAAACATATCAAATTTCATATAAAAATAAAGTAAATAAAGCAAATTACATATCTAATTCTTCTTTATAACCACCTTAGGTGGAAACACATGGACTATGAGCGGCGGCACTAGCAGAGGTGTTTTTGTCGATGTTTCACAGTGGTGGAGGAAGTGTGTGTTAGGTGAAGAGGTTGAATGGTATAGGTAGGGTTTCAAATAATTTCAATGTTAGAAAAAGGTAAAAAGGGGGCAAAAATCCCGCTTAATTATTTTGGGGAGTAAGACCGGATTGTTAACCTAAAACCGGCCCATAATAAGCACCAAAAGGTCCGGTTATAAAAACACAAACGGGTCTCTATTTGCTTTTTCAATCAAAACCGGGTTAATTATTCAAAACAGGTCTCCATATGTTTGAGCATGCCAAATTTGTTTTATAAGACCGTGTTTAATTAGAAAGGGTCTTGATGAGGGGGTCTGGAAACTTCATTGTGTAGTAGTGTAAATAGAGACTCGATGCGACGACTATGATTAAACACTTTGTTTAATCATCAAACACAACCCGATAAGGGAAAACAAATAGGACCACAAAATAACCCAAAAAATAATAATCCTAAATTTTCAACTTATAACATGGTCAACGGGTTGTTTTTGGATAATGGGTGTTCCAAGTTCTAACTTCTAACTATGTGAAAATATGAGTACTAGAAGAAGAGCACGCCTCATGATGGTGTCTGCTGAGAAGTTGGCATCGCTTAAAAGGAAAAACAAATTGTGAACACACAACAATCTTATTAACCTCAAACGAAAGTAACATCTTATTATTATAGCTCCTTTTTGTTTCTTAGATTCATTACAGAATCATCAACTCATGCCATTCTTTGTCTTTTGATTTCTCTAGAGTTTATAAACATGCATGATCTTAAGATCCCACCTCAATTCCATCAAACTTCATTAGTTCATTATCAGGTACAAACCCCATGTATATCTTTAGATTCCTTTGTTGAATTCTTCGGTTATACCTCGGAATCCATCTCTTTTCATGGTAAGTCATACATTTTCCCCCACAATATTCAAATTCACCATAATATCGTTTCCTATCTTAAACATCCTGTCCCAACATTTATCCTTCGTTCTTGTTATCTTTGTTGTTTCGCAGTTATCAGTGCATTTTAATGATACATGCATTTAGACAGATCATAGTGCTTTCATTCATAAAGGCTTTACAACTTTGATTCATTTATGCTTTTTGACAAGTTTTGTATGCACCTTAATTAGTAGAAAACACTGCCCATAACAGGCAACATCTTTTTATCATGTTTTTTCCGCTTCTAAGCAAGTAGTCCCAGATATTTAACGTAGTTTCCGTGAGCCCTTGATTCACAAGCTAACAATAGATATCCAATGGCGGTTCGACAGACACCACTAGTTAATCTTTTACATCTTTTTGATCTTCATTTAGATAACTATGTTTGCCCATGCTAAAAGATGTCATGTTGTTTGCCATACGTTGAACATATATGAGGCTTCTTGTATCTAGGATAAGCCTATCTATAGTGCAAACCAAGGGATTGCAATTCTTCTTACAATAATTAATAAAAGGCATCCATATATGAATGAAGTTGAAATGCTTTTTCTTATTCTTTTTCCCTTACCAAACATGTGAATTCATGGGTAAGCATGAAGTGTCACTCTTTGAGATATAGTGATCACAATGGAAGGTAAAAGATTTGGGATATTTACCGACTATATAACAGAGTTTGTATTTGCATGTATACAATCCTCCTTTTTTTTTTTTTTTTTTTTTTTTTTTTTTTTTTTTTTTTTTTAATTAATGGTATATCTAAAGTGTCCTACCTTTTTGTTTAAAAGATGAAGTGTCCTTATTATTTCGGTTTTAGTGGCATCTGAAGGTATAATTTTTAAAATAGCTACTGACACAAAAAAGTGTCACTATTTGAGTTTTTGTGACTATATTTTTCAGTGGGTAAATGCTTTGTTACAATATGCTTCGTGACGCGTTAAATGTTCAGATAAAACCTCTAAAGACATTTGCTGACTATTTCAATTCTACTATCATTTTCGTCTCCCAATCTTCTTTTTATAGGATCTGGATTCTTAAAGTTTTTATTCACCTAGTTCTTGCTCTCTTTAAATTCCAAGGTTTTTACTTCTTCACAAGTGAAGTACTTGGTCCATATTTTATATCCAACCACGTTTTTCATCAGATGGTGTATAAACTCTAAAGTCTAAACAATAAGTTTTATTTATGATTCATTAGTAGAAAATGTTATTGCGCGGCCTAGTAGCAATGAAATCAAAGGAGAGTAGCACACATAAGCGGAGTACAAGGCAAACATGCTTTATTAACTCAATTCAAACAGTACGTCGTCCAGTCAGTTCACGACTTCTACTGAAATTAATATCCATAGAAATTTTAACATTTTGACATTATAAATCAGTCTGTCGTCCTAAAATCATACGATTTCTAGTTCTCTCCTGATAATGAACACCACTGTAGAAAAAATGCCGGACGACCAATTCAGGATTTATTAGAAGACATGTACACACACTGTATTACTAGTTCGTTTTAATTTTTTCACTACAACAATTTTCTTTTTTTCTTTTTTTTTTTGGTTAATTACCTAGGTTCCTACTCAACATTGCTAGCCGACTAATCCCAGGGCGACACCCTTTTGGATAGCCCAAAGTTGGTGCAGGTGAACATCTGTGGCCACAAGGGGATTAATTTTGTTCCCGTTGGATTTTAACCCTTGACCATTTCTTTAGAAGGCTGGTATTCTTACCGCTAGTTCATGCGTTTATCTTTTATTTCCGTTTGTTTACAGCAAAACATGACAATGTTTCCTCCGGTGAGTATAGGTGAGGAACATAAATACAACCAAATGATTGCCCTAAAAAACTAACTGACAAAAACTATCCTATAATATAAACACTCTGAGGATCAGAAAAATGTTTTATTAACGTAGACTAGAACAAGCAGTTATCTTGGGAATCAGCTTTTATCTACTTCAAAGTACTTAAGTTTATTAATTGTCTTAACAAATAGCACATTATTTGAATCAAAATACTATATATATCGTATATCTTAGCACAAATACAACTTTGTAAAGCTGCTTCAGTGATAATACTTTTACTATGTACATCTCAACAATTTAGATATATTAGTACATACATTTTAATCAAATCTCTATGATATGTCTCTTTTTTCTCTTGAAGAACAAGAAGTTAAAAGTTGTTTATTTTACTTCCAAAGATCAATCTGGCAAGTGGAGGTAGATATTGATGCACCTTCTGAAGTCATCTCATCACTCTTAGAGTCGCTTAGAAGCATATTCATGTGTTCAGCCATTTGAATTGATGATGAAGCAGGATTCAAATAATTGTTTTCTTTGTTGACAGCGGCATCTTGATCGTTGCTGAGCTGCGATGCTACAAATTTATCGAGTACTCGCCAATCAGTCACTTGAGGATCTTGTTCACCAGTATTATTGCTATTATTACCATAAATTACGTTGACCTTAGATTCCTGATTCGGGGGCTGCAAAGTGCTCGTGTATGAGGCATTCATGCTGGCAGCTACAGGTTGTTGAAATCTGTGAGACTCTAATTGAGGGAGTTGGAGGAAGGAGTGCTCATGAGGCAAGTTATATTGAATTTGATGAAGTTCAGATTTTCCAGGCAAGTGATGCTGATATGAATTATTTGAAGTATAGGGATGAGACACTCGATTTGGGGATTCATAATCCGGCATGAACGAGACTTGTTCATCATACCAACATAGCGAATCATGTTCATCCATTCTGCGTACGGTTGTCATTCGCTTCTTGAATACTCGGCATACAACCCATCCTTCTTCCTGTTGCAAATAAATTATTAAACATGACTTAAATTTAAAACCAAATCAAAATCATTTAAGAACATCTTCTTGGTCTTAGCGTAAAAGTATATACAGGAACAATTGACAGAACCATGATATATATTTGATCAAGCTAAGCTACTCACTATTTTATCAACCACAAATAAGAAAAGTGCCACTGATGAAAACATCATAGGCACACACAAAGTGACACTATATATGATTATTAAATAAGAGTACCAATTAACCCGTTCTTTCTTAACCGAGAAATTTAACAAAATGTGAAAGGATGGTGTATATTTCGGATTATGCAAGCATATTTAACACAAAATCTTCACAAAGAACTTCTAGTGACACTCTATAGAGACGTGGCTACATCTAGTGACTACTAGTTCGAGCTTCTAGTGACACTGTCTTGTGTGTCACTAATAACAATTTTGGTGTAGTGAAATACTATTGGGATGATGCAATTGAAAAGCAGATTTTTATTTATTTATTTTTTTAACACTAAATAAATGGTTTCCACGAATATGCTTACAACCTTGATGGGTATTCCAACCATGGATATATGCAAGTCTTTTTATTTTTTATTTTCTTTATGTTTCTGAATTAGATGGCGTTAAACATGGTGTCTCTCAGGTTACCTTGAAGTGGAAACTAAAGCCATGTCAGTTGAATGCATAACTTTTGGAAAAAAATAAGGACATATAGGTGATCTGGAATGTTGAAAGATAGAGATGTCACTTGCCTGAGTCATTGCATTTTCATTCGTTTCTAATCTATACTCGTGCATGATCCAATCTGATTTCTGACCGTTAGGAGCTCGACCCATGTAAAACACCAAGGTTTTTCTCATACCAACCAGATTATGCTTCGAGTATATGGCCTTGTCTCGTCCGGTGGCTTTCCAGAAACCAATCTTTGTAGCCCTGTTGGTGCGAGTTCCCGTTGGATATTTCTTGTCCTTGTGGCTAAAGAAATACCACTCATTCTGCTCTTCAGTTCCTAGTTTGCATAACTCTGTAATAATATCATAATATCGGAGTCAATAAACAATTTGAATTACCATTATATTATGCTAATCATATATAGCATATAAAGCTTGCATCCATAATATGTGTAATGAATTCCTAATTTGTATTGTATAACTTAATCACAATGAAATGCAAATTTTTAGGAGCCTCTGATTTGGTTCATGGTGAATTTCTTTTACCTTGAAGATCCCATGGTTCAATTTTATAGAGATCAACATCTTTGATCACGTCAAGATCAATTCTTTTTGATGCAACTTTTTTCCTAAGGTAGTAATCCACGAGTTCTTCATCCGTAGGGTGGAATCTAAAACCAGGAGGTACATGTGAAAATGTATCCATACTCTCAAAGGTATGATTATCTAAAACCTGAAAAATGCAAACATGCAATCATAAGTATTTCTTAACGTATAACTATTAATCTACAAATAAAAGTTATCTAAATTTCCACTTATGTTTTCTTTATCAATGCAGCCTGCTGATGCTGAATTCGTGGCAAGAAATAAGAGTTTATCAATAAAAAGTGAAGGAATGTATATTAAGTTAATGAGCGAACTGTATTCGTTAATACTATTATATTGTAGAGGAATGCTATAGCCACAAAGAAAATTACCACAAAACATCCACAAAGTGATGTGTCAAAGAATGATTGGTTTAATCATAAAGAGGAGAGAGAAACTATCACAACATACACCAATGACCTTTTGACACATCACTTTGTGGATGTTTTGTGAAAATTTTCTTTGTGGCTATAGCATTCCTCTATATTGTATAACACATATAAATATTTCTTAGCATGTTTATAAAGAGCACAAGTAGATTGTGACCTAAAGAAATAGGATGACAATGTCAACTTCTTATAAATGTTGCAATTTGTACTACATTCATTTTCCTACTATTATCCCATGATCGATGTCAGGATGCTCAATCTCCTAAAAAATGTTTGAAAGACATTAAATTAGTTCAATGTAATAGCAAATGTAGACAAAGAAAGCAGAAGTGGAAATTTAGATGCTAACAAGATTGAACTTGCTTCAAAAATTCTAGCGAGTTTACATGCATTAAGAGTTTGCTGCCACTACGAATTATATGAGGTAATTGCATGTATGCATATCTTAAAAGAACTTTACGACGAAAACTCTTAAAATGAATATTGAGACGAAGCTTTCAGACTAGCTAATGACATCGTTATTAACAGAAAAAAGGCTCCCTTGTCTATGAACACTATGAAACAGTTCTAATTATAATGCATGCAGTATAAACTATTAACCCACATAACACACAAAAACGAAGCAGATTATTGAAAAGAGAGTAACCTACTTCAGATCTACAGGTGAAATATATATAACTTAATGGAGATAATTATACAGTTATTAATCCCAATTAAAGAAAAGCAGTTATTAATCAAGTCGTATTGTCATCAAACACGCATACCCGAAAACGTTGACTCCTTGAGTGAATCAGTTTAGCTAAAAAAAATCTTAATTTCTCTTCCACGGTAACTTGGAACAAAGTATACCTAGTAAGTATCTAACACAAAAACGAATATGATGTTCTTAGAGGGTAAGCCCCTAGCACGCTTTGTGAGAGCTGAAAAATCAAAGGTTTTATATAAAAAAATTTCTTGGTATCACAAAGACCGTTTCTGAAGATAGGAAATCAACATTCCGGTGAAGAAGGAGCAACCTAATTACTTATTTTAGCACAAGTGGAACATAAATTAACTGCAATTGATGTTGAACTGCAAAGATTCCTTAATTACCGAAGATGAAAATAACTCATGCAAATGCCTACCTCTTTGTCAACATAATTACCAAGAGAACAAGGTATTATGAGTATATTTACTTATATAAAAAGGCTCAAACAAATGTTTGTTAAGGAGCACTTTTTAAAATTCAGAAACATTGCTATTTTTGAAGAAGATGAATATGTAAATCAAGATAGAAGAAAAGAGGGTGTAGGGTAGGATGTAAATGATGTGAAACAAAATGAAATGCTATCCATGTGTGGACAATGTTACTGCCATGAATTCTCATGAGAGAAGCACCAATTTATGACTTGATGATCAAGATTAAAACTACTCAAGTTTGCTTTTTCTTGAGGAAAGACACTTGAGTTTTGCACCACTCAACAAAGTGAATACCAGATAATAATTCATAATCAAGAAATTACAACTAGACACTAAACATACAAAAAGACCTTAGAGTAAACACATATAGAAGTGCACATAAACAATCAAGAGGTTCCTTTTTGAGTTCATTATCGCCTGGTACGTTTTAGAAATCTAGTTAGATTTCTTTTTCTCAAACCAGAAAGGTATATAAAAGATGAAGAAACTGAATTAAGAAAATGAAATTCAATACATTTTATCGATCATGTATAATCTTTTTATTTATGAAACATGCAAGGGAAAATATTATCTCCTTTAATATCAATATATAAAGTTCGCGGAAGCAAAAAACTAAAACGAAATATCTAATCAAGGGATTAAGCTTGTCATATGAACTGATCATTCTAAAGAAGCTTAAACAGGAGAAAAAACACAGAAATACATAAAGAAGCGTTAAACAAACAAGAAGGTGAAGAAGATGAAGTATAACAAACAACACCTTGCAAATAAACAGATCTGATAATTCTTCGACAAGGCGATGATTATTAAAGAGAGAGATATAAAGAGTTTCTTTTATTACAAGATCCACTCTTCTTCAATTAATAAGCAAGCAAAGGAGACAAAAACCAAAGAGGAAAGAAAAGCAAAAGTTTGGGACCCAAAAGAAGTTTTATTTTCCTTGGGAATTGTAGTGAAAAGATGTTTGTTGTTTTGCTGTCTTAAATAACATCAGATCCCAAAGAGATTAAAGCTAATGACGAAAAAAAAAAAACTTGTTTTATTTGGTTTCAAGAACATATATAAAATCAAAAGTGTATCTAAATCTTACTTAATTGCCGGAAAAGTTTCTTGCTAAAGCTTTGAGGAAGATGATGCGGAAAAAAGGTGGCGGTCATATACTAATAATACTCCACCTTCCGCTACCAGCTACTGATAGAGACAACAACAATATCTATGTATTTGGTATACACACAAACACATAAATATATCAACAATATTAGGTTATATATCTTTTAGTTTTCTAGAGAGAGAGAGAGAGATGTGAGATTTAAGAATGTGACGGCATGAGATGACTTAAAGGACACACACGCAAACACACTCACATACCTGACCATAAAGAATGTGTAGGAAGATTTCCTCTTTGGGGTCGTTGGTTTCTATTAAGAGGATCAATGAAATAAAATTTTGTGATTTTTATACTAATATATAGTTTATTTTATTTTAAAACACTATGAATTGAAGCAATGAATATTGGATGTTAAAATAAGGATTCTACACTTATTTTACGTTTCCTCTCTCAACTGCATTATTTGTATTTTATTTATATTCCGAATATCAGATTGTTGGGTCAAAGAATTTGGCCAGTGGTCTCTATGAGTATTCAAATGTAAAGTAGCTTAAGTTTACTCGCTGATATGAAATAAATGAGTGTTGTGTAAAGTTTTATCGGCGACTAGCTGACCAGGAACGTCTAAAATTATCTGAAGAGCTGAGGATACACTTTACTTCGTTGAGATCCGACAATTACGGGAGGTGCCTTTGCAAAAATAAAAGAAAAAAACATCTTTACATAGAAGTTAAAAAAAAAGGTGCATTTAAGTGAAACCACACGTAGAAACATTAAATAAAAGATTTACTCTTTCACTATATGTTTGACACATGGTTCTCTTAAACTGGGATCTCAAAACATAAACACCTCTCCCATCTCTCAATGACATTGGCGACTAAAAACCCTAAGAATCCGAATTGCTTTCTTCCTCAATCGATCTTATTAACTTATTAATTCTTGGATTAAACTTGTTTGTTTGTCTAATCTTGTGGTATACAATGGCTAGTTTAATTCTTCCTGTAGGTTTATTTTATCGATTAGGGTTTTAATTTTACTAGGGTTTTCATTGCCTGCAGTGTGTTTGGTGAGTGCTTATTCACTCACATTTTCTGAGCCAAAATGGGACTTTATAATCCAAAAACTAACCTTTAAAGTCAAAGAAAACATGTTTTTGTGATTGTGAATGTGCAGGTACGGATATTTCAATAAATGACGAAAAATAAACAGGAAACCGGCGAAAACGAGCACGAGAGTGGAATGAGTGCTGAAAGTCAAAGTTGGAATCTAAAAGTCAAAACTGAGCCTATAGAACCTCAGAGATTTGAGAATTGTCAGATTTGGTCATGGTCAAAGATTAAAGAATTTACACTTTCAGTCCCTACACTTTCATCAATTGACAAAAGAGGTCATTGGAAGAAATATTTCATGAAAAGTCCAAGTCAACCCTCAAAGATTAGAGCATTGTCAATAGAAACCCTTGGATCATACTTTTGGAACTTGGCAGAATTAATCCTTAAAGTTTCATCAATTGCATATTTGGTCCTTATTTGTTTCTAATATTAAAAATCTGAATTCACAAAAACAAGCCAAGTCCAACATCAGCTAAGTCCAAATCCGAATAAAAGTCCAAATTGCAAACCAAAACCCCAAAGCCCAAATCTTGATCCAAACCCGAGCCCACACCCTCGGTCAAACCACATTCCACCCACAGTCAAACTAATAAAAAATCATTTTACCCTTCCCGCCCCCCAATTCACCCCTTTACCCAGAAATAACTATTCACCTTAGAACCCTAGTTTACCCGTCCGATTAATTACCACAATTAAGGGTAAAAGGGTCTAATCAAATGCTTCTAGAAGGTTGTCAGTACATGTCAGGGAATGTCAGATGCAAAGAAACACACAAGGGACTACGTGGCAGCCTCCTATTGGTCTCAACACGTCAATAATCATTGATCCAAGGGTTGCAATGATTGGGAAAGGATCAGATGGCTTGGATGATCTCAGAAGAAGCACATATCATACGGATTGCCAAGCTGGCAATCCGTGACCCTTATCCTCTAGATCCTTCTATACTTTGCTATAAATAGAGGTGTAGATTGCCTTGTATCAGTGTAGAGTCTTAGAGTAGCTAAACTCTGCCAAATTCATTTCTCAGTTTCTTTAGTGTAATTGTTACTTTCAATTGTATCCTTTTATTTTTAATGAAATTTAGTGTTTATCTTTAATCAATCAGTTACATATTTTATGTTATAGTTTTACCTTTTAAATTTTTAAATCTCAATAGTATAATAGTTGTGAATCAATTAGTTTACTATTTCATTGCACTTCTAGTGTAGTTGTTCATTAAGTTTTCATAAAAATACAAAAATCTAATACAAAAATAGTTTCTGAGAATTGATTCAGCTTTCAACAAAGTTTGTTATTAGTCCAAAATAGCTTATCATTAGCTTATTAGTTTTGGTGAGTTTGATGTTTAGTCCATAGCAATTATTGTTCAATTTTCATACAAAGTCAAAGTTGGTCAACTATCTTGGATATTTGGTGTACTGTGGTGATTTGGACAAGCTAAAGAGAGATTTGGAAGCTCTTAGCCTGTCTAGAGATAGGCAAGCATAGTGAAACCCTCTGTTCATGCTGAGGGTGATTCAATTTGTAAGATCAGTTTCAGTTTTAATTCATTAATAGCATAGATCTTTTGATTCTGTGTTTCTGTCTATTCTGGATGTTTTAGATTGTTGAAATTGTTTCTGTTAGTGTTATTTTAGTTTAATTGATCATTAGATTTGAGTGTTGTTGTTTATCTCAAGAATTCTTAGTGTAACTGCCTAATAAAGGGGTGTTTGGAATTACTAATTGCTGAGATTTGTAGTTGTAGTTTTTCTGTTATAGCTTCACTAATAGATTACATTAGGTTAGTAATCAACTAATAGAGAGTAATATAGTAGTTAAGTTTATCAAAAAGTCAAAATGAGGTTTCACATCAATTAACTGTTGGAATAGTTAATATCAGTTAGAAGAATTGTAGTAGTGCTTGCATAGTAGGTTATTATAGCTAAATCTAGTGTAATCTTAGCTTATTATATCAAGTAGTAGTAGATTTAGTGGTTAGAAATTGATATAAGTCAAAGTAGTGTGGTAAAGTGTAGTCAACTGTTTCATATAATTTGTTCCTAATAGCTGCTGAACATGGGTGAATTTAGAGTAGAATTGGATACCTTTTGATAGAGCATTTGCTGTTTTTGGATACTCAGTAGTGTAGAGATTAAATTGCCCCACTATAATTCTAGTTTGTAGCTTTTTAGATTGCTTATTTTGTCTCTGCAAATTAGTGTGTTTGAATCAGGTTTCTGTTTTGGTTAATAGGACTTCTAGTGCTTTATAGAGCTTGTACTTGAGATAATTTGATGTATCTGAGTTCCTCATAGTGTATATAAGTATTTTGCATTGTTCCATGCTTACTGGTTTAAGATGTGGCTTAACAGCTTATTAATTGGCTTATTCTAGATTGCTTATTGCTTGTACCATTATTTCTGTGCTTTCTCTGTTCATTTCTAAGTTTATTTGAGCCTATTGTAGTATATTGCATCTGTGATTTAAGTTTCTCACAGTTTGGTCACAAGTGCTTATTTATAAGCACTTGTGATAAGCTGTTTTCTAGCTAATAAGCACTTCTGCTACTTGTTTTTAATTCAAAAATTTTCTCCAAGCTTCTCATATTATTTTAGATTTTCTGTGAATTTTTCACATTTTTCTGAGTTGATTTACTATTTCTCTTAATTTTTCTTAGTTTTTAATCAATTTTAAATACTTTTTAATAAACAAAAATCAATAAAAATTCAGAAAAATCCTTTAAAAATACAAAAATATTTTAGGAAATTCTTTTATAATATTTTAGATTTTTCAGAATTGATTTTATATGTTTCCCATTAATTTTTACATTTTCCTTTATTTTTAATTACTTTTTAATTCCAAAATTAGAAATTAATTCCTAAAAAATAAATAAAAAGTCAAAAAAAAAAATGTTTTTCTTTTTCTGGAAATTCTTTTTAGTAGTTTAAAATTTTTAGAAATTTGTTTCACATTTGTAGGATCATTTTTAGTTAAAAAGTTACGTTTAATTTCGTACGTTACATTTAATTTTCGCGTTTGAATTTTCGTTTTTAGATTTTAGACATTTGTGCATTCCTAGCTTATACTTTCTGCTTATTTCACTATTTCTTTTTGTGGAAAACTAGAAGGGGGGTTGAATAGTTTACCGTTTAAAATCTTTTTAACTTGTTTAGTTATCTTTTGAAACTTTCCGTTTTGATCAAAGATGTATACACAAACACAATATATAACATGCAAGTATAAAGAAAGAAACGATCAAACCACAACACGAGTATTTATCGTGGTTCGGCTACAAGGACTCTTTTTCCTTGCCCTACGTCCACGCCCCGAGTATCCAACTCGAGAGTTTCTTTCACTAGTCAACAAACTCCTTTCACCGGCGGAGAAAACCTTACACGTCGCTTATACACGTTTACCGACACTAAGCTAGATGTCGAGTTCTTTTACAAGGGTACAACCACTCCCGTTAGTTCTTTTACAAGGGTACAACAACTCCCGTCACACTTTGTATTTTGAGGACTAAAATACTAACCGATCACTACTGAAAATACACAATCAAATAAAGTGTAAACTACACAAGTCTACACAATGCTAAGCTAACAAGTCTTGCAACGTTGTATTGAATACTTGTAACTTTTTATGAACTCGTGAACTTCTTTGCTACAAAAAGAAACTTCACATATGAGATGTTAAAGGGTTAGATGAAAGAATGAATGAATGTGTAAAAATATGATGTAGAGTGATAAGCCAAAAATCAAACTTGTGGCTTAGTATTTTGATGCGTGGGAATCGCACCTTGCTTTACCTCTCGAGGGATCTCGCGAGGCTTACAACCCCCACCAGGCAGTGTACCTGATCGTTGTAGTATAGTATAGTGACAAGTACCGGGGGATTGATCGTTCAGCTAGGAATAGTGTCGTTAGGATTGAAATTAATCTAACTAGGTCTAAAGGTGAAGGATGATTCTTTTTATGTTTTTATATTTTATGAAAAGCAAGTAAAAATCTCGGGTTTTGGGAGAGTGGGCGGAATTAGTTGCTAATCAACTAACCCAAAAGCTACTATTTAAACTAATTAACAAGAAAACTAAACTAAGATTCTACAAGATAAGTGAAGCATGTCTACCCATGATATGTTACTCCTTGCTAGCTATCCAATCCTACCTATTGAATTGTAACCTTGTTTTAATTGACGGGTTGTATTCCTTAATACCATTCGTGGGGTGGCATACATAACTCCCCAACTCTATGAGCTCTTATCTCCTCCTACACCATGCCCAGCACAACTATAGGGATTGTAAACAGTGGCTCATGCATTAAATACAACCAATAAAGACCTAGTACGCCTCGGTTCATGTTTCTTAAGACGTTCAAGCATGTTACCATTTGGAGATCTGCCAGTTTTCTTAAGCCTAACATATAAATCATTCAATCAAAACAAGAATCAATAGGAAACAAGGATTATAAACTAAACCAACTAGATCTATTGAAGTTGTCACACCTTAATTGATGGAGATAGACACAACATCAACAAGAAATCAATGAGATCTAATCAATTATATACAAGTTTCACATAATCATAAGTAGACACAAGGTGAATTAGCAAATCATCATCAAAGAAGAGCAAACAACAATGATAATGGAAAACATAATTAAGATAGAATCATCAAACCAATACATGATGTTTATGGAGTGATTGAAACCCTCTAAGTTGCTGGAAAAACACCCACCTAAACCCAGGAATCGACCTTAGGGTTTAGGGCTTAAAAATAATGAAGTTATGATGTTATATTTATAGGCTGTATTCTGCCCGGCCCATCTTGACGGCGTCACCTCTTTACTCTTGACGCCGTCAAGAAGCCTTTTTCACCAAGTTGTAGATCTTTTCGTCCTCTTCGTTTCCTTTTTTGAATCGCCTCAATCCGAGTTCGTATGCAAAAGTTATGACCAAAACGGTGTCAGCTACTCCGCGCGCAAGTTTTGACAAATTTACACGTGACGGCCTTGGTGACGCCTTCACCACCTACGGTATTTTATTCTTGATGTCTTGACGCCGTCAAGAGTAATTCTTGACGCCTTCATGCACTGTTCACAGCATAGAATTTTGAGACTTTGCCGTTTTCTTCACTTTTATGCTCCAAAAACGTCCAAAATAGCTTCTTTTCCAGAATTCACTCTCCAAACACCTAAAATCACAAAAGGAACGATTTAGGGCAATATTTGATCAAATAAAGTCGGATTCGGGCTTAAATGACCCCCTAAAAACGGATCATTTTTCGCCTCATCATATACCCTTACACTTGAGATTTGCTTGTCCTCAAGCAAATGAGCTTTTATTCTACTCAAAAGACAAGTTAGGGGTCATTTAACACTAATATAAAAGTAATTACAACAAATAATCGTTCCACTAAAGACCAATAGACAAGCACGGAGGTCATACACAAGCACCTCACAAATAGTGTTTAGATACTCACATCTCTCGGGTGTAATAAAGTAATATAACATTATGGAAATGGAAGATATCTCTCACTACCTGTCATAGCAAAATAGATTACCATAGGCTTGGGAAAGGATCAAACCTCCACCACATGGCGTAAGCACCTAGGATAAACTATCAAAGAGGTCTTTTTAAAGGGTTATAATGTTAGGTGTAGGGATATGAATTACACGGTTTTGTTGGATAAAGGGGATTTTACTGGTGGCGAGTTAACAATCTTAGTTAATTACATGTACAAGATGGCGTTGCTAAGCCAAGACTAGACTCGACTTAAGCTAATAAATGAAAAATAACTAAAAACATAAAATGAACATAGAATGAAAACGGGATGGTAGTCCGTATGTTTTTTCTCTTTTTCTTTTCTATTTTTTTTTTCTTTTTCTTAATTTTCGATTATTTTTTTTTTTTTTTTTTATTTTTATTTTTTATTTTTTTATTTTCATACACTCTTACCCTACCATCCAAAATAATACATCATAGGGGTTTGAGCATTCCCCTTACACTTGAATCTTTACATACTTTACATTAAACTATTCTAATGACTCGAATTAAGAAAATCAAAACACTTGGAGCACTTTTAAGATTAACGTACATATGGGGGTAATAAGTGTTGTTCTTCCCCATTACTCCATAAAATAAGTACTTACCCATGAGTCCCAATCGTCCCAAAACAATATGTACAAGGATATGACTCGACTTAGCAACCATGTAATCAATTAGAAAGTTAACTTAGGGTTTAACAAATAACAATAATGCACTAAAAATGAGCGCATACACGGAAGGCTAAGGCGATTTGGGTGTACATTTAAGTGGGGTGTAACAAATTCTTCCTTTAAGTAAAATGCTTAAAGTTAGAAACGAAAAGATAGGCTCGGAGGGGTGTACTAGGGGTATCGTGTACTAAAAATGAGTACAACGCTAAGGGTGTGGGAAAAATTAGTTGACTTAACTAGCCAAGTAATATGACTTAAATGGTCAAGTAATCGTAATACGGGTTTAACACAAGGGTGATCCTAATGCCTCTTATCATGTAGTAAATCCTACTACACGAATGTAGTCTCACTAGCGGTCTCGGGATGCATCACTAACGCAAGTTCTAGAATCTAAATGCTACCGGTACACTCATAAGCACCAATAATAAATGCTTTTCCTATCAAATCTAAAGGCGAACCTCACAATTTTGGGTGGAAAATTTTTCTGAATATACGGTTATGTGCTAGTCATACAACCTCCTATCCATGAGACGCTTGCTATGGCTAGAGTTTCACTCCTAAATGTTGTAAAAAATTTTAAATTTGGCGCTAAAATTACACTAACAAGTATTTCTCATAGTTTTATTACTCATCTACTATCAAACAAAACAAACTCAAGCGAAAGTGCATATGTAAGGTATCATCTTTTTACCCTCCCCTTACACTTAAGATGAACATTGTCCCCAATGTTCAAGTAAAGAATGTAAAAGTTAAAAGTAAAGAGAATGAATTCAAATACTCCCCTGATTCGCTCGGTATGGATTTTAGGTTGGCCAGGTTAAATCTTCCTCCAAGAAAACGAACAATCAAAGCTTCCCTTCCAGAATATAAATCATCTCCTTGTCGAACATAACCTGTAAATCCTGAGAAAACAAACAAAAACCCAAAGCATCAAGCCGAACAAAGATAACTCACAACTAGATGTAATTCTAGACTTAGGAATAAAAACAAAACAATTAAAGATATAATGCTTGTGGAATGAATGTTTGCAGATTTCCTGGAGATTATAAAACTTAATAATTCACAAAAACCATAAGACTCCGTTATAAAAACAAAACTGGTAAAATTTCCAGATTTTTACACGTGACGCCGTCAAGAGTAAACTCGTGACGCCGTCAAAAGTGACCTGCAGAAATTCTTATGTTAAGTTTCTGGAAAATTTCTGGAAAAACTTCGTCCTACTTCCTGGAAAATCCTGCAAAACATCATTACGACTCGATACAAGCATTTGACTCTAACAAGTAATAATACACATGTCCATTTAATATTGTTGTGGTCATGCTCAATTTCGTTCTTATAAACAAATTTGGATCTCCCTTACACTTATCTTTTGCAAAATACCTTTATATGCAATTAAGACGAAGTTAAAAACAAAATAAAGCATTTTCACAATTTACTTTGAAACATGAGCCACAATCAATAAAAATAAAACATGCATACGGAAACAAATAAAATCAAACAAATAAACAAACAAACAAATAAAAACACACAAAACATGGGTTGCCTCCCAAGAAGCGCTTGTTTTTGTTCGAGTCACGAGCCTGACTCTACCCTTATTTAACGGAAATAGCGGAGGTTCTCCCTACACTTAGGATTAAGTGTGGGTGAAAGTAGCGATACACACCCTTAGGGTGTGAATATGCCACGTGAGGTGAAGGGGGTGAGTGAATGGCTTCCTTCATCCTAAAACTACCCGGATAATATTGGTTGATGGGTGGGTCGGTTCCTCTTTTGTCTCCTAGAAATAAATCTAAGGATGGGAAGTTGTGTAAAGGTTGAGGTTCCGGTTCATCAACACTAGGAAATTCCCTAGAACTAGGAGTAAGGTTATCACTACAGGTGTTCAAACCTATATCCTCAAGTGGTGCCTGGTCCAAGGGTTCTACCTCCATAGGAATTCCTAAAGTTTCTTCTACTTCTTCCGGGTAAGTCACGGGCGGTGTATGTGCCTCAAATGATGGTTGAGTATTTTGTGGGCTTATGTTGTTCACCTCATCATTCCATGTATCAGGATCTAGCCCTAACATTCTCCCAAGTATCTCACGTGCTTCTCTAGGCATCTCAACTTCTATGTCCGAATCATAAGGATTATCTTCAATATTCTGACTGCTATATACAAATTGCCCAAGAGATTCATCATCTGTTTCTTGAGATTCATCATCATCAATCATAGAACCTAGGTCTTTTTTATCAATGTGATCATGCTCGGCTAAATCCTCCTCAATTGTATTCTTAGGTAGTGATAATAGCAAACCTAGTGCTTCATCCAACTTATGATTTGTTGCAATGGCTCTCTCCATAATTCCTTGGCAAACTAGGTCGCATTTCCTATTGGCCTCACTAAAACTAGATCTTAAACATGGAGGTTGTTCATAAGAATCTATCCTAGGTGAAGGCTCATATGATTCATAGGTGTCTCTAAATGAGGTATTTTGAAATCTTTGGTGTGTTAGCCGCTCAACCCTATCTTGCAATCTTAGAAGTCTAAGTGTAAGGTCCATTTGAAGCAAGTTACAAACAAAATCACAAAGAAAAGATAGACTACGAGAAAGCTACAAAATAAAAAGAAAAAATCTCACTTGATAGGAATCTAATGAGTAGACCTAATAAAAATCAAATTCAACCTAAACAATAACTATTCCCCGGGCTGCGGCGCCAAAAACTTGATGCGTGGGAATCGCACCTTGCTTTACCTCTCGAGGGATCTCGCGAGGCTTACAACCCCCACCAGGCAGTGTACCTGATCGTTGTAGTATAGTATAGTGACAAGTACCGGGGGATTGATCGTTCAGCTAGGAATAGTGTCGTTAGGATTGAAATTAATCTAACTAGGTCTAAAGGTGAAGGATGATTCTTTTTATGTTTTTATATTTTATGAAAAGCAAGTAAAAATCTCGGGTTTTGGGAGAGTGGGCGGAATTAGTTGCTAATCAACTAACCCAAAAGCTACTATTTAAACTAATTAACAAGAAAACTAAACTAAGATTCTACAAGATAAGTGAAGCATGTCTACCCATGATATGTTACTCCTTGCTAGCTATCCAATCCTACCTATTGAATTGTAACCTTGTTTTAATTGACGGGTTGTATTCCTTAATACCATTCGTGGGGTGGCATACATAACTCCCCAACTCTATGAGCTCTTATCTCCTCCTACACCATGCCCAGCACAACTATAGGGATTGTAAACAGTGGCTCATGCATTAAATACAACCAATAAAGACCTAGTACGCCTCGGTTCATGTTTCTTAAGACGTTCAAGCATGTTACCATTTGGAGATCTGCCAGTTTTCTTAAGCCTAACATATAAATCATTCAATCAAAACAAGAATCAATAGGAAACAAGGATTATAAACTAAACCAACTAGATCTATTGAAGTTGTCATACCTTAATTGATGGAGATAGACACAACATCAACAAGAAATCAATGAGATCTAATCAATTATATACAAGTTTCACATAATCATAAGTAGACACAAGGTGAATTAGCAAATCATCATCAAAGAAGAGCAAACAACAATGATAATGGAAAACATAATTAAGATAGAATCATCAAACCAATACATGATGTTTATGGAGTGATTGAAACCCTCTAAGTTGCTGGAAAAACACCCACCTAAACCCAGGAATCGACCTTAGGGTTTAGGGCTTAAAAATAATGAAGTTATGATGTTATATTTATAGGCTGTATTCTGCCCGGCCCATCTTGACGGCGTCACCTCTTTACTCTTGACGCCGTCAAGAAGCCTTTTTCACCAAGTTGTAGATCTTTTCGTCCTCTTCGTTTCCTTTTTTGAATCGCCTCAATCCGAGTTCGTATGCAAAAGTTATGACCAAAACGGTGTCAGCTACTCCGCGCGCAAGTTTTGACAAATTTACACGTGACGGCCTTGGTGACGGCCTTGGTGACGCCTTCACCACCTACGGTATTTTATTCTTGATGTCTTGACGCCGTCAAGAGTAATTCTTGACGCCTTCATGCACTGTTCACAGCATAGAATTTTGAGACTTTGCCGTTTTCTTCACTTTTATGCTCCAAAAACGTCCAAAATAGCTTCTTTTCCAGAATTCACTCTCCAAACACCTAAAATCACAAAAGGAACGATTTAGGGCAATATTTGATCAAATAAAGTCGGATTCGGGCTTAAATGACCCCCTAAAAACGGATCATTTTTCGCCTCATCATATTTATAGCAAAACCTTTTGCAGGTCTGGCGGATACGGCGGAACCCTCAGATGGGTTCCGCCCATGTACCCCCAGGGTTCCGCCAGGCTTGCTGTTGGTTTTGCAATAAATCTTGCAAACTAAGCAATGTCACATCTCATTACACCTAGTCAAACACAAAACTTGTGCAAGCAAACATATGGTTAGTCAAACATACTTTCTTTCCATAAATATATATCGACAAAACTTGCCATAAATGTGATGTGACATTTCTATTTTAAGAAATAAAAAGTGTTGTGTTTTATGAAATGTAAAATGTAGCAAATGTCTAGTTATGCAAGTCTTTAAAACTAAGATTATGATTTACTTAGAAACTAAAGTTTACATTTTGTCGTTAACAAAACTTAGCAAAAATCGTAAAATATAAATAACGTTTTTAGGCGATATTTGTATTAACAATCTCCCCCTTTTTGTTGATGACAAAACATAAACTTTGTTTTTAAGTAACTCACAAAATCTTAGTGTTTAAGACTTAAAAAAAATTATATTAAACTTGTTTTACTTAAGTGATGAAAATCATATTAAGTTTAAAGGTTTAATATATTTCTCCCCCTTTTTGTCGAAACAAAAAGTAGAGTAGCGAAGCGGAATAGTGCACGTGCTCCTCCTTGGTCGATACTCCCCCTAAAAGGAGTGCCAAGATGGGAAACATGGATTTTGATCCTACAAAAAAATTGGTTAGTTGGTGATATATATATAGTCAAGCTTGTAGTTACCACACACATTGCAACCACAATGACAACTCAAAAATGATCAACCAACAATGCAAGTAAGTAAGTAGAAAAAGATATCATTCCAAGTAAAATTTGACTTGTAAAAGTCAAAGACAAGAAATGAAAAAGATCCTCCTACTTAAAAAAAAATGAAAAATAGCAAAGAAATATAAAAAATCAAATCCTACTTTCTTAAATGGGGCAAAAGGCCTCCAAATGTTGTCTAGGATTTGTTTGGGTGGGAAAGAGCATCCAAACGTTCTATGACGTGTTGGAATGCAAAACGGGTTTCGTCTTGAAATTGGTGAAGCAACAATTTGATGCTTTCACCCATTTTTAACATTTGCTCACAATGTGAGCAAACATGGGGATGATTGGGTGGAAATGGGTTGGTGTTGGTTTCTTGGTTTGAGGATGGGTTGGATTTTGGTTCTTGGGTGGAGGATGGGTTTGGGATAGAGTCAAGCAAGGTGGTTTGAAATTCCATTGCTTGATGGAGGTGATTCTCGACCATGCTTTGAATTTCCTCATAGGAAGGAAAGAAAGACTCAAAGGTTTGGGCTTGAGAATGTGGTGGAGTTGGGTGATCATGGTTTTCAAAATTTGGTTCTCGATAAAGAGGACCATGGATGTCATGGTAGATAGGGTGAAACAACAATGGTTTGGGTTGGTGGTACTCTTGTTGTGGTGGTTGGTTGTGGTTAAAATTCTCATTTTGGTCAAGAAATGACCTTGGTGTTTCATTTGCAAAAGGTGGTGGTTGAGTTGGTCTTGGTGGAAGATCATTGAGATCTTGGACAAAAGGATGTGGTCAGGTTGGAGGAGACCCAAATAACTCCATAGGTTCAAGTTTTGGTAATGGTGATGGTGATGGAGTTTTTGATGGTTGGGTTGGAGCACTTGGTGGAGTTGGGTCAATGGGTGATTTTGTTGGTGGTGGAGTGAGCTCATTGGGTTCATTGGGTGATGGAGATGGAGATGCAAGGTTTAGAAAATGTTCATTTTTGATTGGTGAGGTGAATTCATCTGAGGATGAGGAGCTTAGGTTGATGGATTGGTTAGACCAAAGTGGTTTGACACTTATCCGGGCGGTTTTCCGGAAGAGTCTTGATGGTTAAGAGGTGATAGTTGACTTAGTCATCGTTAAAATGGTTTAAATATTAGAGATTGTGATGGAGAAGGTGTGATTTGATAGTGTTTAGGATGGTTTAATTTATAGTGATGAAGGAGTGTGGGAAGGAGTGTTTGGATTTGATGTTTATCCATACAAAAATGGAGGTTCCTAATGATTTGGAAGACTAATTGTGGGTTGTCAAATCATGGAAGTCAATCCAATGAAAATGGTGAAGTAGGAAGACAAAGATTTGCACTAAATGCTTAGTGGTTTTGGCAAATTTGTTGAAGGTATATGTCTCAGGGATTTCAAGGAACCTTTGGAAGGGTTCCTTCCTTTATGTGTGAAGGTTCCTTGAGGTAGTTTTGGGTATTTTTGAAATTTGGCGGGAAATGGTTTTCTTTGAGTTATAAGGAATGAGAACTACCCTATTGTGCTTAACAAATTGCAGGAAATTGGTTTCTATCTAAAAGGATGGTATTTTGTTGATTGGATGTTGAAATGTTGAAAACTAAACAAAAATTCTGCAGGAAATCTGGCGGAACCTTCAGAATACACAGGCGGAACCCGTGTGAGGGTTCCGTCCGATCCGTTGGGCCATTTCTGGGTTGCCCAGAAATTACACTGGCGGAACCCAATCTAGGGTGCCGCCAGATCCGCCAGACCTGAAAAACTATACAGTCCGCGATTTTGACCCGCGAGACGATTTTCAAAATTTTCAAAAACTCCTAAAATCAAAAATATAATGCATATCTGGTTAGGAAATGCAAAAAATGGACATGTAAACACGCATACCATTGGACTTTGAACGGGGGCTAGCGAATTTCACTATACTTAGTGAAAATTCATAAACTTGAAAATTTGACAACATTCCAAACGTTGTCTTCCTGCATCATTGTTAGTTAAGATATGTTCCAAATAGTATCACAAATTGTACCAACACACAAATACATCACAAACATTGTTTAAATGACCAAATTGTTCAAATAGCACCTTGTGCCAAACACTCCCACACACCCGCACTCATTGACGGTCAATCTTGTTCTTGAGCTTTCCAAGGAATCTTCCAAGATTCTTAAACATCCCCTTTGTTTGCTTGAACTCCACCGACTCATTTGGAATATCCGGAAGTTGGGATAAGTATTCTAGAGGTGGGAGCCTAGAGTTGGGCAAAGAGTCATCTTCACTCATTGAGGAAGATGATGAGGAGGTAGGAGGATGAGGACGTTTTCCTTGGGCTTTGTACACTCTCTTATCACTTAGTGGGACAAAGGTGTGTGGAATGATAGAGTAGTCAAGGCGAAGACCGTTAGGAGTTGGTGGAATGGGAGAGATGAACCTAAAGAGACGGGTCAAGAGCATTCCATACGGCATAGCCGTTGTGCCATGCACGGGAATTTCGGCCATTCTCTTGGCCATGTAGTAGGCAAGGTTGAAGGGTTTCCTAACGGACAAGGAGTAGAGCATGTAGCAAAGTCAAAGATTTATATGATCTCGGTTTCCTATTGTGCTAATGACATTGGCTCTAAGTACTTCTTCCCATTTCTTGAATTGGGGCTTGAGTTCATTAAGTTCCATTCCATAAGGGTCCTTATCGACCTCATTTCCCGAACGGGTTCTCCTAGTGTTGGTTGTCCTAACAAAGAGGTGGTCACGAAGTACATCTTTTGACACAAGAGGGGTGTCATAGGGATGGATGCGGTCAAAGAGTGTGTCAAGAGTTGAGAGGGAGTGCAAGTCGTAGTAGATGCAAGTACCATGGTTTGGGACACCTAGGATTTGAGCAAACTCCTCAAGAGTGAAGGAGTATTGATGACTACTAGCCCTAAAGTTGATAGACATGCGACCATACTCATCCGTAGAGAGAGTGATGGATGCATAGAATTCTAGAATGAACCTAGGACAAATAGGCTCGTCGATTTCTAAAAGACACTCAAAGTTGATTGTGGCAAATTCCGTGTAGAGATTTGTGCCTTCTAGGAAGGACGGGTCAATGGTTCTACCCTCATGGACATAATGTTTTTCTAAGGCTTTGAAAACATCGACTTGATTTGGGGTAAGGCCTTTGGTTTTGTGGTGTTTGGGTAGGTACTTAATGGTGTCCTTGTGGTCGTAGTGGGTTAGAGGAGGCATGATGATTCCTAGAAAAACAAAATTTCACATTTTAGTCTAAGTAAATGACTATTATAATGTGGATGTTCTAGTGTGTGCCTATATGAAAACAATGTGGAGGTGCGGTTATCTTGACTCATTTTGATGCTTCAAAAACGTTTTATAATGCAAGTTTTGTTATAAAACAAAAGATAACCCAAGCGCTCCTAGTTCAATGTAGCTTCGTTTGAATGTACCCAAAAATACATATTGGTTATGTATTCCCTTTAGCATTCAAGAGACATTATGCAAGTGATGTTTTAAATATAACGTTTTGATTTTGTATTCTCAATGTTAGACAAAAAAATATTTGTCCTATTTGTGAGAAATTTTTGGAAGAATTTGACATGGGTTGTTTTAGCAAACATGTTTACACTTAGTAAGAATGCAATTCCTAACTATGGGGAACATGATTAGTTTTGTTAAACACCTAATTTCATGCATGAGTTTCTCAAGTTAATGCATAACCCCAAGTTTTTGTTTTTGTGCAAAAAATAGAATTCCTAGACTCAAATAAGGATTGTAATCAAGTTTAGAATACTTACAATGATGATTGTTTTGCAATGTGAGTGAAAGGAAGACCAAGAAATCGCAGGTATGGATGGATGGTAAAGTGAATAGTAACAGTTTGGAAGTGGTGGTATGAGATAATGGGTGTTTGGTTTAATATAAACAAAGAAATGGTTCTGCAGGTCGGCGGATACGGCGGAACCAAAACTTGGGTTCCGTCCGTTGTGGCTGAGGGTTCCGCCGACCCTGCTGAGAAAAAGAGTTATGGATTTGTTTTTATTTTTTGTGATTTTTGTCTAATGTCTAGAACTACAACGTAGGTTCCGTGAGTCCTAAGCCTAGCCTAAGAAGGTTAAAAGGTTCACGTTTAAGGGGTTTCGTGAGAATGTCGGCTATGTTGTCTTCGGAAGAAACTTTCTCAATTGAGATATTTCCTTTTTGAACGTTGTCACAAAGGAAATGATGACGGATTTCAATATGTTTGGTACGAGCGTGTTGAACCGGGTTTTTACTAAGATCAATGGCACCTTTGTTGTCACAAAGAATTGTGATGTCGTTAAGTTGAATTCCGTAGTCGACAAGAGCTTGCTTCATCCAAAGAGCTTGTTGACATGCCTTTCCGGCCGAAACGTACTCGGCTTCCGTTGTTGAGATAGCAAGAGCCGTTTGCTTCTTAGAGAACCATGAGGTGAGACAATGTCCAACAAAAGTACAAATACCACTTGTGCTTTTTCTATCAACATAGTCACCGGCATGATCCGAGTCGGTATACACTATGGTGTCTATTCCCATTCCTTTAGGATACCATAAACCTAAATGTGTAGTGCCCTTAATATACCTAAAAATCCTTTTAACGGCTTCGAGATGAGTAGTCTTAGGATCTTCTTGAAAACAAGCACATAGACAAACACTAAACATAATGTCGGGTCTACTAGCCGTTAGGTAAAGTAGACTACCAATCATACCTCTATATTTAGTGCTATCTACGGATTCACTTTCCTCATCCTTGGTGAGTTTAGTTTCCGTGGACTTGGGTGTTTTGATTGGTTTCGAATCTTCTAATCCAAATTTCTTAAGCATGTCCTTAATATATTTAGATTAGTTAAAGAAGATACCATCTTCTAGTTGTTTAATTTGGAGTCCTAGGAAAAATTTGAGTTCTCCCATCATACTCATTTCAAACTCGTCATGCGTGATTTTTGAGAAATCCACACATAATTCTTGACAAGTTGATCCGAATATAATGTCATCAACATAGATTTGGACAATGATAATATGTGAATCTTTCTTCTTAGTGAAGAGAGTATTATCAACTAAGCCCATGGTATACTTATGGTCAACTAGGAAGGTTTTAAGTCGATCATACCATGCTTTTGGAGCTTGCTTAAGTCCGTAAAGAGCCTTTTTAAGTTTGTAAACATGATTTGGTTTTTCAAAATCGATGAAGCCCGGTGGTTGAGCAACATACACTTCTTCATTTATGACTCCGTTTAAAAATACACTTTTGATGTCCATTTGAAAGAGTTTAAAATTGTGTGCACATGCATATGTAAGTAAGATTCTAATTGACTCGAGCCTAGCAACCGGAGCAAAAGTTTCATCGTAGTCAATGCCTTCTTGTTGATTATATCCTTGTGCAACTAGTCTAGCTTTGTTTCTAGACACAATTCCATTTTCATCCATTTTATTACGAAAGATCCATTTTGTTCCAATTATCGTTTGACTCTTTGGTTGAGGAACTAATGTCCATACATCATTCCTAACAAATTGGTTTAACTCATCTTGCATTGCAATTACCCAAGACTTATCCTTAATGACTTCATTAATGTTTTTCGGTTCAATGGTTGACACAAAACAAAAGTAGTTGCTTTCATTTTGAACTTTTGATCTTAGTGTTCTTTCGTTAATGTTGCCTATGACACTATCTAATGGATGACTTTTAGATTCTTTGACATTGACAAGTTCTTTGTTTAATAGTTCATCTTCCTTGTCATTACCTAAGATCTCTTGACTTTCTATTGCTTGGCTTTCAACTAAGTCATCATCTACCAAAGGTGATGTCTTAGAGGGAGGTGGACTCTTGTCAAATGTTACGTTCAACGATTCCTCGACTCTTAAGGTTTCTTTGTTCAAAACAATGTAAGCTTTACTATTTTGTGAATATCCAAGAAATACACCTTCATAAGACTTTGGGTCAAATTTGGTGAGATAATCCTTGGTGTTAAGAATGAAGCATTTACTCCCAAACACTCTAAAGTATCCTAAAGTAGGCTTTTTACCTTTATATAGTTCATAAGGAGTTTTATTCAAAAATGGTCTAATTAAGACTCGATTTAAAATGTATGTTGATGTGTCAACGGCATTACACCAAAACTTTTGTGGAATGTTTTGTTCATTAAGCATTGTTCTACTCATCTCTTGCAACGTCCGGTTTTTATGTTCTACTACACCATTAGATTGAGGGGTACGTGGAGCCGAAAAGTTATGAGTAATACCATTAATATCACAAAAGTTTCCAAATTGAAATTCATTATCAAATTCAAGACCGTGATCCGATCTAATAGACACAATATTAGACCCTACTTGATTTTGAATTTTCTTGCTTAGAATCTCAAATTTATCAAAAGCTTCATTTTTACTTTTCAAAAATTTTGTCCAAGTATATCTTGAGTAATCATCGACTATGACCAAAGTGTAGAAGTTACCTCCATAACTTTGTATAGCGGATGGACCAAATAAATCCATATGCAAAAGTTCTAAACACCTAGATGTAGAAACCAAGTTTTTAGCCTTATGGCTACTATGGACTTGTTTACCGACTTTGCAAGCACAAAAGTGTTGGTCATATTTCAACTTAGGTAGGTTTCGAACTAAGTCTTTGGAGGAGAGATTTTGAATAAGTCTCATGTTAGCGTGTCCTAAACGTCTATGCCATAAAGTTGAAGATTCATCTAATGAAGTAAGACAAAGTTTGTCTCTAGATGTTGGATCCATCTTCATGACGTATACATTGTTCTTAAGAACACCTTTGGCTATGGTTATACCATCTTTAAGTATTTTACTTCCGTTTTCACTAAAAAGGACATTATACTTATTACGACAAAGTTGACTAATACTAAGGAGATTAAAACCTAAGTTATCAACATGAGCTACATCATCTATAAAAAGGGAGTCATGAGAGATTGTACCTTTTCCGATGATTTTGCTCTTAGCTTTACTACCAAACGTAACATTACCTCCATCACATTTGTGATAAGTAGTGAAGAGGATTTTGTTACCCGTCATGTGCCTTGAACAACCGCTATCTTTAATCCATTCATCCGGTTCCAAACAAACTTTGAGGCACACCTATTTTATGAAAAACACTCAAACATTTGGTCCCCAATTTCTCATGGGTCCATTTTGGTTAAGCATACCGTTAACTTGTTCCAAGTATGAAAATAGAGCATAGGGGTTCCATGACATGTAATTTGGAGTTTGGTAATGTCCAGGAGTGTTTTGGTTCCAAACATGTTGGTAGTTTGGTCGAGTGTTGAAGTTGCTCTTTGGAAAGGGGCGTTTGGGAATTGGAGTCTTAGGTCTTGGTTGAGTAGTCTTAGCTCTAAATTCGTTTTTACTAAGTCCTACTCCAGTTTTAAAGGCAGGTTTTGTTCCATTTTTATATGTGACTTTAACAAATTTTGAACGATCCGATGTGGAGGATGTTACTGCTGCAGCAGACCTGGCGGAACCTTCGGGTTCAACGGGCGGAACCCTGGATTGGGTTCCGTCTATTCCGTGGGCTGCTGTAGCAGTTTTGTTAGTTTCTTGTGCATTCTTTTCTTGTTTCGTTTGACCCTTTGAAGTTTCTATTTTCATGAATCCTAATCCTGTTTTATCAAATGGTGACTTTTGAAGTTTCATAATTTCATCCGCACAAGAAATGCTCTTATCGAACTTCTTAAACTTTGTGGTTTGTTTTATTAGATCATTTTGAGTAATTTTAAGTTTCTCAACTTCGAGTTTAAGCTCTTCACATGATTTGCAAGATGTGTCAATACCTTTACTCTTTTCTAATCTCTTAGCATTTTCTTTTAACTCATAAACTTCATTTTCTAAAAACTCCTTTTTAGTTTTCAAAAACTTATTTTTGTTTATGATTTTTAAGCTCAATTCACAAAGTTTGTTATATTCTTTTTGTAAGGTGTCATCATCAATAGAAGAATACGATGAGTCGGAGAGTACCTCATTTGAGTCGTGAGCCATGAGAGCAATATCATCATTCTTTGACTCATCGTCATCTCCTTCATAGTCACTCCAAGCACCACCCACAAAAGCTTGTTGAGGTTTGCTCTTGGGTGGTTTTGGACATTCTCCTACTAGATGACTTGTGTCTCCACACCTATAGCATTTCCTTTCAACCTTTCCTTTCCTATCATCACGATCTTTTCAGAAAGTTTTCTTATCATCTTTAGGTTGCCTTACAAACTTCCCTCTTCTACGAAAGAACTTCTTGAAGTCTCTAACGGCCATAGCATATTCCTCATCATCACTATCCGAAGTAGATTCTTCATCATCACTTGATTGGACTCTAGCTTTCAAGGCAATGGACTTAATTTTTTCTTTCTTGCCTCTAACTAGTTCCGAATCTTTTTCCATTACCATTTCATGAACTTTGAGGTTTCCAATTAGCTCGTCAAGTGACATGCTTGAAAGATGTTTGGATTCTTCAATTGCCGTCACTTTTGCTCTCCACTTCGGATGGAGTGCTCTAAGGAATTTCCTGACAAAATTCTTACTACAAAAAGATTCATCAAGTGCTTTAAGTGAAGTAATAATAGTGTTAAACCTAGCAAATGCATTATCAATAATCTCATATTCGGGAATAACAAATTGTTCATATTGTTGAACAAGGAGATCAATTTTGTTAGTGATTCGTGTGAAAACCAATTATATATAATATAGTATAATATCGAAGTGATCCACGTAAAATACGGATCACCCGAGTCGTATCCCAACGAAGGCGAATGGAATCGAGAATATCGATTCGTGAAATCGTGAATTGAAAAGTGAGAAAGTAAAAAATAGCAATCAAATAGTTCACGTAATCACAAACAAGTATGAAATATGCAACGAGTACAAGCTAACAATGCACCAAAGTTAAAAACGCGAAAACGGAAATGCAACCGTAAAATTTAAAATGTAACGTATGACGAAAAATGATCCTACGAACTTGGAAATAATTTCTAAAAATCTTAACTAAATAAAAAGAATTTTAAGAAAAAGAAAAATATTTTTTTGACTTTTTATTTATTTTCTAGAATTAATTCTCTATTTTTGGAATTAAAAATGAATTAAAAATAAGGAAAAATAGAAAAATAACTTGAAAAAAATGAAAATTAAATTCTAAAAATTCTAAAATATTATAAAAGAATTTCTAAAAATATTTTTGTATTTTTCACAACTTTTTCTGATTTTTTTATTGATTTTTGCTATTTAATACTATTTGAAAATTGAATAAAAATCAAAATAAAATAAGAAAAATAGTAAAAAGCTTTGGAAAAATCTGGAAAAATTCCAGAAAATCAAAAATATAAAAATAAACTTTGAGAAAAATTTTGAAACAAAAAGAAGTAGTTTAAGAGCTTAATCTGACCAAATCAGCTTATCACAAGTGCTTATTTTTAAGCACTTGTGAGCAAATCTTATTGAAACTTTAAACACAGATGTTTTATGATCTTAAATGCTCAGAAATGCCAAAGTTCAACTACTTTAAGCTCAGAAACACAGAATAGTAGCAAGAAGATTGAATAAGCTATGCAAATAAAACTTAAACAGCAAGCAGTAGTGAAACACAATAAGCCAGAAGCATGTAATCCAATAAACTCACTTGAATACCAACATATAAGCTCAGAAAAACCAAAATAGCACAAGTTAAAGCTTAATGATGCACTAGCAGGCTTATTAGTCAAAACAGATTATCTGTCTCAAATGTATGAACAAGCAGAAGCAAGTAAGCACTCAAATAAGTTCTGAACTTCAAATTTAGTGGAGCAAAAGTTCACTAGTATAACTGAGATACAAAACAATCAAAATAACTGACCCTAGATCCACTTTGCTAGCCTAACAGGTACCTAGAAAGTTGCTCAAAAGCTGAAGAGCAGGGAAGAGATCAGTCCAAACAGGCCACTTCAAATGGCTTTTCCAATAAGCACTTGAATTCCAAAGTAACTTTTTCTTTTTAAAATTGGTTAACCTACTGCTAAGCTATTTAAAACAGTAACCCAAAGCTATTTCTAATGAAAATTAAACCATTCAGATGATCCCAAAGTTTTGTAAAAAAAACTAAATCTGAAAACTGATTTGACTTTTAAGATATGAATGAGATTTTGACTAATGTGAATTTTGATCTATTTCAAATGATTAACAATGTTCTAATGAATTATTATGCAACTATGATAAGCTATCTAACACTAATATGCAACTAATTAGACTAACTGTAATACAAAAATTTATGAAACAAGTGATTTTGACTCTTAATAAACTACTCTACTGATTTTAATAGTCTAAACCTCTATTACTACTCTAATGATTACCAAGTGTGACAGTAAATCAACAATTTAATCAACAATAATACTCAGCAATAGACAAGGCCAAACACCCCTTTATCTACAAAGTTTTAGCTAATAATCAATGATACAGTATTCCAAATCAATCCAATTCAAACTCTGATCTTCCAACCAATGAATCAATTCTCTCTATCACAAACCACTAGATTCCACAGAATTAAACAATTACTAATCCACAACAAATCAGAATCTCAACTGCACCTAAATGAAACTCTCAGATTTTCAATCAGATGTAATGAATGCAAATGATCAAAACAGATGACCAACTTAATCAACTTGCACACTACTTAGATCCGATGAAACAGTTACACATATGCAGAATAATTCCAACTCAGATCCACAATATGACAGATATGCACAAAGTAACACAGATCAAAGATCAACCAAAATTCAGCACTCAATTTATGTGACTATAGCAATGATATCCAAATGCAACAGTAACTCTAAACCAATCCAATTCAAGATCAGATCTACAATACTCAGAATATCAATACTATCTACTCAACATAGATTTAAAATAGAACAGGTATAACAATGAATTAAGCTACTCTATCTAAACAATTATAGCAACAAAATAGCAAATGTTTATCAATAAAACTAAAATACAACTAACTAAACTATGCTACTTCAAATCAACTTTATAACAGAAATTTGAACAAAAACTTACAAATCAATTCATCTCAGCAAGAATAGAGATGATTCACTATGCTTGCCTATCTTTTAGATAGGCAAAGACCATCCCTGTCTGTCTTATGCTATCACTATACCACAGCAACCTCTGAATCCAAACACCTTTGGATGAAACAGTACCACATGAACCATAAGCTTTCAAAGCTTGTACTTACTATGTATAAACTGATTTGAGCTAATTGAAGATCTACAACTGACTTTGAAACAATTTTTGTATTTTTTTTTTATTTTTTCTAATTTTTTATTTATTTTCTAAATTTGAAGTTTTTATGAATGAAATGAAAAGTAAACTTAAACAAGCTATTTTTTTATAACAGATGAGAGTTTATAAGAGAAGATAAGCTGAAACTTAATGAATTTAAGCTAGTTATAAGCTAGATAATGACTGAATAAGCAATAAAACATGAACAATAAGCTGAAGATGTAAAAAGGAAACTCGAAATTTTATTAAAAACTCAATTAATCTATTACAATAACTAGTCTACATACATTTTTGCAGCATAACAGTACCTAAAATTCTACACACTTAAAGCCAAAAACTACACCTATTTATAGGAGGAGAGGTGAGTGAATGAGTCCCATTCCAGGTTGGCAATCCGTGCCACTTTTTTGATTCTTCAAGTCCTTTATTAGCCCTCAGATTGGAATGTGTTTCTTCAAATCAATCACATCCTTTGGATCAAAAATCAATGCGTGGCATCTCCAATAATATCTCGCCATCTGTCCAAGCGTGTGCTATTACTATCTCTCCGTGTCAGATGGGAGTCAGACGCTTCTAGAAAAGTTCCCAATGATTGGTATGACGTGCATCCACCAATCTGTATCTGACACGTGACCTTTGATAGATCCTCTTACAATTCTGATATGTGCAAGGTCACGTGTGGCTTCTAGAAGGATTATTTATTAGCTAATGATGGCTAATTGAGGTGGGTTTGAGGTGGCTTGAACCAATTGATGATATTGGTATTCTAGGGTTCATGAGGTTCTGGGGTTGGATGGGAATTGGGGGATTGGATTGGACCAAGGTTATTGTTGTTATATTTTTCAGATTTTGTAAATTGAAATCCAATGACCAATTGTGTTAACTTTTGAAATCCAAAGGCTGAATGTGACTTTCTTCAAAAATATAATTCAAGGACTAATCTTGCCAAGTCTGAATAGATGAAGGACTGTAGATCACTTTTGGATCCCCGACATTGACTTTTTGACCAACTTCAACTCTCGTGCCCGTTTTCATTGTTTTCCCGTGATTTTTCGTCTTTTTATGATAAATCCGTTCCTGCACATTCACAACATATAAACACGTGTTTTCTTGGCATTTGTTAGCTCAAATAGTCATTTTGGGTTGGTATTTGGTCAAATAATAGTGAGTGAATAAGCACTCACCAAAATCCCCCCGACTAAGGTATTGCCGTGTCCTCACGCAATGTGATCAATTCACGCTTTTGAGATAAATAATTTCAAAACTCTTTTTACTAACTTTGAAAAGTAGCAAGGAGGTTCGAAAGAAGTAATAAAATCATTTATTCCCGAAAACGCTCCGTTTTCCAAAATTTTTCTTTATTCCTTTATCCCACTTACACTTTCTATTTTTAGATTTTTTTCTCATTCATACTTGTGACGGTTTGTTGAACTTTCATTATCTTGCAATAATTATTAGGGTCAACGAGTAGAAACACTTCTATTAAGAAGCGACCATACGGATAAAAATCGTCATCCTTTTCACGAGTCCCCAAACTAAGCGTACAAACGAGATCACAACTTATCTATAAATTAGATGCTAACACTACTCATAATAGTTACTTGTGGAAACTCCTTACTCCCATTTCCTAGGTTTTGTATCTCAATATTTTATTTTGTTGAGAAATGAATTGCTTCATATTTTCTCGTTTCAATAATTTTTAGTCCGATTGTGATACCTAAGTTAAAACGATAAGTAGTTATTCAATTTCTCTTAAGAACCAGTGCAATAGAAATTCGGTCCACATCAAGGAATTTGGGGTACATACAATATCAAGGATATAAGTTGCGGAGTACGATCACGTGCACCTCATGTGACTGATTACTAATCACTTATCACATGCACCTCACGCGCCAACAACATATTTACAAACATAAGCTCTTATTCGATACAACTTCAACTTTCACTTTTCTTACTTTTTTCTCTTTTCTCATATTTTTCATACTTTTCACTTTTTTCTTTCTTACTTGACTTTTTTCTCATAACATCAATGGAAGCTTATCGGATAGCTCCAAAACCACATAGATAATCAACTTTTGACTTTTGATTTTTCACTTTTTGCTCTTATTTTTGATGTTCCTTGATATGTACTCAACTTCTAAAGCAAAAATTCTCTTAAGAAAACAAAGAACTAAATATTATTCAAACCGAAATACCACTAATTAACCTAGAACATCTATTATATATTGGTGACGTTTTTGATGGGAGTAAAAAGCCACAAGTACCTCTTATGAGCTCTAAAGAGAACCACTACTCCACGTTTAGCATCTAATTTCTAAATAAACTCTATCATTTCTCGCTCTTCGCAATTTAAGATTCCAAATAATGAAACCCGCGAATACTTAGTCGATAATCAGCCACGCATATATAAAGTCAGTTACGGAAACTTGCAAATTCTAGAAGAAGAATTCGCGTTTTCTAGCTCCTGATGTAAAAGACTAGCGAAAGCTTTTAAGCTGTGCATGTATAAAGTCAAGTACGGGAACTTGCAGATTCTTAAGAAATAATTCGCATTTTATAGCTCATGGTGTACAAAACTAGCACAAGCTTATGTGATTATCATTGGTTAAGGGAACAAGCTAGGGCTCAACACGCCCGATCAAGTCAAAATATTTATTCCTACTCTCACCAGCAAGAAAGTCAACAAGGTGTCAAAACACTTATTCAAACTTTATTATATTTTTGCACAACTTTTTCACTTTTTTCTCATCTTTTTGTACTTTTTCATTGCTTTTTCATAAAAATTTTTGAAATTTTTCTCATTTTTTCAATTTTTTTATTTTTGGTAGAAAAACGGAGTTGCAAGAGTACACGACTTTTGTGAAAAATGCAAGGTCAAAATTGAATCGAAGAATCACCCTCCCCCGACTAGAACGAAACATTGTCCTCAATGTTTTATGGGTTAAGGTAATCCTAACAAAATTCTAGGCCATTTATTAATTATGCCAAAGAAAACGTTAGTCGATAAGATTTAACGGATATAGGATTTCCAAGTAGCACCGATGAATGAAACTCGAGTGGAGAAAAGTAAAACCACAAGCACGAGAGTCTTCATAAATCGCGGACAATCCTAACAAACATCACAAACAACCACGGAACACAAGAGTAGAAGAGGTACCCCCTCCTCACGTTAGGTGTTAGAAAATAGAAATATAAGAAGATGAAAATGGATAAGCATGGGTTGCCACCCACGAAGCGCTTGTTTTTGTTCACCGAGTCACATGAGCTTGACTCGATCCCCGAATTCAATTGTCCTTGGGGAAAGTCTGGAGATCCGGGACTACTATAGTCGGTACATCCCCTCCAAAGTAGTGTTTCAAACAGTGACCATTCACCTTAAAATTGGGACCATCTTGTTGAGCTAACTCAATGGTTCCATAAGGAAAAACTTGGGTTATTGTGAGTGGTCCAGACCAACGGGTTTTAAGCTTACCCGAGAATATCTTTAACCGAGAATTAAAAAGTAGCACTTGATCACCAACGTTAAAAACGCGGTCTTTGATCTTGGCATCATGAATTCGTTTTGTTTTCTATTTATAAATCAAAGAATTCTCGTAAGCTTGATCACGGAGTTCTACTAACTCATTCAATTGAATTTTTCTGTGATCACCCGCGGTTTTTAAGTCAGAGTTGGCATGTTTTAAGGCCCAGTAGGCCTTGTGCTCTTGTTCAATGGGCAAATGACAAGCTTTCCCGTAAACCAGCTTATATGGTGTACACCCAATTGGGGTTTTGTAAGCGGTCCGGAAAGCCCATAATGCATCTTCTAATTTGTCGGCCCAAGAGGCACGGTGTTCTGATACGTGGGAATCGCACCAGGCTTTACCTCTCAAGGGATCTTGAGAAGCTTACAACCCCCACCAGGCAGTGTACCTGATCGTTGTAGTATAGTATAGTGACAAGTACCGGGGGATTGATCGTTCAGCTAGGAATAGTGTCGTTAGGATTGAAATTAATCTAACTAGGTCTAAAGGTGAAGGATGATTCTTTTTATGTTTTTATATTTTATGAAAAGCAAGTAAAAATCTCGGGTATTGGGAGAGTGGGCGGAATTAGTTGCTAATCAACTAACCAAAAAGCTACTAATTAAACTAATAAACAAGAAAATAAACTAAGGTTCTACAAGATAAGTGAAGCATGTCTACCCATGATATGTTACTCCTTGCTAGCTATCCAATCCTACCTATTGAATTGTAACCTTGTTTTAATTGACGGGTTGTATTCCTTAATACCATTCATGGGGTATCGCACATAACTCCCCAATTCTATGAGCTCTTATCTCCTCCTATACCATGCCCAGCACAACCATAGGGATTTTAAACAGTGGCTCATGCATTAAATACAACCAATAAAGACCTTAGTGCAATAGGTTCATGTTTCCTAAGACGTTCAAGCATGTTACCATTTGGAGATCTGCCAGTTTTCTTAAGCCTAACATAAAAATCATTCAATCAAAACAAGAATCAATAGGAAACAAGGATTATAAACTAAACCAACTAGATCTATTGAAGTTGTCACGCCTTAATTGATGGAGATAGACACAACATCAACAAGAAATCAATGAGATCTAATCAATTATATACAAGTTTCACATAATCATAAGTAGACACAAGGTGAATTAGCAAATCATCATCAAAGAAGAGCAAACAACAATGATAATGGAAAACATAATTAAGATAGAATCATCAAACCAATACATGATGTTTATGGAGTGATTGAAACCCTCTAAGTTGCTGGAAAAACACCCACCTAAACCCAGGAATCGACCTTAGGGTTTAGGGCTTACAAAAAGTGAAGTTATGATGTTATATTTATAGGCATGTTTTCTGTCGGCAAGGCTTGACGGCGTCAGCTCGTTCTCTTGACGCCGTCAAGACCATTTTTTCACCAAATTTTAGATCTCTTCGTCCTCTTCGCGTGGGCTTTTGAATCACCTAAATCCGAGTTCGTATGCAAAAGTTATGACCAAAACAATATCAGCTACTCCGCGCGCAAGTTTTGACAAGTTAACACGTGACGGCCTTGGGTGACGCCTTCACATTCTCTCTGGGCCGTCACCACTTTTACTCTTGACGCCGTCACCAAAATGCTCTTGACGCCGTCAGGTACTGTTCTCAGCATGGAAAATTAAGTCTTTGGCGTTTTCTTCACTTTTATGCTCCAAAAACGTCTAAAATGCTTCCTTTTCCTGAATTCACTCCCAAAGGACCTAAAATCACAAAAGGAACGGTTTAGGGCAATATTTGATCAAATAAATTCGAATTCGGGCATAAATGACCCCCTAAAAACGGATCATTTTTTGCCTCATCATGTTCTCCTACTGTCCTTTCAAGTATACGTTTTAAACCATGATTGGAGACCTCAACTTGACCACTCGTCTGTGGATGATAAGCCGTGGAAAGACGATGTGTGACACCATATTTAAGCATAACTTTCGCAAATTGATCATTGCAAAAATGGGTCCCACGATCGCTTATGATGGCTCGAGGTGCACCAAATCGGGCAAAGGACTCTTTAAAAACTTAACAACCACTCGGGCGTCATTGGTGGGGAGCGCCTTCGCTTCAACCCATTTTGATAAGTAATCGACGGCCACGAGAATGTATTTGTTACCCCTAGATGACGGGAATGGCCCCATGAAATCAATGCCCCAAACATCGAAGATCTCACAAACTTGAATCGCATTTTGCGGCATTTCATCTTTTTAAGAGATTTTCCCTTGACGTTGGCAAGAATCACATGTTTTTACCAATTCATGGGCATCCCGATATATCGTCGGCCAATAGAAGCCGGAATCAAAAACCTTCTTAGCGGTGAAATTGGCACCATGATGTCCCCCCGTGGGTCCACTATGACATGCCTTAAGAATTTCAATGGCATCCATACCGTGAACACACCACCGGATCACTTGATCCGCACAGACTTTGAACAAGTAGGGGTCGTCCCAAAAATAATGTTGGACATCTTTAAAGAATTTCTTCTTTTGCTGGGACGACATCCCTTTCCTAATGAATTTCCCCGCATGATAATTCGCAAAATCGGTGAACCATGGGGTACTTTGGTCAATTTTGGTCACACTCCCAAGTGTCTCGAGAGGAAAAGCATCATTAATTTCCTTATTCTCGAGAACACTTTGATGGGGGTTCTCAAGTCGTGAAAGGTGATCGGCAGCAAGATTCTCAGCTCCTTTCTTGTCTCGTATTTCGACATTAAATTCTTGGAGCAAAAGAACCCACCGCATTAAACGTGGCTTCGCATCTTGTTTAGCCATTAAGTACTTTAGGGCTAAGTGGTCCGTATACACTATGCATTTTTTAAGTAGCAAATAAGACCTAAATTTCTCAAAAGCATAGACAACCGCTAACATTTCCTTTTTGGTAGTTCTGTAATGATGTTGGGCGTCATTCATGGTCTTGCTTGCATAGTGTATAGGCTGAAAATACTTGTTCTTACGTTGCCCCAGAACTGCACCAATGGCATAATCGCTAGCATCACACATTAGCTCAAATGGTAAGTTCCAATCGGGGGCAACTAAGATTGGTGCCTCCATTAACTTTTTCTTTAAAACATTAAATGCATCAACGCATTCATTCGTGAAGTTAAATGGAGCATCTTTCTCTAAAAGGTGGGTCAGAGGCCGGGCTATTTTGGAGAAGTCTTGAATAAAACGTCGGTAAAAGCCGGCATGACCAAGGAAACTTCGGATTCCTTTGACAGTAGTCGGGTGTGGTAATTTAGCAATAACATCGACTTTTTCCCGATCCACCTCAATCCCAGATTTGGATATTTTATGGCCGAGGACTATTCCCTCTTTAACCATGAAGTGGCACTTTTCCCAATTTAGAACTAAATTAGTGTTTTCACACCGAATTAGCATATTTTCCAAATGGGAAAGGCAAGAGTCGAAAGTATTTCCGTAGACGGAGAAATCGTACATGAACACTTCCATGGTTTTTTCAATCATATCAGAGAAAATGGCCATCATACACCATTGAAACGTGCCTGGAGCGTTACATAAGCCAAAGGGAATTCTACGATAGGCAAACGTTCCATACGGGCAAGTAAAAGTGGTCTTTTCTTGATCCTGTGGATCAATGGGAATTTGAAAGTACCCAGAAAAGCCATCCAGAAAACAATAGAACTCATTTCCCGCTAAATGTTCAAGCATCTGGTCCATAAAAGGGAGCGGGAAATGGTCTTTACGTGTCGCATCATTCAACTTGCGGTAGTCGATACAAACTCTCCATTCGGTCACAAGTCGAGTCGGTATAAGCTCATTGTCGTCATTCTTCACAACAGTGATTCCGCCCTTCTTTGGCACACAATGAACCGGGCTAACCCATGAACTATCCGAGATTGGATAAATCATTCCAGCGTCAAGGAGTTTAATAACTTCCTTTTTGATCACTTCATGAATTTGTGGATTAACCCGTCGTTGTTGCTGGACGGAAGCTTTGTGATTTTCTTCAAGAAGAATCTTATGAGTACAAAATCGAGGGTCAATTCCCTTAATGTCGGATATTTGCCAAGCAATCGCACTTTTATGCTTCCGAAGCACATTTAAGAGTCGTGTCTTCTCCTCATCTTTAAGGCCTTTTGATATTATAACCGGTAATTTATCATTTTTTTCCAAGTATGCGTACTCGAGATGAGGAGGCAAATCCTTGAGCTCGAGCTCCGGAGGATTCTCAATAGACGGCTTTACTTCTTTTACGTCTGCCATTTTTAAATCAACCGGAGGGGAAGAAACAATCGGTTTTTCGTTTAACAATTTTTCAATTAATAAAATGTCCCCCTCCGGATCAAAGTTATTATTTTCAAATTCCGGTGAAAATGATTCATTTGCAAGACAAGCATTGATTTCTTCCCAAGCGAGATCACTTCCCTCAAACGGAGTGAGGGAAGGAGAAGAATCGGAGACGATCGGTTCAAAAGAAGGAGTGGGATTGCCACTCGAAGCATTATCGGTAAAACCAAGAAATTCTTGAGCATACTCCTCCGTAAGTTCATCAATAACATCAATACGGTTGACGGAAGAAACATCGTAATCGGAGGAGTATCTCGCGGTTTGATCAAGGTTAAAAGTGACGGCTTCGTTTCCAACACGTAAAGTAATCTCCTCGTCATAAACATCAATTAAGGCACGACCGGTCCTTAGGAAACCTCTCCCAAGAATGAGAGGAACCCGTGGATCGGCATCGAAATCAACAACCACAAAATCCGTAGGGAAATGAAATTTCCCAACATTGACAAAAATATCCTCAGCTATGCCAATTGGACGAGACGTAGATCGGTCGGCAAGCTCGAGGGTCCTAAGCGTCGGTGTCAAGTTAGGAAGAGACAACTTTTTCCAAATCGACATCGGCATAAGGTTAATGCTAGCACCAAGATCGGCCAAGGCGAAGCATTGAACCATACCCGGAAAATTACACGGTATAAGAAACTTGCCAGGGTCTTCAAGCTTTTTGGGTAGCTTTTTAAGAAGAACCGCTGAGCAATTCTCGTTCATTTGAGTTCTTGACATTTCCAAAAGCTTTTCTTTGTTATTTAAAAGACCTTTTAGCATCGAAGCAAATTTGGGCATCAAAAGTATAGCATCCGCGAGACTTATATCAAAGTGTAACTCTTGAAAAATCTGATAAAATTTCTCCATTTGGTTTTTATCCTTCTCGCGGTGCTTTTTTTCATTTAAGCGTGACGGATATGGCAACTTTGTTTTAACGGGTGTTTCATTTTCATTATCATTAACAACCTTTTCCTTTCCTTTAGACGTCGGGACCACCGGAGGTTGGATGTCTTCGGTCCTTCCGTTATTAATAGGAATTTTCGTATCCGTTGTCACCTCGGGTTCACGGGCGACTACCTTGTGAGGTAGAGAAGAAGAGGTAGTCGGAGCCATCGGTCCATCATAAGTAACACCACTCCTTGTTATGATCGCTTTTGCATCGTCCCTCGGGTTAGAAATCGTGTTGCTTGGCAAAGTTCCAGAGCCCGAGGGTCGATCATTTAAACGCTTGTTAAGATCATTGATTTGATTAGCTAACAACCTTGTTGTTTCCTCTTGTTTTGTCATAAAAGCTTGTTGGTTTTGAAGCAATTGCTTAATCAAATCTTCCGTGGGCGATGGATTTGGAACAGCAGCTTGATTTTGATTATTAAAATTTTGCCCACGGTTTTGAAAATTGCCATTGTTCTGATTATTATTCTGAAAATTCCCATTGTTTTGAAAATTATTCCCTTGAGGCGGGCCTTGGTGAAAATTTCCCCGGTTTTGATTTTGTTGAAAATTCTGATTTTGTCCTTGAAAACCATTATTTCCACGGTTGTGATTTTGATTGTTATTGAATTGATGATTACGGTTTTGCACATTGTTATTCTGATTCACTTGATTAGGTTGATTAAACCCGGGTGGTCCATGATGTTGGCTCGGACGGTAGCTGAGGAGATTACGATCTCCTTGAAGAGGTGGGTAACCGTTGCCACCCATATTCGCAGCATACACGTTCTCTTGAGCAAAGGAGCCGGTCGTCGAACATTCATAATACGGGTGTGGACCACCACAAGTAGTACAACCTTGATTAACGACATTTACTTGATGACTTGATTTTTCCATAGACATTGCATCGACTTTCTTTGTTAAAGCCAATATCATACTTTTCACTTCATCATTATTTTTCTCATTATTGGGCATTTGAAGCTTATTTCTTGACATTCTAACACGAGCCTTATTTTCAATTATCGTAAAGGCATCATTTGTGTTCCTAGCCAACAAGTTACCACCCGCAGCAGAATTGAGTGAATCTTGATCAATATAAAACAACCCATTATAGAAAGTGTCAATCTGCTGAAGGTCGGTGAACCCATGGTTAGGACATTTTTCCAAAAAATCTTTGAAACGATCCCAAGCTTCACTAAACGATTCATCAAAAGCTTGTTGGAATCGAAAGATTTGGGAACGGAGATTAGAAGTTTTAGAGGGAGGATAGAAATGATTCACAAACTTGGAAGCAAGGTCATTCCAAGTGTGAATTGAGTTAGGCGGTTCCTTTTCCAGCCAAGTCCGGGCTGCTCCTTTTAAGGAGAAAGGAAACAACTTCAATTTCACCACATCGTGAGGAACTTGGTTCATTCTAATCGTCTCAGCGATGTCGGTGAAATTTCGGATGTGAGCATAAGGGTCTTCGTTATCGAACCCGTGAAAGGATATACCCGTGATCAAATTGAGTAATCTGTGATTAATCTCAAAATTGGCATTGATGTCCGGAATCACAATAGCTCTCCTCACACCATTGAATGGTGATTGGAGTTGTTCTTCCATCAGACGTGGATCAAATGCCAGTTGTGGTCCCACCGGAGGAATCACATTGTGCTGCGGACCACCCATCGGCGGGGGTCCGTTGTGTTCGTTTTGGTTCATCTCCTCGTCGTCAAGGAAATGAACCCGACTTGTATGTCGTAAAACCCGCTCGGGGTTAGAGAACGGAGACGTAAGACTCTCAAACGAAGATCGGGTGTGCATACACCACGAGCAAAATCAAAAAGAAAATGAAAAAGAAAAGAGAAAAGAAAATCTTTTTGTTTTTTATATTTTTCACAAAAACTTTTTTATTTCTTTTGTTTTTCTTTTCTTAAAACGTAACTTTAATCGAAAACCGTTTCTTTCAAAACCACGCGCGACAGGACGGGAGAGAAGAATGGATCTCTCTTCAGCTAGCAATTTAATGTCTTAGCTATCCGTATTTCCCGCATATTCGGTTGTAGTAATTGAAATAGTCCGATAAACAACTAAATTATGTTTTCGTTATATTGTGAGGCTTTTTTGGTTTACAACGCCCTTTCTTTCGACCGAGTCGAGGCTGTAACTTTTATTATTTTTTTTGGTATTTTTGAAAACACTTTAGGAAAAGTGTTTTTGATTTTTCAATTTTTATAAAGATATATATACAAAGTAGAGGAAGGCTTAACAAAATACGATTTTTCAAAAAGATATTCAAAAATTCACATCGGCCTTCCCCGGCAGCGGCGCCAAAAATTGATTCGTGTGAAAACCAATTATATATAATATAGTATAATATCGAAGTGATCCGCGTAAAATACGGATCACCCGAGTCGTATCCCAACGAAGGCGAATGGAATCGAGAATATCGATTCGTGAATTGAAAAGTGAGAAAGTGTAAAATAGCAATCAAATAGTTCACGTAATTACAAACAAGTATGAAATATGCAACGAGTACAAGCTAACAATGCACCAAAGTTAAAAACGCGAAAACGGAAATGCAACCGTAAAATTTAAAACGTAACGTATGACGAAAAATGATCCTACGAACTTGGAAATAATTTCTAAAAATCTTAACTAAATAAAAAGAATTTTAAGAAAAAGAAAAATATTTTTTTGACTTTTTATTTATTTTCTAGAATTAATTTTCTATTTTTGGAATTAAAAATGAATTAAAAATAAGGAAAAATAGAAAAATAACTTGGAAAAAATGAAAATTAAATTCTAAAAATTCTAAAATATTATAAAAGAATTTCTAAAAATATTTTTGTATTTTTCACAACTTTTTCTGATTTTTTTATTGATTTTTGCTATTTAATACTATTTGAAAATTGAATAAAAATCAAAATAAAATAAGAAAAATAGTAAAAAGCTTTGGAAAAATCTGGAAAAATTCCAGAAAATCAAAAATATAAAAATAAATTTTGAGAAAAATTTTGAAACAAAAAGAAGCAGTTTAAGAGCTTAATCTGACCAAATCAGCTTATCACAAGTGCTTATTTTTAAGCACTTGTGATCAAATCTTATTGAAACTTTAAACACAGATGTTTTATGATCTTAAATGCTCAGAAATGCCAAAGTTCAACTACTTTAAGCTCAGAAACACAGAATAGTAGCAAGAAGATTGAATAAGCTATGCAAATAAAACTTAAACAGCAAGCAGTAGTGAAACACAATAAGCCAGAAGCATGTAATCCAATAAACTCACTTGAATACCAACATATAAGCTCAGAAAAACCAAAATAGCACAAGTTAAAGCTTAATGATGCACTAGCAGGCTTATTAGTCAAAACAGATTATCTGTCTCAAATGTATGAACAAGCAGAAGCAAGTAAGCACTCAAATAAGTTCTGAACTTCAAATTTAGTGGAGCAAAAGTTCACTAGTATAACTGAGATACAAAACAATCAAAATAACTGACCCTAGATCCACTTTGCTAGCCTAACAGGTACCTAGAAAGTTGCTCAAAAGCTGAAGAGCAGGGAAGAGATCAGTCCAAACAGGCCACTTCAAATGGCTTTTCCAATAAGCACTTGAATTCCAAAGTAACTTTTTCTTTTTAAAATTGGTTAACCTACTGCTAAGCTATTTAAAACAGTAACCCAAAGCTATTTCTAATGAAAATTAAACCATTCAGATGATCCCAAAGTTTTGTAAAAAAAACTAAATCTGAAAACTGATTTGACTTTTAAGATATGAATGAGATTTTGACTAATGTGAATTTTGATCTATTTCAAATGATTAACAATGTTCTAATGAATTATTATGCAACTATGATAAGCTATCTAACACTAATATGCAACTAATTAGACTAACTGTTATACAAAAATTTATGAAACAAGGGATTTTGACTCTTAATAAACTACTCTACTGATTTTAATAGTCTAAACCTCTATTACTACTCTAATAGACAAGGCCAAACACCCCTTTATCTACAAAGTTTTAGCTAATAATCAATGATACAGTATTCCAAATCAATCCAATTCAAACTCTGATCTTCCAACCAATGAATCAATTCTCTCTATCACAAACCACTTGATTCCACAGAATTAAACAATTACTAATCCACAACAAATCAGAATCTCAACTGCACCTAAATGAAACTCTCAGATTTTCAATCAGATGTAATGAATGCAAATGATCAAAACAGATGATCAACTCAATCAACTTGCACACTACTTAGATCCAATGAAACAGTTACACATATGCAGAATAATTCCAACTCAGATCCACAATATGACAGATATGCACAAAGTAACACAGATCAAAGATCAACCAAAACTCAGCACTCAATTTATGTGACTATAGCAATGATATCCAAATGCAACAGTAACTCTAAACCAATCCAATTCAAGATCAGATCTACAATACTCAGAATATCAATACTTTCTACTCAACACAGATTTAAAATAGAACAGGTATAACAATGAATTAAGCTACTCTATCTAAACAATTATAGCAACAAAATAGCAAATGTTTATCAATAAAACTAAAATACAACTAACTAAACTATGCTACTTCAAATCAACTTTATAACAGAAATTTGAACAAAAACTTACAAATCAATTCATCTCAGCAAGAATAGAGATGATTCACTATGCTTGCCTATCTTTTAGATAGGCAAAGACCATCCCTGTCTGTCTTATGCTATCACTATACCACAGCAACCTCTGAATCCAAACACCTTTGGATGAAACAGTACCACATGAACCATAAGCTTTCAAAGCTTGTACTTACTATGTATAAACTGATTTGAGGTAATTGAAGATCTACAACTGACTTTGAAACAATTTTTGTATTTTTTTTTATTTTTTCTAATTTTTTATTTATTTTCTAAACTTGAAGTTTTTATGAATGAAATGAAAAGTAAACTTGAATAAGCTATTTTTTTTATAACAGATGAGAGTTTATAAGAGAAGATAAGCTGAAACTTAATGAATTTAAGCTAGTTATAAGCTAGATAATGACTGAATAAGCAATAAAACATGAACAGTAAGCCAAAGATGTAAAAAGGAAACTCGAAATTTTATTAAAAACTCAATTAATCTATTACAATAACTAGTCTACATACATTTTTGCAGCATAACAGTACCTAAAATTCTACACACTTAAAGCTAAAAACTACACCTATTTATAGGAGGAGAGGTGAGTGAATGAGTCCCATTCCAGGTTGGCAATCCGTGCCACTTTTGTGTTTCTTCAAGTCCTTTATCAGCCCTCAGATTGGAATGTGTTTCTTCAAATCAATCACATCCTTTGGATCAAAAATCAATGCGTGGCATCTCCAATAATATCTCGCCATCTGTCCAAGCGTGTGCTAGTACTATCTCTCCGTGTCAGATGGGAGTCAGACGCTTCTAGAAAAGTTCCCAATGATTGGTATGACGTGCATCCACCAATCTGTATCTGACACGTGACCTTTGATAGATCCTCTTACAATTCTGACATGTGCAAGGTCACGTGTGGCTTCTAGAAGGATTATTTATTAGCTAATGATGGCTAATTGAGGTGGGTTTGAGGTGGCTTGAACCAATTGATGATATTGGTATTCTAGGGTTCATGAGGTTCTGGGGTTGGATGGGAATTGGGGGATTGGATTGGACCAAGGTTATTGTTGTTACATTTTTTAGATTTTGTAAATTGAAATCCAAGGACCAATTGTGTTAACTTTTGAAATCTAAAGGCTGAATGTGACTTTCTTCAAAAATATAATTCAAGGACTAATCTTGCCAAGTCTAAATAGATGAAGGACTGTAGATGACTTTTGGATCCCCGACATTGACTTTTTGACCAACTTCAACTCTCGTGCCCGTTTTCATTGTTTTCCTGTGATTTTTCGTCTTTTTATGATAAATCCGTTCCTGCACATTCACAACATATAAACACGTGTTTTCTTGGCATTTGTTAGCTCAAATAGTCGTTTTGGGTTGGTATTTGGTCAAATAATAGTGAGTGAATAAGCACTCACCAGTTATCCTTAACTTGTGAGTTTCCTTGATGAGTGACTATTAAAGATTGCCAAATATCTTTGGCGGTTTTACACATAAAGACTCTTTCATATTCTTTCTTAGGCAAAGCATTGTAAAGCATCATTTTAGCTTTATTATTTTTAGCAATCAATTTCTTTTGATCATCATCTTTAGTATTAGAAGCTATATTATCACCATCAATAATTATATACCATAAATCTGTATCTTTAGATTTCACGTAAGTTTCAAAACGGTTTTTCCAATATATAAAACCATTGGCTTCAAAAAGTGGTGGTCTTTGCATAGATTGCTCTTCTTTGTAATTTTCAAAATCCATGGATCGTTTCAAGTTTTAAAACACAATATATTTTAAAAGCTTGAGTAACGTAGCTCTTGATGCCAATTGTGGAAAACTAGAAGGGGGTTGAATAGTTTACCGTTTAAAATCTTTTTAACTTGTTTAGTTATCTTTTGAAACTTTCCGTTTTGATCAAAGATATATACACAAACACAATATATAACATGCAAGTATAAAGAAAGAAACGATCAAACTACAACACGAGTATTTATCGTGGTTCGGCTACAAGGACTCTTTTTCCTTGCCCTACGTCCACGCCCCGAGTATCCAACTCGAGAGTTTCTTTCACTAGTCAACAAGCTCCTTTCACTGGCGGAGAAAACCTTACACGTCGCTTATACACGTTTACCGACACTAAGCTAGATGTCGAGTTCTTTTACAAGGGTACAACCACTCCCGTTAGTTCTTTTACAAGGGTACAAAAACTCCCGTCACACTTTGTATTTTGAGGACTAAAATACTAACCGATCACTACTGAAAATACACAATCAAATGAAGTGTAAACTACACAAGTCTACACAATGCTAAGCTAACAAGTCTTGCAACGTTGTGTTGAATACTTGTAACTTTTTATGAACTAGTGAACTTCTTTGCTACAAAAAGAAACTTCACATATGAGATGTTAAAGGGTTAGATCAAAGAATGAATGAATGTGTGAAAATATGATGTAGAGTGATAAGCCAAAAATCAAACTTGTGGCTTAGTATTTATAGCAAAACCTTCTGCAGGTCTGGCGGATACGGCGGAACCCTTAGATGGGTTCCGCCCATGTACCCCCAGGGTTCCGCCAGGCTTGCAGTTGGTTTTGCAATAAATCTTGCAAACCAAACAATGTCACATCTCATTACACCAAGTCAAACACAAAACTTGTGCAAGCAAACATATGGTTAGTCAAACATACTTTCTTTCCATAAATGTATATTGACAAAACTTGCCATAAATGTGATGTGACATTTCTATTTTAAGAAATAAAAAGTGTTGTGTTTTATGAAATGTAAAATGTAGCAAATGTCTAGTTATGCAAGTCTTTAAAACTAAGATTATGATTTACTTAGTAACAAAAGTTTACATTTTGTCGTTAAGAAAACTTAGCAAAGATCGTAAAATATAAATAACGTTTTTAGGCGATATTTGTATTAACACTTTTCATAATTTGAATTTCACCATTACAATTCTCACTATTCACTTTTCACTACACGGTTCACGAATTGATAATTCGAGATTCCATTCAACTTTCGTTGGGAAACGACTCGGTAAATCCGTATTTCTCGCGGATTTTCTCGATACTTAATATATATACCAAGAATTGAGCAATTAGAGGTCACATCAACGGCTAATAACAAGGGTGCTGGTTTGGGATCATGTGTTATTGGACTAGGACCATTTCCAAGTTTGTCAGACGCATATGCTATCCCAAATCCTTTTTCTTTTGCTGAAAAATTCATGATATTGAAACTCAAATTCTAGAAAGAAAACTCGTATTATTGGGGGATGATGGGAAACCATTAAATCCTAGTAGACTAATGCGAGTGAAACCATTACTGATCATGACCTTGGAACTGGTCACTTTGAGGTACCAAACTCTTGTGTGGGAGGGGCTGAATTTGGGGCTGGTTCGACCACGAGAGATGATACAGTTAACGTGGCTCAAGTCTAGTTTGCTAATTTAGATACTAATGAGGCATGTAATCGAAATGTAAACTTTAGATCGTTTGATATGGGTAAACCAAATAATGAGAGGGTTGAAGTTCCAATTCCATTATCCTTAATTTTGGAAGTTCACTCGAGATTTGATTTCCGTTTGTATAATTATTTTGTGGGCAAGAGAGTTGCATTTCTGGTTATTTAGAACTACATGGAAGAAATATGGTATCGTTTGTGCCATGATGAACTCAAAGGGCCTAAATTCATTTTCAAGTTTTCTTCAGTTGAAGGTATGAATGGAGTGTTGGAGAATGGAGCATGGTTTATTCGATCCGTTCGTATTATATTGAAGAAGTGGATGCCTAATGCAAATTTGTAAAAAGAAGACTTGTGCTCGGTTTAGGCGTGGGTTAAAATACATGATATTCATATTGTGAACTTTACTTAAGACACATTGAATGCAATGGCCACTAGAGTTGGTAATCCGATCATGATTGATTTTTACACTAGCTCTATGCGCATGAAATCATGGTGGCATTGAATTATGCCAGAGTGTTGATTGATATTAGAGCTGATCGGGAGCTTAAGATAACATGGTTATTGCTATTACGAATTTGGAGGATGAGGGTAATTTGATTCATACGGTTAGGGTGGAATATGAATGGAAACCACCTAGGTATGGAATGTGTTTAGCTTTTGGTCATGATGACATGACATGTATGAAACGAGTTGTTGATGAACCTAAGAAGCAAATTGCAAGAATAATGACGGTTTTCAACAAGCTCCTAAAAGAGCATTTCGAGGTAACAATATGGGTCCTAAGTTTCAGTTTAAGTCGACTAAATAAGTATATCAACCTGTTTCTAAAAAGAATGGTGCTAGTACAAGTGGTACAAAGAAGAGTTCTGAAACGTAGACCAGTGGCAAGTACTTCGAACCCTTTTGATGCACTTAAGACAGTTGAAAATGATCACGAGTTAAGTGAAAATGAAGGTATATCCAATTCGGCTGATAAGGTGGTTAACCATCCAAACGTGGCCACAAGTTATCTTGGGACGAGTACGGTAGGCCGGTAGTGGCTGATTTAAATAAGGATGGTAAGTCGATTGCAACAACTGTGGAAGATAGTGACTTAGAGGATGTGTATTATGAAACTGCAAACATTATGGTTTTGAAGCATCCGAAAGGTGGTTATGGAAATGGGAAAAAAGGGAGGAGGTGAAAGTGGGAAGTTTGGAAGGCGAACTATGATGATGACCTATATGATTATTATGAGGGTGAAGATTTAACTGAAGACCAACTTACATTATGTGATGCATTTAATATAAGTCTTCCTAATAAATGCAGACGATAGTTTATGTTTGGTCTCAAGTCAAATGTATTCTAGCGGGTAGTTGTTTATTTCCTTTTTATAGAATGGTAGTGTCTTGTTATGTTAGCTTTACCGCTTATGTAATGGGCGGAGATGCATGATTCACATGCATCCTATGTAGTTAAACATTTATTGGAGTAATATATTCACTGTAACTTGTGACTTCACTTTATTATGCATATATAACACAAAGTATAATAAAAGAGAAATTCAAAAGTTTGTACACACAGATTATAAAAAACATGTATTACAGTAAAAGCATCATCTCCTCCTATAAATAATATAAGCTCAACTAGCAAGCTTGTATTGTTAACTCATAAACATAACCTTTTGTTTTGTTTTATGTATACGAGAGTTTTATTTGTCATTCAATTAAGATAGTATCCTGCAACTATTTTTGTAATTCTTTGATTAACTTCTAATTAAAATTATACATTGAAAAATACGTATGATGTTAATCGTTTAACATGTTTAAACTTTCATATTTTGTTGTCAAGTTTATAGATGATATTAGTCTTCAAATGAGTATTGTGTAAAAGTGTGTTTTTCAAACTTTTATTGATTTCATGTTTTACCCAAATTTTGGTATCAACATAGATATATTAATAGACCAAAACAAGTAGCTAGCGGAAAAACAAGGCAATGATAAAGGAAGAGTTAGCGTTATATAAATTCCTAAACCAGGTCAAGTACAGAACTGTTCTTAAGTTTTTGTATTTTTCACCAACTTTCACCACGTCAATTTTTTTTCAAACCGCAACCACTAAGCACGTTAAAAATTAAACCGCAACCATGTAGTTTTCTTGCTTTCCACCATTTCACAACAACAATAAAAATGCAAATCCTTATTGCAACCCCCATATTCACACACATAAAAATCCCATTAAATATTTTACTACCCACCAAGTGTTTGTAAAAATGTCTCAACCAAAAAAAACATACATAAAACAAATCATCCTTGTTTTTTTTCACAAACCCATTTCACGTATTTTCATTATTATAATTTCATGACTACCTCCTCTACCTCTTCGGACGGGATTTGGCCATGTCCATTTCGGAGATTTCATTGTTGCCCGGATGGTGAAGTGGGCAACAAAGGGATTGCTCATTTGATTTATCATCTCAAGAGGCTACACCTTTCGACCGATGAATGTAAATGTATCTTACGCGAGGCTATTTCTACGGACCATGGTTTTTATATGGCAGTCGTGGAAACTCTGAAGCTATTTGATCAATGGTTGTGTGGGAAGTGTATAACTTTACATGCTGTAAGTCGTGCTTGTCATCACCCGGATGGTCTTGTTCATTTTACTGAAGGTTCTGACGACATGAGTGGATATATTGTTGGCATTTCTAATTCGTCTAATAAGGAGCCTGAGACAAAAGTAACTGAGGGGTTGGTTTTGGATACTGAGCTTCTGGATCGTGTTTTCAAAGTCCCTATCACTACTGTCAAATATATCCCTCATGGTTGTCGGCTCGCTTTTTCTCAGGCTTTGAGAACAGTCCTTTACAAGGTGGTTGCCCAGCCTGACTCTGTTGATGCATGGGTCAGATTGTTACTTTTTCCACGGTGCACGCTTCAATTGTGTAGGCCCAAGAATAGACATGAACGTAGGTCCGGGAATAGAAAATCATTGCAACAAAGTTCTATCCTGAAGTCACTGGCTACATGGGGGAAAGATGATGGTATTACAATGTTAGTTAATAGTATGTTAGATGGTTCTGGGCTAGAATCCTTCGGCCAAGGTGGGGGTGATTTTCTGGAGGAGAGAACAACGGGTAACACCAACATCAGGCAGTGTCTTCACAAGGTTGCGGACGGGCACTTTATGGTAGCAGTAAAAGTGTTATCCTCCTCCGGTGTAGCTCCATACTGTGAGGATACCATTAAAGCCTTGGAGGCTAAGCATCCTTACAAGCCACCCCCATCCATGTCGAATAACACATTTTTCGAGCCACCCCTTGTAGCAGATATTGATAGTATCTTTGGTTGCATTAAATCGTTCCCTAAAGGTACTTCATGTGGGAGAGATGGTTTAAGGGCATAACATATTTTAGATGCTTTATGTGGAGAGGGGTCTGCTACTGCTGCAGATATCTTAAAGGCCATCACCTCAGTCGTTAATTTGTGGTTAGCGGGAAGGTGTCCGACTATTTTAGCGGAGTTTGTTGCTTCTGCTCCTCTCACGCCACTCCTTAAACCAGATAACGGGATTCGACCTATTGCAGTAGGTACTATATGGAGACGTTTGGTTTCCAAGGTTGCTATGAAAGGTGTGGGTAAAGAAATGTCAAAGTACCTTAGTGATTTTCAGTTTGGAGTTGGAGTGTCGGGTGGCGTTGAGGCTGTTTTACATAGCGTCAATAGGGTGTTGAGTGAATATCACAATGATGGGTCTCTTGCAATGCTTACTGTGGACTTCTCGAATGCTTTTAACCTTGTGGATAGATCGGCATTACTTCATGAGGTTAGGGTGAGGTGTCCCTCCATATCTTTGTGGGTCGATTTCTTATATGGGCAGGCATCGAGATTGTATATAGGAGACACACATATATGGTCTGCCACTGGAGTGCAACAAGGCGACCCATTGGGACCTCTTCTTTTTGCTCTTGTATTGCACCGGCTAGTACATAAGATCAGAGACAGTTGCAAGCTTCTCCTTCATGCTTGGTATCTTGATGATGGAACCGTTATTGGATTCGGAAGAGGTGGCTAGGGCATTAGACATTATAAGAATAAGTGGTCCAAGTTTGGGTCTTGAACTTAATATCAAGAAAACAGAGATATTTTGGCCCTCGTGTAATGGTGTAAAGCTTCGTGAGGGTTTATTTCCTGTCGATATTCGAAGGCCGTCATTGGGTGTAAAGTTTCTTGGGGGAGCTGTTAGTCAAGACGCTAATTTTATCAGTGGGTTGGCTATGAGGAGAGCCGTGAATGCTGTTGATTTGATGAGTCTTCTTCCACAGTTACATGACCCGCAGAGTAAGCTCCTTTTGCTTCGATCATGCATGGGTATTGCTAAACTTTTTTTTTGGTTTAAGGACATGTCAACCTGTACACATGGAGGATGTAGCTTTGTTCTTTGACAAAGGATTGCGTGATTCGATCGAGAACATAGTGGTTTGTGGAGGACCTTTCTTTGGAGACTTACAGTGGCGACTTTCTTCTTTGCCTATTCGATTGGGTGGTTTGGGTTTGTACTCGGCAAAAGTGGTTTCCTCTTATGCTTTTGTGGCATCGAGGGCCCAATCTTGGGTGCTACAAGACCACATCTTACGTGACAGTGGCATATGTCGTACGGATGTTGATTATGTTTCTGCTCTGGATTGTCTTCGTGATACGATTCCAAGCTTTGATTTTAGTGGGTTCACTAATAAGGACGCCGTCCCCTCTAAAGCCCAACAAACACTGGCGAGTGCCCTTTTTAGTGAAATGGTCAAGGATATGGAAGTTCATTATGACATGACTGTGAGACAGAAAGCGGTTTTTGAGTGTCTACGCGCACCACATGCTCAAGATTTTTTATCAGCTATCCCCATAGACGGGCTAGGTCAGCATATGTTACCGGTGGAATATCGCACTATCCTTAAGTATCGCCTTATGATTCCATTATTTCCGGTTGATGAGATATGCCCTGTTTGTCGCAAGGCATGTTTGGATTCCTTTGGGGAACATGCGGTTCATTGTAAAGAGCTCCCGGGCTTCAAGTACAGACATGATTTTGTTAGAGACGTCCTTTTTGATGTATGTAGGCGTGCCGGGATCTCCGCCAAGAAAGAAGCGCCTGTGAACTTTTTGACGGACCCGTCGGATGGAAGATCGAGACCGACTGACATTTTGATTTTTGGATGGGTTGGAGGGAAACATGCTTGTGTGGATCTGACCAGGGTTTCTCCTCTCGTGGGGTTGAGTAGTCGGGGTTTTATAGCCGGACATGCCGCTTTGAAAGCCGCCTCGTGCAAAGTGACAAAACACGAAAAAGCATGCATTGAAAATCAACACGTGTTTATTCCTTTCGCGTTTGATACATTTGGCTTCCTTGCACCTGAGGCGGTGGAACTACTCAACAGAGTCCAGCGAGTTATGAACAATAATGTTATGGCACATAGATCCGAAATAAGTTATACATGCATTTGGAAATCGGTAATATGAATTGTGTTTAATCTTCCTCATATAATTGATAATGATACGGGGAGATTTTGGAAATGCACTACATGAAAATTATGTTATCTAAATTTAGTTTCAAGTGTGTTAGTTATTGCAGTTTATTTAACATGTATTTGAAGGGGTTCACTTATGTGTGTAATTGTATATATTCTCCGGTACATGTCATGCCTGCGAATTCCTTGCACACATGTATAATATATAGCTAATTGTATGATATCGAACTCAATAGTAAGATTTGTTTCAAACCTAACTTCTAAGGTAGAACGAATTCCACTCTTCAAACAATACACGCTCACCTGACTACAATAGCACGTAATTTACTATATCTTCGTATATGACTGGTTTTGAACACTTAACACTTGGTCGAGGAACACCTTGCTTGACTTCAGTTATCATTCTCATATCTCATGGTACCTTCATAGGCCTTATATGATTGTTAGCGAGCACACCATTTTTAAACTCAAGCTCTTGCTGGTCATGGCGAGATTCGAATCGGTAATCTTTTCGTAGCGAATTTAATAATTTAGAAAAAGAAAAGAAAAATGACTAATGCTTAATATCTCAAAATAAATATTCATATTTTTAGTTTGAGATGTATGAAAATAAATGTTAACTTTGTGTTTTAACCAATCAAATAAAGTTTAGCAGGTAGAAATATTTGATTGGTGGATGTTTTATTTTGAGATTTATTGAAACTTTATACAATTTAAAAGTGAACAATTATTTTGAAACGAAGAATATATTATTCGCAGAAAGTAATAATAATTTTTAGGGGTGTGAACGGTTCAATTTGGGTCTATTTTTGGCTAAAACCGAAACCGAACCGAAATATTCGGTTTTTATAAAACCCAAAATCAAAACTGTTCAGTTTTTGACGGTTCAATTTTTTCGGTTTATTATCAGTTTCGATTCGATTTTTCAGTTATTTCGATTTTTAACCGTTTAAGTTTGGACATGGCCAAATTATAAGAACAAACTTATTTTACATAGAAATTTAATTACTCTTCTTTATTTTTTGTCAATCTAAACATAATAATGTTTATCTAATATTTCTACCGTTACACACATATAAATGACCAACACACAAATGCAAGTAAACATACACATAGTATGATCATTGTCACATATTTATTGGTATATTGTCAAGTAAATACACGACACGATAAACAAACATACAAACGTTAAAATAAATATATTATAAATCCACCCGTAAAATGAATATAAATTTATAAATTTGATTAGTTTACTTATTTATTTATGTTATATTAATTATATGTTGTTATATAATAAAACCGGTTCCGTTCGATTTTTGGATAAAAACCGAAACCGAGCCGCATTTTTAGATTTTTTAAAAAGTAAAAATCGAACCCTCAGTTTTTAATTTCGGTTGGTTATTCGATTCAATTTATTTATTTATTATTTTTTTTTATTATTTTTAAATTTTCCGTTCGGTTTTGAGTTTTATGTTTTATTATTATTATTATTATTATTATTATTATTATTATTATTTCTCACCCCTAGTAAATTTAACAAGATCGGACCATGTTTTATGTAATGGCGTGATAATTAGATGGGCCAGGTTTGGTTAAGTAGTGGAATGTGGACCCCAAGTTAGACCAAGAGAATGATGTCATCTCGAACCAGGGTTGAATTCGATCTGTACGTGGCGGTTGCGGTCCGGCATGGGCTAGCCTTCGATCATGGTGTTGGTCAATGGAGGCAATGTTAGTCTTTGGATGCCACGTGGCATGAAAAATATTAATTAACCAAATACTAGTTAGTTTATTGACTATTTATGTACATAGGTTAGTGGGTTTTTGTGCTTGTGCGTGCAGATAAGTTAATGAAAAGCTTTTACTTTTTGGTTTGGTCCTTGGATTAAGGGACGGTAGGTATTTTTGTCTTTCCCTTAATTCCTTTTGCCCAAAAATATTTGTAAATTTCAATACATAAACTTATCTTTTAAAGACAAATATTGCTTTTTTCTTTAAAGGAAGTTGCAAATAATAACCTAAATTATCAAACCATTTTCCATGACAAAGATGTAGTTTTAAAACTGTTTGTGAACAAACAAATAACTTACAGTGTTAGACACAATATAGATAATAAGTTTTTTAATTCTTATTAAAATGAATAAAAATATTTACAAATATTGTTTGCGGATAATAGTTTCTGCTGAATGACAATTTGATTATCTCCTTTCTAACTTAAACACGAACAAATGTAAGTGTTTAAGTATGAACTTTACTTACTCATTGAATGTTCAGCGGCCAAGTTCAAAAGTGGAGTAAATGCTCTCCTAAATGCTTATCACATTAGTTGTAAGCGATTACATTTAAATCTTCGTCTTTGAAATATATCCTCGTCTTTGATGGCATGTTAGAAACATGTGTGATGTCATATTGTCAAAACATATGGAGACTGCATAAACATAATTAAGTAGAAAAAAAATAATAATAATAAAAAATAAATTGCTCATATGAAAATGATCGGAGAGGTGTCAATGAGTTCTGATTTGAAAAATGAGGGGATACATATTTGCTCAACGAGGATCACGTTTTAACTTTATGAGACATTTAGAGGTTTGTATAAGCAGATTTGTTTCGGAAAGTTATTCTGAGGTTTGTATAAGCAGATTTGGTAAGGGCGAGGTTACGGTTTAGACATGTCCTTGTGTTATTTTCGTGTGGTGTGATGTTGTAGGAGTATGCTTTAACTATCTAGCATAGGGGTGTGTGTCTTATTGGATGATTACACTTGTTAGTCATTTAAATCTATTTTGTTATACAAAAAATAATCTTTAAATTTCGTAAGGCCAATCAAACAATATTATTATTCCTCGACGCGGTATGTAATTCACACATGGCAAATAATAATATATATATATTTTTATTAAATATTGGGACCGTAATTCCATTGTGAATACTGATAGACCAATGTTGGAATGACCAATGAGAAGCATGCATGTATTTTTAAGATATTTATTAATAGGGAGGCATGAGATGAATATGATTGTGTTTTGGCTTATATGTTCCTTTGATATTATATCAAATATTGGAAGTAATAATATGATTAAGAAATAAGAACTAATAAAGTGTAAGAGGTTGGAGTTTGGAATCATTAACATCACCTCCAATTTTATCCAGGCATTGTCACGTCTTTACTTTTTTATTATGCTGTTACTATATATTATTCATTTATTTACAAGCATGTAGAATAAATAAGTTCAAATCAACTTTTTACCAAGCACTAACCGACATCAAGAGATGGCAGTCTAAATTTGTTTGTGTGATTGTATATATTTATATCCTCATGTGTAATGATTATAAAACTTCTAAGAAGAAATATTTGCCATATCTTGAGAAGATAGACTGCCTAGCTTCTTGAAGGATATTTAACGTTATATAAAAAAATGTAGAACATGAGACATTCGAATCACAAATACAACTTTCATTAACTTAGGATCAAACAGAAACACATCATACACTATCAGAAAGTTTGATTTTGGCTTGATTTCTCTAATCATGAGCTATATTAATAAAGTAAAATTTGTAAAAAATATATACTGGATTTTCCTTTTTGCTTTTTCTCTAAGAACGATTTTGATATGTTGTAAAGAGTTATTATGCCGAGTAATCTTTAAGAATTCTAGTTAATTGCTTTCAATAAAATAACAAATTAAACCAGGAAATTAAATTTGTATAAAAGCTAAAAACCTGTATATATTTATGAGTGAACAAGAAGAGTTTGCCATTGTAAATGTTGTGTGTGCATGTGGCCATGTGGGGACGTGCTATGATTTAGGTTAAAGGTCAATGATTTCCTCCATTAGAGAAAGAATGGATTGAATTCGGCCAGGAAGGATGGAGAATTACCAAGTCAACTGTGATAATCATAATAGAGCCATCTCCCTCTAGCTTTTTCCTGAAAATCTTGTGGATCCACATTTTATTGTAGGCTTGTAGCATGTTAAATTTATGATATTTAGTGACTTAACTTTGTTATGACTCTAGCTAGAGCATATAATGATATCACATCAAGGTTAACCTGTTAAATATCATGAGTTTACTAATACTTGGCATGTACATAAACTTTATCTTATACGTTAGATCAAAAGTCCCATTAGTGAAGCATTCTCGAACGAGGCAGTTGTACGTGTGCATATGTGGATATGGGCCTCTAGGGCACGTACTCAATGTTTAGCCCTTAGAAGCAAAAAAGATGAGAGGTTAGGATGTCCAATTTACGGCAAACACATAGAAATGGGAAGCTAGCCACCTTAGCCATGTTTTAATTGTTGCTTTGTTTCCAGGGCTCCTTTGGAGTGGAGGTAGGGGCAATGATAAAATTTACTCGATTTGATAATTATTTAAACTATGTAACTTTACATGTTGATTGATCACCAGGGCCGGTTTTGCGGTAAGGTCAGTTTAGCATTAAAAGTTACCATATTGCTAACTTTTGGAGACCCAAAAGTTGTATTATCGTGAGAATATAGAGTCGTTATTTAATAATCTTACTATATAATCACAAGAATATCAAGTCCCAAATAACATATTTAGTCATTTAAAACTTACAACCTGTTAAATAGAGGCACCCCCGGAACACCTATCAAAAGAGGAGATCGACTGGCAAAATAAAAAGTGTTAAATGCTTTTTTTCTTAACAACGATTTGTATTAAGCTAGCAAGAAGCTAGATGAAGATATATTACATGGTATTTGTACAATCAATTTAGGATTGGTAATTGTAGAAAAACATGAACCAAATGATTTTATTACTCAAGAACAACCGAACGATTACAACCGAACTATTACAACCAAACTGTTCTCAAACAGTATCAATACAATAACTTGATCTCAATCAAGTATAAAGAGAACCATCAATCAGCAACAATAAAACCCAATCTGATCTCAAGCAGATTGGTAACTAAGAAAAACACAGCCTGATCTCAATCAGGCAAACCAACAAAAGAAAAACAACGAGTACTCCAGCTACTCTGTCGTACCCCTAATATCTAACTTGATATTAGTTCTATTACAATGAAGAAGAATAAAAACGAAGCTGATAACAGCTTAACAAAAGAAAGAATAGAAGCTTTGGTGGTGGTGTAACGGCTATGTAAAATAGCCGTTGGGAGAGATAGGCAGGGAGTTTCCATTGTTTTTCAGCCCCCTTTCTCTTAGTGATAAGCGGAGTATATATACGTCTCTTCATAACGGCTCTATCAAGAATATCACAAGCAGCCCTTCATCTTACCATCTTCTCCAAACAAAGCTTAAACTTCAATCACAATATAGCTGAGAATAAGAGAGTGACAACATTAGTCCCTGTAATATATCCAGGCATAAGATTATATTTCAACATCCCCCCTTAATCTTAGCCTGGAAAGACACCAAATAACCCATTTTGAAAACAGCTTGTTATGCTGAGAAACTTCTTAAGGTTATGGTAAAGAAACTGCAGTTTGATTTTTATAAAAGATTTACTTTGCTTCAACAACCCTGGAAATAACATTAGATCTTTCAAAAAAACCAAGGCAATGACTTGTTGAAAAATCACACAAACAATAGTATAAGGACTCTTTTATAACCAAAAGACAAAACCTGGAACCAGCAACCTGCTCTCAAGCAGGGGGCAAATAAAAACACTTCATCCTGATTTCAATCAGGCAACAACAATCACAGCTGCAATCTGATCTCAATCAGATCAACAGCAAAGAATAAAGTACAACCTGATCTCAAGCAGGTGTACAACCAACATCACAGTCTGAATAAAATCAGACAACCATGGGTAAATGCAAACTGATATAAATCAGCAGCAAAAAATAACAACAACCTCCTCTCAAGCAGGTTAATACAGGAACATGTTAAGCCTGATCTCAAGCAGGCCAGAAATATGAAACGCTTAAACCCGATCTCAAGCAGGTAAGCAAAAGAGAAAGGAGAAGACTCCAATCTTTAAAACCGATAATATAAATCAAGTTGTTACTCAGGAGGGACCAAATCTGTTCTCAAACAGATTGATCAAACACTTGATCTCAAACAAGAATATGAGACCGATAACCATAAGCAACCAACCAAGTGAAAAAGACTTCCATGAGCAGATTTAGCTGCAATTTTAATTGCAGCCTTTCTACCAAAGGTTTGACTGGTATAAAGGTTCCCAGTCTAATATCATGAAAAGCAAGGGCTTTAAAGCCCAAAACATCCAGATGTTGCAAAGGCTATAATCAGCCTCTGTAGATGACTTTGAACCAATTAACAATAGCCAGAACAACCAGTTCACAACCATAATCATACTTGATTTCAATCAAGCAAAAAAATGCCACTGAACCAACAACTTGAAACAACTGTTCTCAAACAGTTTTGTGTAAACCAACATCAACCCAACAGATTTTTCTAAAGCAACCACACTTCTTGAATGTCAACCAATCCTCCCTTCAATCTTGGAGTTTTTGAGAAAATTTGTTTTGAACAACAGAAATTTTTGAGAAAATTAAACTCCAAGATTGAAATAATAACACACTTGAGCGGTGACACCACATTCTTGAAAAACATATTGTCAATAGGTATAAAAAATAATTCCATGATCCCAAGGGATTTTGAATTAGACAAAGTATGAACCGACAATTCAAGTCATATGAGAAACTCATATACCCATAATGAAGACCAACCACCTTCAATATTGAGAGTGGTGAAAGAAAGCAGCTCACACAAGAGACTGCAAAAGATTGAACTCCAGAGTCAATCAATACAAGGTAAGCACAATCCTGAGCACTCAGGGTGTTACCAATAATACACCAAGCTGATGCTATGATCAGACTTGGAAGAACCATCCAAGAACACAAGCCATCTCTTTTAAGATGCAGGCTTGTGAGATAATAGTGTGGGTTAATACCAACCACACATAAAGACTAGATCCTCAAAGATCAGTCAAACCAAAAACCATATCAGACACAACCCAAGTTCTTATGAGAGCTGGGTTGGTTTAACAAGATGGTAACAACTGAGAAGTTATGTTCTCAGAGAGTGAGTGACATCATCCTTCAAAGGTTTTTGAGTCACCACACAACATAAGGCTTTTACAGCCTAAAGGGTTAAAACAACATGAACTGTTTGCTTGACAGCTCCCATAGCAACAGAGAATACAAACTCTCTTTCAACCGATCACACAACACAACTGTTGCAACAATCAACACTCCAGCCTCTGAAAAAACATCACCAGGTATAAACCACCTGAAAGAATCATTAACTGATTCAAGATCAGGTTCTTTAAGAGAGAACCCAACAACATTCCAAAAAACTTCTTAAGAAGTCAATTGGTAATCCAATCTTAACCAAGGTCATGCGAAGACGACCCAACAAACAACGTAGGCAAGGGGTCATTAATCCCCAAGACCCACAAGAAATCATGATTGATAATATGATCACCATGTCAGCCAAAAAACAACCAGGCCATAACACCAACATCAATTCCGAAACAGTTAATTACCCAACCATTTTAAATGGGGAAACAACAAGCAACTGGATCATAACCACAACCATGCCAAAACGACACAGCGAACAACGTGGGCAAGGGGTCATCAATCCCCAAGATCCATAATACCACGAACCATGTCCACAAATATGCTAAATAAATATCAGCACCTAACAGTCCATACAAAGGCACCCACAATAACAGACATTAAAGAATAAAAAAAAGGAAGCAATTAACACCAAGCACCTTGCCAAATATCCAACCCAAAAAAAAACCAGATAATAATACAATATAAAACTCAAAAACCATCATAAATACTTGATAGAATAGGAAATGGCCACAACAACCTTAAATCTACTGAAGCAAGTTAAAAATAACTTACTAACAGCATAAATACTTGATAGAAACAATTACATAAGAACAAAAGGCACCAAGCACCACATAATCAACTAATCACACAAAGAAGTCCTGATTCTACCAAAATCAGGTAGGAAAGAGAACATTACAGTGATTAAGCAGCAGCGGAAGACGAAGAACAAAGAATCCATCATAACAATTCCAAGAACCCTTGAGCAGCCATGGTGACTTTGGCCCCAGTTGGGTCCTTCTTGTCAACACTCATAATAACACCAACAGTAACAATCTGCCTCAAGTCACGAACAGCAAACCAACATCACCATTCTTCAAAGACTTGGGTTCCTTCACCAACACTTTTCAGAACGTCAGTCAATCTTGGTCAAGATCACACCGAACTATTCTTCAGTGGTCAAACCATATGGTCACCAATCGGATTCACAACCGATTGAATACACTAATCTTAATAAAGAACAATCGATAGCCAAATTGACCCCAATTAATAATCACCGGACCACCAAATACAGGGTGTTAAGAAACCATCAACGCAGCGACAATGATCAAATCAACCTCCTCAGAAATCCCAGAAACACTTTACCAAGGATAGAGTGCTAAAGTGAAAAAATCAGCGAAAAAGGCCTACAATACTCTTGATTAAGGGAACTTGTAAGGTAATTAGGTCCCAATTAATTAGGTCCCAATTAGCGTCTGAAATTACTCGAATCAGAAACGCCCAAATCAGAAGATTAGGGTTTCACAAACCCCAGCCAAGAATCTTCAAAAACCACAAGATTTATTCCAAGTAGACTAAACCAACGACGGTTGTTAATAAACCAGCCTCAATTAACCATTAAAAACTCCAATTGGGAAACCCCCAATTCAGACAAAATTAGGGTTCTTCGATCTAAAACCCTAATTTACCAAAACTTGCCACACTTTAATTCGGCCAACAATTAACCCCACGATAATCATTGAATTAACAACGATACACCCAGGGAAGACACCAATTTCAGAAACTCCCAAAATCGGATGAAACCCTAGTTCTTGAAATCACCAAATCGACAGAGCCGTAGCTCTGATACCCTGTAGAAAAACATGAACCAAATGATTTTATTACTCAAGAACAACCGAACGATTACAACCGAACTATTACAACCAAACTGTTCTCAAACAGTATCAATACAATAACTTGATCTCAATCAAGTATAAAGAGAACCATCAATCAGCAACAATAAAACCCAATCTGATCTCAAGCAGATTGGTAACTAAGAAAAACACAGCCTGATCTCAATCAGGCAAACCAACAAAAGAAAAACAACGAGTACTCCAGCTACTCTGTCGTACCCCTAATATCTAACTTGATATTAGTTCTATTACAATGAAGAAGAATAAAAACGAAGCTGATAACAGCTTAACAAAAGAAAGAATAGAAGCTTTGGTGGTGGTGTAACGGCTATGTAAAATAGCCGTTGGGAGAGATAGGCAGGGAGTTTACATTGTTTTTCAGCCCCCTTTCTCTTAGTGATAAGCGGAGTATATATACGTCTCTTCATAACGGCTCTATCAAGAATATCACAAGCAGCCCTTCATCTTTCCATCTTCTCCAAAGAAAGCTTAAACTTCAATCACAATATAGCTGAGAATAAGAGAGTGACAACATTAGTCCCTGTAATATATCCAGGCATAAGATTATATTTCAACAGTAATCCAATCGAACCAATTCGGGCATGGAATCCCACTCCTATGCGAGATCCACGAGTGGGATAAAATTCTAATTTTATCACCTAATGAATCTTTACGAAAAGGTTTTGAATCAAAGCATATTCTATTCCGATATATATCTCTATAAGACCCAAGTTGTAGTTTGAACAACCATCTTGTTGTCAAGATCAACCAACTCTGCCTAGTTGATTAAGTCTATCATGTTCATTGGGTAATGCTAAGGAGTGTACAATCAAATTTACAAGGATTGTTAATGCTGAAACACCGTTGGATTCACCTGTGAGACATGAGGTACATGGGTGGAAATTGTCGCGCTTAACTGGTTTAAATCTTTTATAATCGTGCCTTTTGTTAGTTCATTGTCTCATAATACTGTTTGTTTTAGTATTTTAGTTTATTCCAAAACAATATTTCAGTTTTAAGTTTTAACTGATCAAAAAGGTGAAAGTAAAATTTTATTAATTTAAACTGATTTTATTAAAATGTACGAGAGATATATAGTAAACACTATATGAATCAGAGATATTAGTCAATAAAAAAGAGGATGATGTTTGAAAGGGTGATTCATGACATGCACTAATTTGTTATATTTTTTTGGGTAAAGATATACTAATTTGTTATATTGTCCCACAAAGATATCTCTAGTAGGCCATTCTGGGAAAGTACAAGAAATAATGCACGAGTACTGCTACAATTAAACCTGAGCTGTTTGTGTAGTCCGAAAATGAAATTCCTTTCACATTAGGATCATTTGAAATGGGTTTCAATGTACTCACGTATCACAGATTAGCCATAAATTTCAACGACATTATGAGCATTCTTATGTTTTTGAGGTCCCATCAACAAAGATTACAATAATCTCCCATAACCTCTGCATAATAATGTTCTACACATACACCTTGAAAGTATTACCTATTCTACAAAATTATTTAACGCAATTAATTACGTAGTATAAGTTTTTGATTATGATGTTATATCTAGGAAACTTTTTTGTGATTTTTTGGCTGATTACACAGGGTTTAGACCCACCGCACACATACTCAAACTAGGTAAATCCCTCTCTTTTCAGGAGGTCGGTGTAGCTACTTCAAGATTGTTTGCACTTAGCATGAATTGAACTTGATATCTCACACACCTTAGGCTATGTTTGGCAAAATTAGCTGTGAGCAGTAGCAGTGAGCTGTGAGCAGTATCTGTGAGCTGTAGCCACAGCTCAATGCTCACAGCTTCTTAAAGAAGCATGGAAAAAATGAGCTTTCCTAAAAAATAGCAAAACTCACTGCTCATTTGCCAAACGAACAATAAAAATCAAAAAGCTCATTGCTCACCACTCATCGCCCTAAAAAGCTCTAAAAAGCTCTGCGCCAAACATAGCCTTAGAGTGATAGTCACAAGCATTTTACTACTAAGCAACCCCTTGCACCTTGCATGTTTGGGTTTGTAATCCCGAGTCTCGTCGGCTAGCCAAAGGAATGAGAGAGTCGAAAGCTTGCTTTTAAAGTTCGATAGTAGAACCCACAACATCTCGAGGAGAACTCTCCAAGAGTAACAACAAAGAGACAAAGACTGGTTTATGTGTTGACTAATCCATTCTTACGGGTCATTTTCATGGTTCTAATATTGAAGGAAAATGATAAAGAGGCCTAACTAAATGGACCTAAAAGTGGACCTAACGCATTGATGACTTGTACATTTATGGAATGTACAAGTTATTAATGCCTTACATTGGTTATTAAACCAATCAATCTAAGTTAGTTGAGTGGATGGCATTTGGCGTAATTAGCTGGATATGAAGCTTGTGAGAGCTGTAGCAGTAACCTTTTTCTTAGAGTTGTTTGGTAAAGTAGGTCTGACTGAAGCTTATGAGTGTAAATGACATTTGATGATGATAACTGAGTACACAAATATAAAACATGTGAGGTATTCTATAAACCTTGATTGAATATAACTGACTACTGTGAGAATACATATGACTCAATAATTATACCCTAACACATTGAGTTATACCAAACATAATCTAATACAAATAATAATACAATTAAGTCCACTAACGACCTCCCGCTGTTGGAGCGGGCGAGGAACAAACATTCAAACTGTCTCAAAACTCAGCAAACAAAGAAGAAGGAAGACCCTTGGTAAAGATATTCGCAAACTGTTAAAGAGAAGAGACATGCAAAACACGTACATGTTCAACAGTAACTAAATCCTGAACAAAATGAATGTCAATATCAATATGTTTTGTGCGTTGATGTTGCGCGAGATTAGAAGACAAAAAAATTGCACTAACATTATCACAGTGAATAAGTGTAGCAGAAGACAATGACATGCCTCAACACCGGAAGGAGAAAGTGTACCTGACGCTTAGAGGACCAGGAAAGAAGGTTGTTGCCAAGAAACACACAATAGAAGTAGATCGATAGTAATAAGGCAACAAACCTAATCAGCATCCGAATATGCAACCAAATAAGGTGTCGAAGCAGAAAACAACTATAAACCATAAGCCATAGTACCTCGAACATAGCGTAAAATCCGCTTCCAAGAGGAAAAATGAGGCTCTCACGGATCATGCATAATCAAACACAACTGCTATACTACATAAGAAATATCTGGACGAGTAAAAGTAAGATATTGTAGAGCACTTGTAAGACTGCGATACAAAGTAAGATCCGCAACTGGATCACCATCAACACCTAACTTAGAATCATTATCAACCGGTGTATGACAAGGATTATAGTGGAGCATATTTGCACGCTCAAGAACCTCAGAAGCATATTTCTCCTGACACAAGAACATCCATGCAGGAGAACTAATAACAGAATCCCCAAACAATAATTAAGTAGCCAAGATTAGTCATAGAGAACTTCTGCTGAAGAAAAGCAATAACACGCTGTAACAATGTTGTAAAGGAGGCAGTCAACACAATATCTTAAACATATAATGATAAACAAGCAATATTAGTCCCACTCTTGTAGATAAATAAAGAGGATTCACAATGACTATGAAAGAATCTAACACGAGTAGCATAGCATGTAAATCTCTGACACTAGGCCTGAAGAGACTGCCTCAAACCATAGAGAGACCTCTATAGAAGACAAACATGATCAGGATGTTGTGGATCCCAAAAAGCTTGTGGCTGATGCATATAATCAGTCTCATACAAACTTCTATGGAGAAAAACATTCTTGAGAACAAGCTGATGAACATGCCAATGTCGAGAAACTGTAATACTAAGTATAGTATGAATAGTATCCGGCTTGACAACCAGGCTAAAAGTCCCATCAACATCAACAACAACTGATGTAAACGACATTTGCCACAAGACGCGCCTTGTAGTGACTAAGAGAACCATTTGCTAAATACTAGTGCTTAAACAACCAAATGGAGCTAACAATGTTCGCACCAGATGGACAAGGCACAAGAACCCAAGTATTATTTGGATCATTAAAAGTTGCACTATAAGAGCCAACATGATAACGAGTGACCATTGGATGGATTGACAAGGGATTAGAATTTGGTATATTTTTGGTTGTTTGTTGGGCTATGAAATCGGGCCAATGGCCTAGATATTTATGGTATTTGGTTGATTTGGAGTAGCTGACTAGTGTTATGGGCTAGTGCGGATTGTTGGATTTTATTAATTGACGAACTGTAGATGGGTTGTGGAAGATTGTTGGGCAAAAGTAAAAAAGATGAGGTGTGGTGTCATTAGACCGGAGAGTGGGAGCTGGGTGAGGAACAACAAAAAATGATGGAGGAAAAAATTTGTTGCATGATTAAATTTGATGGGTTGTCCAAGAAATTGTGTGGGGGTGGGTTATGAGGATTCATCGAGCCATATGGGAACGTAGTCTCATTAAAGGTGACACATGGCGAGAAGTGAAGATTTTATTGGTAGCCAATTCTAGACAACGATACCCAAAATGGCTTGTAGGGGTACCCAAGAAAAATAGACAGAGTGACATGGGGTTTGAGTTTATTATTGCTGAAAAGGTGTGGGCAACCTAAACACCTAAAAATATGAAGCGTAGAATAATCGGGGCGCATCTTATTGACGCGTGTTAAATCTATGTGTGTGATTTCTACCAAGTTTTAAATTTATAATTGGTGAACTAACCTATCGACTAACACTTATGGGCAGTGTACCCGATCAGTTATAGCTAGTAATTGGTAAGTACAGGTCGTTCATAAGAAGTGAGTGAACTAAAGCTAACTCAGAGGTATTTTAATTACTATACTAACTAAGGAAATGGGGGGGGGGGGGGGGTTCAATCTGAGAGATTGGCATAATTGATTTACTATCTAATTGATTAACTAGAAAATGCAAATAAAATGATAGCAATGTAAGGTTGTGGTCTTATGATAGGCGAACGTGCTAGCCAAGTTCATCATATCAAGTCATAGTGATTCGTTTACAATTGCAATGATTAAGTGCTACTTCCGTTGGTGAGTCTGGAAATGTAATCCGAGACTATAGGAAGATAGATTCGGCCTTCTGAGTACGCTTCCTATCTATGGTAGACAAGGCCAGATGGTCACGCTTACCTAGCCCTCTATATATATGCCCTTAACCTAATGGTCACAATGTTAATAAGCATCAAACACGCATAAAGTCCTTCAATTATTACATATAATCTATCTTAGTAGTCAAATAAAAGTGAGACTACCTAAACTCTCACGAATTATGTATAAGAGTTCCTGCGCTAACTTACTTGCCTTAATTATATATTGACTAACCTAGGGATACGGTCGGACACTAGACCTAATGGTAACACTTCGTGATTTATTTATCCACTGTCACTGACATCTACCACCATGATATGGATCACAAATCACAAAAATACATCTATAACCTATGATCTAGGAAACAACCAACATAGGTCAAGCAAGTAAATAAGTGAAATGAGCACGATAGACATATATAATATCCAACAAAAATGCATATAATCAAAGTAAACGAATCAACATAACAAGATAGTCATAAACTTGGATAACACTAAAGGGTGTTAGCCCATAATCTCAGTAGCAGAATACAAAGTGATAATCATAGATAACCAAATAGAATTCATAGTGAAAACGATACACTAACCAAATGATTAAACAAAGTACATGATACTCGAGATGCCCTTATGGCAAATCATGCTGATTTCTGACCTTCTTTGAACTTGTGACTCGGCTGGGAATGGTGTGGAGTATGGTGGATAGTGCTTAAAGTCGTGAATGAGACCTCTATTTATACTTTTCTGAAACTGGGACGATACGCCATATTCAGCTCTTCGATACGACATATTAGAGATATTCTGCGTAGGCTCCACTCTTAAATATTATGGAATAATAAGTAGCCGCCATTGGATATGGCGTATTAGTGAAAATGGATACACCGTATTAGGTACTTTCCCATCATAAGGTCTTCACTTGGCTAAGCTTCTATACGGCATGGAGATACGCCATATTCTTGAGTTGACTTCAATTCATCAATGTTGCACAACTTTCATAAACGACGTATTTCCAGAGATGAATACGCCTTATTCTTCAAACTCAGGCAAGGTGTTCGAAAATCTTCTAAGTGAAATGATAACGCGTATCTAATTGGCATTCATATGCCATATTAGGAGCCTAAACAACATACTTCTTCAATTTATTCATTTTAGCTTCAAATAATGGTGTTTTCTTCTTATTTTCCATTTTGCTCCATATAAACTAAGAATCACAAAAGTAAACGATTAAGCCACGATTCTTATATAAAATTATAGTAAATAAGCAAAATATATGGGATAAATGATGCATAAATATAGTACTTATTTTATCACATCACTTATATAGATGAAAATGAGGAGTGTCATTGTTAATGGAGGTAGAGGGTAAGATGCTTAAAAGGTAGGTCAATATATGAAGTGCTTTAACTCAAAAAGTAGGAGGCAAATGAGCTTGAAAAAGAAGAGTAAAATGAGATTGTTAATGTTTTGGATCATGCGTTCGGACTTCCTATTTTGTTGAGAAGTTTTGGGACAAGAAAAGTGATATGAAATGCCATTCGTGCCAAATAATTGGTGTAAGGCATGATAATCAATTCACCACAATGGTTACATTGCAAAAAATTTTAATGTCACAATTATATTATTATAAATAAAATCACAAAATGGAATAAACTTAGACAAAGCATCACACTTATTACGACGAGGATAAACCCGTAACTAATGCAAAAAATTATCCAAAAAAAATTTAATACCCATAGCACTCAGAAGTGGAGAAGTCCACAAGTCCGAGTGTACAATATCAAAAACAGACCTAACTACAGTTTCAGACCTACAAAAGGGAAGCCTCACGAGTTTGCCAAGTTGAAAAGCATGACAAACAGTAGGAGACTTCGTTTTATTACAAGAAATAGTATTACTAGAAATAAGAGACCGTAACACTTCACTTCCCGGATTTCCAAGTCGCTGGTGCTAGAAATAAAAGACCATAACACTTCACTTCCCGGACGTCCAAGTCGCTGGTGCCACATGTCTTTACTCACAAGAAAATCGTGAGAAATTGGAAAGGGCTTCGTGACATAATTAAAATCACCCGTGCTGTCACATTTGAAGAGGATGTGATGAGTCAAATAATCCTTCATAGAAAAACCAAAGGGATCAAATTCAATGAAACAACCATTATCACGAACAACTGACACACATAAATCAAATTCTTGACAATATTAGGTGTAATTAGACCATTATTTAAATGGAGTAGTTTAAAAGAAGATGACAAAATACTATGACTAAAATTAGTAATGGGAATGGACTTTCCATCACCAATATAGATAGATGGATAAATGCATTTATTAGAAATAGTACTAAGATTATTAATATAATTATTAAAATGAGAAGTAGCACATGTATCCATGTTCTAGTTTGCAGTGGCAGGATCCTGCAAAGTCATAGTATTAGACGATTGTAAAAGAAAAGTCTCCTGTCTTTGAAACTTGTTGGGCCTGATGTTGCTGTGAATGGTTCGGCTGAGATGGACTAGCATGTTGGGCCTGGTGGGCCACTAAAACTTGCGCATTAAAATCCATAGGGCACTATTGGGTAGGGGCTTGTTGCTGGGTTGAGGAACCAAAAATAGTTGGATTGGGAGAGGTACCTATGGAATTCGATAAAGCAATAGAGGAGTGATGGCCTTGCCCAGTTGTTGTGCAAAACCCAACTGCTCAATAAACCTTTGCTGGGCCTGAAGTAATTGTAAAAGTTGACTGATTTGAGGAGATTGTCCCACATTCATATTAGAAGTATTCGTTTTGCATGAGGTCCAATAGTGTTACCATGAATCACATGCCTGTTTGCATGAGAATTCTCCAACGAAGTATTTGGAGATGAAGTAACTTTGCCAAAAGTGTCATGCATGAAATGAAAACCTATACCTAAGTGACGAAAACCATGAAGAAAATCAAAGTTTACCTTGGGTTCATTGGAATGAGTGTTTGTACAAATCACAAGTATCCCTCGAGTCATGTGTATATGGTTTCGAGTATCCTATGAGTTACAATTCTCAGTTAGAAGCACTGTAAGAGCCGAGGAGGTCAAGTCACTTGGTAAAAATTGTTGCTTAGAGTTGAGGCGCATCTCTTCAATTGTAACCATGGAATGAACCGTGGCTAAATCAGGAAACAGATCCCGATGCGCAATAATTCCAACAACATGAACAAATTTATTACTCAAACCGTTAATAACGTATGTAACAACATTATCATTGCTCAACGGGGAGCCAAGAGAATTTAATAATATAACAATACTCTCAATCTTCTGAAAGTAAGCATCAACAATTCATTCACTGAGTTGAATGGCCCTCAATTCACCTTTTAAAGCGATGATATGAGTGAATTTGTTGTCAAGAAAATGGTTTCAAGAATATCCCAAGCTTGCTTAGCAATTTTAGGATTAGCAGTAACAAGCCTACCTTGAAGAGTCTCTAAAAGTGTCAAAAAAAATCCATGATTTACCAATGGAATCGGCTTTAAGCCAATCAAACGTGTAAGGGGTTGGATTAATTGAAGAAGAACTTGTAGATTCATCAATGATGTGCTTTAGGACATCAAAATTTTCACATTGATTATTGAATAAATAACCCCAGGCAGCATAATTCGCTTTGTCCACATCAAGTTTCAGAGGAATGAGGTTAGTAATAGAGTTAACCGCATAAAGTTTATCCGTGTGAGATAGGGTATAACGACCTAAAATTCAGTTTAACTTTTACGAATAATTCGAAATCCATAATATGAAAACTATACGTTATATCTGAAAATTTGAAATATATTTAGAACCGAATTCAATACGTAAAAGTAAATAACGACTACGAAAATTTCTACATCATCTAATAACTATTATGGGCCGAATTTTAAGCACAAACTAACACCAACCCATACTTTTTTTTGTTGGGCCTCCCAAACCCAACCCATAACCGGCCATTTCAAGCCCACTTCTCTCCCTGATAAAAGGAGAAATTTGTTACGCTTTTAAGGGGTCATTTAAGCCCTAAGTCGTGATAATGTGATCAATTATTATATTAAATAATTTCTTTTGTCAATTTAGGTACTTTTGAGGAGAATTATAGAAAAGGAAGCATTTTGGACATTTTTGGAGCAAAAAGTGAAGAAAATGATAAAGTTAAGAATCCATGCTAGAAATTGTACCTAACGGCGTCAAGGAGTTCTAAGAGACGGCATCAGCTTATGTGACAAAAGGTGGAAATTACATTTACACTTGAGGCGCCAGAAGAGAAATTAAGACTTAACACGTGACGGCGTCACGTTCTACATGAAGTAGGTCGTCATGTATCATGCTAAAGCGTGACAGCCCAGAAGACCTAAAGAGGGACGACGTCAAGAAGTTGGATTGGACGACAAGAAACTCTAGCCGCAGCGAGATGACGACGTCAGCCACTAAAAGGGGACACCGTCAGATATGTAAATCTATATATAGTTTTCAATTTTTCATTCATAAAGAGAGGACTTTTGGTAGGGAACTTTAGGGTACGAACCCTAGTCGACTTTTGCAGCTATTTTAGGGTTTCAAACCCTCTTTTCTTCCATGTTCAATTGAAGATAAGTTATCCTTTAATCATTCAATATGTCTATGTGTTGTCTGATTATATCGTATGCTTTTCTTTCTTTTAACATGTTAGCTTAGGTTTATTTGTGTTTGCTTAGATCTAATGAAACATAGTTATTGATTATTGGTTGTTGGCTTGTCATTGATTATTGTGGGTGATTGATTTTAGTGTTAGGCTTAAGAAAACTGGTTAATCTCCTATACGGTAACTTGCTTGAACGTATTAAGAAACGTAATCAGATGTGTACTATGGTTTTATTGGTTGTATTTAATGCATAAGTAACTATTAATTAGGCCATGATAGGATACTAAACGTGTCGTCATATGAAGAGATAGAAGCTTATAGAGTTGGGGAAGAACGTATGACATAGGATAAAACTTCCAACTGGATCAGGAGGAATCTCCAACTTTTGTTGAAGCATTTTCTCCATCAGAGACACTTTCAGAGGATATCTTTTGCCAAGATCCATAATAAGCCTTAGACCAGTTGTAGTTTCCAACACATGAACATATGGCATAGGATAAAACTTCCAACTCTGAACCTTCCATCTCTGATTGTTTTTCCATATGTCATAACCAGCACCAGTGGGAGTAGAAGAATCAAACAATACTCTTAGATCACCCAATAAATACAATCCAGACCCTGTAGGAGTATGGTTTGCATAATATTTGTGAACCAAATCATTTAGAGTGACCGAATCCTGATGATCAACAAGATGTAGTATTTCTTGGAGAAATGTAAAGGATATAGAAGTTTTATCCAATCTATAACTGGTATTAAACTGTCCATTTTCAGTTAACTCCCAGTGAACCAAAACATCTCTAGTTGCCTCAGGCCAATCATCAGAGGATCCTTCTCTGATAAATGAAGCATCAGAAGCATTCACAACTATTAGTCTTTTTGAGGAATGTGAAGTTCTGACTCTAGACATTCTCTTTGCTCTTCTTCCAGGAACATAAATAGCATCATGAGGTAGAGAAGATGTATCAGGAACTTCAGCTTCAGTAGATACACCCTCTGCAGCATCAGTTTCCACTGATGGATTATCCAATTGTTCATCAGTAGAATCCTGAGAAGATTCAAGTACAGCAGATGCATATTGTTCATCCATAGCCTTCCTTATCTGTTTGGCTCTAGCAGTTTGAAGTTCAACCTCCCTTTCCTTAATCTCATGAAATCTTGCCAGATCAGCTTGTTGTTCCTCATCTAACCTTTTAGCAGCCTCTTCACCCAACTTTTCCTCCTCCATTTGTTTCCTGGTTCTCTTTCTAGATGGAGGATCTTCTGCTATTACTTGAGCTTTACCTTTATCCACATAAGATGAAGCAGCAACATGTGGTACATCAGCAGAAGTGACAGGTAAAGATACCTTTTCAGCAGCAGCAGGAATATCCATGTTAACAGATGAACCAGCAGTGCCAAGAGTGATAGGAACATTCTTAGAAGTACCCATTCCATCTTTGTCACATCTAGACTTGATTCTATTATACATCTGAACCAATTTGTCATCTGGAAGTGTCCACACTTGTTTCCTAGTCTAAGCATTGTTATATAAAGCACTGCTTTGACTTTTCACATATGTTCTCATGTAATCCCACTGTTGTGCTTGAGTCATGGGTTTGTCTCTTTTAGCTTTGGCTTTTTACTCATCTGTTGCTTTCTTCCTCAACTTTATCTCTTTCACAATTTCAGAAGCCCAGTCCTTTTTCTCCACCCTATCACCAAGAATTTCTGCAGCTAAAACAGGATTAGCAATCACTTGTTCTCCTATATGCTGCCAATCTGACTCATCAAAATCTTGAACAGCAGCATCCAATTCTTTCTGTCTTTCAATAGGCAAAGTAGAAACATATCTTTGAGTGGCAGACTGGTATGCTGAATCAAACTTGGCTTGCTGTGCCTCAGCCATATCAGAACTTTTCTTATAATCTTCCCATTCTTTGAAGAGTTTTTCTTGTGCATCTCTTTCTTCAGCTGTAACAATCTCATCCTCAGCCACTTCAGTTCCTTCAGTAACATCATCATAAGGAACATCCAAATCTTCCATAGGATCATCATTTAATTCTTGAACATCTGAATTAAGTATGTTATCAGTAGATCCTTGAGGCTTGAGGGTTTCATTGATGTCATCAGGAGAAACTTGTTTATTCCCAGATGAATTATGAACAGGGGAATTCAAATACTCTTTCCCTGCTACAAAAAATGTATCTCTTGAAGTATGAACTTTATCAGTAGATTTGTCAGCAGCAATAGCACTTGGTGATTGTTTCTCCTGAAGAATATCAGTAGCTTCTGCCATGAGAATATCATCACCACTAGAAACCTTGGAAGATTCAGCAGCTTTCGTTGCCAAATATTGTCTTTGATGAGTATGCAAATACTCATCATTTCACCACCAATTTTGATACGTAAAAATACAAAAAACGGCCAAAAACAATATAGATATCCTTGGTTTCGTGTTTTTATGTGTCTCAGGTACAAAGGGATTGAATTCTGGGCGAAATCATGCAATTTTTGAGCGAAAGCATGCAGTTTTGCGCGACTCGGCAACGAGCGATACATACTGTGATATTAAGTAATGAGTCAAGGCCAGCTCCGAATAGATTTTTGGAAAAAGAATGGAATGACATAACCAAGCACGAGATTGGAAAGAGCACAAAAAAAATTACGAGACTAATGATAATTTTATTTGGAGCATCGAGGCAAATTTAAAGATTATTTATCTCAAAGGATCGATGAATTAAACATAAAGAACGATGAGGGACCAAATATGTTTAATTCATATGAAGCTTCAAAGAAGAGAATGACTAAATATGAATAGAGGGATGAATTTTAACAAATTCATCCAAACTCTTAATTAATTCACAAGAATCTTTGGTGGGCTCCACCATTTGCTCCAATATGAATTTACATGAAAGACTTTTGTGTTCACATGTGTCAGGGAGGAATGTACCAAGAATAAAAAGAAAGAAAAGTGATTTACTTTTGCTGGACATGTGCGACAAAAATTCATGCATTTTTAATATCTCTTGGTCGGGAGAAGATACGGAAAAGACAGCGAATATGTAATTTCTCGGTCGTGACGTTTGGGCTTATGAGTTAATGTGTCATTATTTTGGAATGCTCTTTTGTAGTTTATGGAGGGGCTAAACATGTAATATTTGGGTCTATAAAAACCCACCTCCCTCACCTCATTTAGAACGACTTTTTTTTTTTTTTTTTTTAATTATTTTTCTAGTGTTCTCTAGTTTATGTTTAAGCTTTTATTTTAAGTTGTAATCTTTGAATTATTGTTTTAAGCTTTATAAAAGTATTGTCTTGTTTAAATTTTATTTACTTGCAATCTAACTTTCTCTCATCTAATTCTTCTTTATTTCTTCGTTTAATCTTCAAAGTTTATAAAATATTTATAAAAAGGAATATGAAATAAAAAGTTTCTTATGATGGTGTAGTTGTAAAATATTGTTTTACATATGGTCACACACACTCTTATTCACATCTTTCTTCTTATAAATATATTGTTTTAGTTATTTAAATTCTCATTTTGCTTGTTTTAAAATCTTTATCTTTTGAAATCTTTGACCTTAATACCCGAATTAGTTTACTTTTTGTAAACATATCTCCTTGAAAGAGTTTGGTGACTAAGACTTGTTTTATTACGATTAGTTTGTCTTTTTATTTTTCATTACTTTTGTTTAGTAATTATTCTAGTTTTAATCCTAGTCCGATCCATTCTAGCTTTAATCCTAGTCCAATCTACTCTAGTTTAAATACTGGTCCGATCTATTCTAGTATTAATGCTAGTCCGATCTATTCTAGTTTTAATCCTAGTCCTAGTATTTTAGCTTTGTATATATATTTTTTTTATTTATTGTCATTTCTAGCGTAATGATTATTATACTAACCCTAACAAAGCACCTATTTATCGTTGTTTTCTTATCTTTCGCAGCCTAAGGTGTGGAGCTTAAGGGTCTTATAAGCTTGTTTTTCGTTTTGTTAGCTTAAAGTTACTGTGATATTTACTAGTTTCGTTAATATCACTAAAGCGTAAACATTGAACCTATTGATTTTAATAATCAATATTCAGTTGTAGTTTTGTCTAAAAAGTTTTAGAATTATTTAAGTAGTTTTAGTATTTATTAAAAATTGAATTAGCGTAAACAAGTCTTTAAATTGTAGAAATTAGAATTTTAACCTTATAATTAATTTTTCTTAACAACCTTCTTTTGCCATTTAGTACGTAGGAAAATATTTTTTTAAATCCAATTGTGTTTAGTATTCATTTTTTCTTTCACGCACTTATATTGCTTTTAAATCGTACGTTTTTTTTAGTTTCTTATACATTTTCTAGTTTCTTATACGTTTTTTAGTTTCTTATACTTTTTTTTAGTTTGTTGCTTTACGTTTCTGATTCATTCGTCCTAATAATCTCTCAACCAATCTTACAAACACTTTAATTCCGAACCTTAAACGATATTTACCCATTCACACCTCGTTGGGACACGACCCGGGTGATCACTTGCCCGGTATCACACACACACACACACACACACACACACACACACACACACACATATATATATATATATATATATATATATATATATATATATATATATATATATATATATATAGTATTCACGGGTTTTGCACGTCGGTCTTTTCACAAAGGTCGATTAGTCAATTTCCTCACGCATACTTTGTATGTATTTATTTGATACATGTTTTACAGACGTATCAGTCTTCTACTTCTTCTTCTGCTGAAATGAATTGTTGGCTTAGATGGAAGTACTTCAACAGCTTTAGGAGGAGCAACATGAGATTGTCTAGCAACTTCAGCTAGAATTTCAAGAGAATCCAAATTTTCCTCTTGAGGCACTTCAGTAGTAACCAATCCACCCTTACTTTTCTTCTGCTGATTCAACTGTGCCTCCAAATCCTGAATCTTACTTTTCAGCCTTTCAATTTCATTACCAAGAGTAGACTTGGTATCAGCAATCTCCTTTTGGAGAGCATCAGTCATTTTCATATACCTGCAAAGTGAATCATATACAGAAGTAAGAGTAATAGGGTCCTCTGCTCTACCAGCTGATTGCTCAGTGGTAAGTGGAGCTTCATTGAACCCAGCAGGAGAAACAGACTCATGTACAACATTGGGATAGCTTTCATCAAATGGCTCTCTGATAGGGCTAGGTGTAGGTAGTCTAGAGAGCTCAAGCTCAAGAGGCTGAAGCGTATCATCAATCTCATGAGTTTGCTCAACTGGAGCAGCCTGAGATAGTGAAATGGTAGGACTAGGTGACATATGTGCAGGGGAAGGTGGTGGTAGGTCAGTAGAAATAGGTAATGGTTCAGCAGTTGTAGCTGGCTCTTCCTCAATTACCACTGAATGATTACCATCAGCAGCAACACCAGAAGATGATGGATTACCATCATCAGTAGCATTATGAGTAGGCATATTACCAGCATCATCACCCTCAACTACATTATCATTGCCATGTGACAACATAGAATCTAACAAAGGGCGATGTTCCCCATTATAATTTGTTTTCATTGAGGCAAACAACTTAGAACCAAGACTTTTAACAGGTACATGGGTCCTATCTTCAGTGGTTATATCTAAAATAATTTGTAAGAACCTAGGGTACATTAAAAACTTATGATGTTGTTTATCAATATTTTCTAGCATATTTTCAAAAATAAAATTTGAAAAATTATAAGTTAGACCTTTAGAAAGACAAACAATACCACAACCCAATTGTAGAGAGAATTGGTCCCATCCACCACACTTGTTGCTTATACATTGGAGCAGCAAATGTACCAAGTACCTCCACTTAGGACAAAATTGATTCTTGTGCCACTTAGTTGTATTAGTACTTTGATATCCAGCCTCCCTTAGCCCAGCAAGAATCTCTGCAGTGTTGGAGTGATATACACCATTCTCATCATCCAACTGAAGCTTTGTCCTGATCAAACCTTCTGTCACCGCATACTCTACACCTTCAATTACAGCTACAATCTCTGTGTTAGATCTCTTTGCAGCAGATGCCCCAAATTGCTTCACCATTGACTCATATATCAGATTGGGACAATGTGTCAAAGCATAATGAATCTTTGATCTCTGTAGAAACTCCACCATTAAATCAAATTCTTCATGTCCCTTGGCCTTTTTCAGAATAGCATACTTGTTATGATCTCTTTTCAATTCAAGTTGCGCCATTTGAATGAATTTGTGTGAGACGGTTATGAATTACACAGAGAATTATGGGTTTAAATGGAGTAACAAGCGAATAATTTTGTTTAGGAAGAGATATGCAAAGTAGGTTATATTTGGAAGTTCCCCAATCGTGGTCAAAATTATCGGAACTAATTATTGACCAAGTCTGACGTGTAAATTAAAAACTTCCAAATTCAAAATTACCCTTCAGCAGAAATGAAAGTCAAATCTGCTGAGGAATGGTCAACATCAGCAGAAACCAAGCAAATGTAAAAATATCTTCGGTGAATATCTTGATTTTTACTGTGCCACCCAAGTCGCATTAATTATCATAACGCCTAAACTTGGCTCATTTAATCACCCCAAATAACACTTCTCAGGCATCAATAAACCCCAAATCATCTCACAACCCTAATTTCCCAATTAACCTCAATTCATCACCAAAATCATGTCATCAAAACCAGAGACTTTAGATCAAAATTCCTCTTCTCCCTATTCTTCATCACCAGAAGAAGATTTACCACCATATCCTTGGGAGCTTTCTGATTTAGACTATGAAAGAGAAATGGAGAGTCGATGAGATGCACATGAAAGACGATGGAATGCACATAAAAGGGGAGAACCTAGCCATGTTCCCGTCCCTGCTGAGAGAGAACTTGTCTCTCCCTTCATATTTACCTCTGATGAAGACTCTTCAGAGGAGGAAAATGAAGATCCAACATTTCTTCCTCCTTCCACACCAGAGAGATCCCAACCAAGGTCAAGTAAGAGAGATCCATCTCTTCCAACATCACGAAATGTGGTGTTGGATCTTCCTGCTCCAGGACCTGGTCTTTCTTATCAAGAACACAACGGACAGAGCAAGGAGGCAGAGGTTGTACGTAATGGAAAAGAGAAAATGGAGTAGATGATTGAGGAATGTTGCCATGGACCAAAGTTCTTGAGTATTTTCTTGCCTTTGGTACTTGAGCATCTTCATCGTCTTCCTCATCATTTTCTTCCCTTTTTCACCTTTAGCTTCTTCATTGTACTTGTCATAGCCTCAAGTATTTTGTAATAGATGATAGAAGCTAGTAGAACTCGATTAGGCAAATGTATAGGAATGGTCTTTGTAATGCAGTTGGAACTTTGAATGTAAGCTGTAACTTGTTTCTTTGAATGAATGAAAAGTTCTTCTTCATTAATCAACTTTGTATGACCTTCAGTATAATCAACTAATCAGAATAAACCTTGTTCAGCATACTTGACCACATTCCCTTGAATACAGCTCTTGGTGACTTTCAACATATAACTTACAACATCAGAACTTCTGCAAAACAGACATAAAACATGCAAATACACCAAACAAACTTGCAGAAACATTAGTGGGTTAGTGTTAAAAACTCAAAAAGTATACAAATTATACAAATTCTACAAAGTTTACACTCACAATCCTCCCCTGAGGCATATGCCTCCCCTGAGGCTTATGCCTCCCCTTAAACTTTGCATTTAAGGGTTAAGCATACCAATATGGACCACCAAATATTGAAACCTTGGTCCATCAAATGCTTTGGTTAACAAATCTGCCACATAATTAAATGTTTCTCATAAGCATCCCTGATAAAGTGGTGCCTGATTTCAATATGTTTGGTTCTATTATGAAAAACTGGATTTTTAACAATGCAAATGGTACTTTGATTGTCAATGAAAATAGTAGTATTCATAAAATTATACCCATAATCCAGCAATTGATTCTGAATACATAGAACCTGTCCACAACAATTGGCAGCAGCAACATACTCTGCTTCAGTAGTAGAGGTAGCAACAATGGTCTGTTTCTTGCATTGCCATGAAATCAGTCTCCTTCCAAGGAATTGGCAACCTCCAGTTGTGGATCTTCTATCCATATTGGCACCAGCATAGTCACTATCACTATAAGCTGCTAGCTGAAATAGAGATTCTTTAGGATACCAACGACCTAATTTGGGTTGGCCTTTTAGGTACTTAAAAAGCTTTTTGATAGCATTCAAGTGAGAGGTAAGTAGAGTGACTTGGTGCCTTGAACATGCACTCACAACAAATGTAATATCAGGTCTAGAAGCAGTCAAATACATCAAAGAACCAATCATTGACCTGTATAAATGAACATTCACAGGAAGATCAGGATCAAGATTGTTCTTTGGTTTGGGAGCTTCATAGGGAGTAGTGGCAGTCCTGAAATTCTCCATATCAAACTTAGTCAACATATCCTTTACATACTTCTCCTGATGAATAAAAATACCATCAGGTTTCTGCTGAACCTGTAAACCCAAAAAGAAAGTGAGTTCCCCCATGGCACTCATTTGAAATTCTCCCTTCATCAAATCCTCAAACTCTCTACACCATGCTTCTTTGGTAGAACCAAAGATAATATCATCCACATAAACATGCACAAGAATAATATCCCTGGAATCTTTTTTGAGGAATAGAGTCTTGTCAATTGCACCTCTTTTGTATCCATGCTTCAGCAGAAATGTGGAAAGTCTAGCATACCAAGCTCTGGGAGCCTGATGAAGTCCATAGAGAGCTTTGACAACTTTGTACACATACTCAGGATGATCAGGGTCTTCAAATCCCTTGGGTTGTATCACATAAACCTCCTCTTCAATCTCACCATATAAGAAAGCACCTTTACCATCCATCTGGTAAACCATAAATCCCATATATGAGGCATAGGCCAAAAATATCCTAATTGCTTCAACTCTAGCCACTAGTGCAAAGACTTCATCATAGTCAATGCCTTCCTCTTGCCTAAACCCTTGAGCCACTAATCTTGCTTTGTTTTTCACTACAATCCCCCTTGCATCTCTTTTATTCTTCAAAATCCATTTTGTCCCAATGGCATATTTACCATCAGGGAGAGGAACCAAAATCCAAACCTGCTGATTCTTAAATTGCAGCATCTCTTCTTGCATTGCTTCAAGCCAACTTGAATCAGCCAGTGCTTGAGGAACACTAGTTGGCTCAATCTGAGAAAGAAAGCATGCAAACAGACAATGTTTGAAGTCTGTGTGATTGTCCCTCTTTTGATTGTAGACATAAGAGATGAAAGCAACTTTACCATATTTAGTGTTTTTGACAGTGCTTCTAGTTCTAACAGGTGCTTTAGGATCTCCAATAATCTCTGATAGGGGATGAGCATTATGAACCCTCTTTGTTGCTGTAGGGTTGACATCAATGGTGGCATCAAGGTTGTTGACAGTAGGGCCAAACTCAGTATCATAAGAAGTTGAGTGAAACAGACTAGGTTTGGGCTGATAATTACCAAGATCAGAAGGACATGGAAATCTTGTAAAGGGCTTTTCAAAGTCTGTAGAAGCTTCAGTAGAAATGGGAGATTGTGCAGCAGGAGTATCAGCAGCTTTGAACTCATCAGTGGTAATAGGTGTGCCTTCAGCAGAACTGTCAGCAACATCCTTGTTTCCACTGACTGCTTGTGCTGATTGGTGTAGGATGGCTTCAGTCTCTTGTGTAACCTTGTCATTGAGTCTCTGAGCTTCCTTTGTAGCAGCATGTTCTTGCTTCTTAAGTCTAGCAAGATCCTCTGCATAATGTGACTCATCATCTTGTTCAGCAGCAGAATGATTTCCTACAAAATGGTTAGGTGGAAAAGATGGTACAACAATGGTATGTTCAGCTGGCTCAGAGTCACTCTCTGAGTCATCATCCATGGAACCTGCAGGGTTAGAAATTGAATATTTGGTACCTGCATTAGGATTAGAAGCATGTCTAGTGTACCCCAAATAATCAGTCAAATAATCTAGGTCAAAATACCAAGAATGGCCCTGTCCCTGAGTATTAGGCTGATCTTCAAGAAATCTTAGGTTAAGGGTCTCCTCTATCCTTTTGGCATTCAGATTATAAACCCTATAGGCCTTGCTATGAGCTGAATAACCCACAATGTACCCCTCATCAGCTTTCCCATCAAACTTACCCAGTGTATCAGCAGTATTCAATATGGTCACTTTGCAACCAAAAGGCTTAAGGTAATGAATGTCTGGAACTTTCCCTGTGAGAAGTTCATAAGGTGTCTTGACATGATGTCTAGTGATGGATACCCAGTTCAAGACATAGCAAGCAGTACTTACTGCTTCAGTCCAAAACATAGTGGGTAATTTTGAGTCTGCAAGCATGGATCTTGCTGCCTCAATTAAGGTTCTATTTTTCCTTTCAGCAACCCCATTTTGTTGTGGGGTTCTTGGAGTACTATAGTCCATTCTAATCCCCTTAGACTTATAGAATTCTATGAAAACAACATTTTTGAATTATGTCCCATTGTCACACCTAATGCCTTTAACCTTTTTATTAAGCTGGTTTTCAATTAAAGTGATGAATTCTTTCAAAATAGGAGTTGTTTCATCTTTTGTTTTTAGAAAGAATACCCAGCTAAACCTGCTATAATCATCTGTGATAACTAGGCAGAAGTACTTATGATTAATACTTCTGATAGGAGTTGGACCAAAGAGATCCATGTGCAGCAACTGAAGGGGTTCTGAGATGGTGCTCACAGCTTTTATGGCTTTGTAAGAGGCTTTGTGTTGCTTTCCCTTGTTGCAAGCAATACAATTATGTTCATTGGTGAAGAGTTTAGAAGGAAGGCCCTGAACAAGACCAAGTTTAGACAACTTATTGATAGTCTTGTAATTAACATGAGCCATTCTCCTGTGCCACTTGGTAGATTCATCCTGGGAAGCTTTGGCCACCAAACATGTTAGATCACCTTCTGGCTTAACAACATTCATATTGAATGTGTACAAGTTGAAGGTTCTAGGAACTCAGCAAAACAGTTGTGTCTTCTGGAAGTTTGAAGTCCTTGGAGAGCACAAGACATTCATCCTCAGAGAAGAAAACCTTATTCTTAGTGTCACAAATTTGTGATACAGAGAATAGATTAAAATGCTCCAGTTCCTTCACATAATAAACATTCTCAAAATCTAACAGAGGTGTCTTAATAGTTCCTTTCCCAGTAATTTTGCCATCTCCACCACCAAAAGTTTACACTACCTCCTCCTTCAATAGGCACAAAGTCATGCATCTTGTCCTTGTTCCCTGACATACTTCTGGAACAACCACTATCAACTATCCCTACTTCAGTACTTTTCAAAGGATGATCCTACAACAACAACAAAAATATACAAAAGTTAGTACACATTGGAGACTCAAGTCATTGCTGACTTGAGCCTGCCTTGTGGATCATTAGAGATAGGCCATGTAGATGTTTTAGATCCACCATTGTTCTTGGGCCTGTAATGCAAATTAGGTCCCTTCTTTGTCCAAGAACAACCTGCTGAGGGCTTCACAGCAGTATCCCAATACCCTCCACCATAATACATTGAGTCAAAGTGACTAGGCCAATAACCATTAGAAAAGAAAGAACTAGTGGGCGAACATAAGGTCTAGTACTGGTTCTTCTCCATGAAGAATGTGGTTCAGCAGAATGATTTCTGCTGATGTGGAATAAAAGAGGGTATTTCATTAACATTCTTCCACATTTGCCTAGGTTTTCTTTGACTAAAACATACACCCATTCTTTGCTCATGAAACGTGCAATCCTTAATCAAATGAGATTTACTTCCACACACAAAACATTTTTTCTTTTTAGAATATTTATTCAAACTGAAGGAAGTTCCATAACATGAAAAAGCATTCAAACCACAATGATTAACAGAATTGTTTTTAACAGAACTAGAAATATTGTTTTGCAAAGAATTAAAAAACAAGTCTTCAGAAGAAATTGTCTTGTTATCATTAGGAACTCTAGAAGGCTTGTGGGGAGTCTTGGGTGTGGTCTTGAAAGTGTTCTTGGGAGTGGTCTTGGGCAGGTCTGACTTCTCACTTGAATCACAACTGGCAAATGAAGTAGACCCTTCATCAGAAGACTTGTCATTGTCACAACAAGAGACAAAGTCAGTAGATTTAATAATAGGGTCTGGCAAGTCACTTGACTTTTTGCCATAGAGATGGTGTGATCCATCAAAGTCAACAGGTATGGACAGGTCTATAGGCATATGTTCCCCTCTTATAGGTCCAGGGACAGCATTCATTCCCCCTTCCTTAACAAATTTAACAGGTGTTTGATATGCTAAGGCTGGTTCAGGGTCAAAAACACTAGACATATCAGGATAAGTTAACTCTTCAGGATCTATATATTTCTCATATCCTAATGCTTTTCTAGACCTAACAGATTGGTGACCATCAATCAATTTATTCAAATTAGATGCTCCTTCCTGCCATTTCATACGACCAGCTATCTCTTTATCTAACTTAACTTGTAATTCTTGTTTTTCCTTTTCTATATCAGATTTCTCTTTTTCAGTACGTCTTAAGTCTATCTTAGCACATTCTAAATCACTTTCTAGAACTCTTATCTTTTTCATCATATTTAACTTGATTCTTTTGAAACCAGACTTTTTGTTTTTCTAAAGTTTTTAAAGCCTTTTTATAGGCCTCTACATCAATATAACACTCATTGTACTTAGGTTTCAATTCATCATATTCTTGTTTAAGTTCATTGTATCTTACACTACATCCAAACACACAATTTTGTACCTGAGAGATTCCCATCAAGGAGACTTGTTCCTTCTTGTCCTCTGAAGATGAGTATGCCAGCAAATTCACTTGTGTAGAGGTAGAAGCTTCCTCTTCAGCAGGTTCATATTCAGCCCAATCAATCTGGTGATCCAGAGTCACCAAATCCTTTGAAGGTGTAGCCTTAGAAGTCCCTGATTCCAATGGATATGAGCCATATCTAACTTCATCACCAGACTTCCTCTCCTTGCATTCTCTTGAAAAATGGCCCACTTGACCACAAGTGTAGCATTTAACCTTCCTTCTGTCAAACCTTGCTGCCTCTCTTCCATTAAATCTAAACTTTCTTCCAGACTTAGTCTCAAACCTCTTAATGTTCATAGAAATCATTGCTAACTGCCATTTCAAGTGCATCTCCTCCATCTCCAATGGATCCACCTGTTCAAAATCCTCATAAGCAAGAAACTGCTGATGTTCATATTCAGCCATAAATGAATGAACAATATCATCCATTACACTACTAGATTTTGATTTAGGAGCTGATTTTGTCTGGGTTTGAGAAGATGCTCCTGAGGTGTAAGAACTTGAGGCATTGTGCACAGGTTTTGTGGTGGTGTTGACAAAGGCTGAGTGAGTGGATGGACGAATGGGACTTCTAACATCAGGCTCAAGAGATTTAAGCTTGTTGTAGAGGTCATCAAAGGAGATCAAGTCCAATCCACCCTTTGTTTTGAGAGCAATGCTGACTTGCAACCAAGATGGTGGCAAAGATCTCAGAAACTTAGCATTGCAGTCCTCATTATCAGGTCTAGCCTTCAGCTGATTAAGTTGACTTAAGATCCGGTGGAACCTGTCATAGCCTTTGTGAATTCCTTCTTCCTCAGATATCTGAAACTCTTGAAACTGCTGCTTCAGCATTGACTTCTTCAACCTTCTTGATTCATCATTCCCACCAAATCTAGCCTTTATTGCCATCCAAATATCCTTGGCATCCTCCATTAAGTGGAAGTCACCCATGTGGTCATCTGGTATAGCTTGGAGCAGAATTGTTCTTACTTTATTCTCCCTTTGCACTGCTAGAACCTCTTCAGCAGTTTTGGGACCTACAATTGTAACTATCCCATCAGCATCTTTAACATGCTTCTTCAGGCTGTTCCCCTTTCGGACAACCTCCCAAAGATTCCAGTCAATGTTTGTGATCCAGTTTTGCATCTTCATGGACCACAAATCATAGTCTTCAACATTCTTCAAGTATGGGAATTTAGCATTACTGTTGGAGAGGTTGAGTTGCTGTAGAGAAGTGGTGTTTAGGTTCTGGGTGGTATCAGCTTCATCGTCAGATCCAGGCATTTTCTTTGATTGGTTTGGATTTTGTTGGTGTAAGATTTGTTTATCTTAGTATCACAGAGACTCTCCCGAGGCTCTGATACCACTTGTTGAAACAAAGACCTTGATAGATCTTCTGAGCACTCTAGAATCGTTAGTTATGTCAATGTAATCACCAACACACTAATAGATAATCTCTGTAACTTGTATTTTAAAGTGGAAACAAACACAAGTTTTAATACTAAGAACTATTGATCCTCTATGGATCTTTTAATAACAATGAAAGTGTTTTCTAAAAAAAATGTAACTCAATACATAATCGAGTGTTCCTTTTATACACAAGGAACCCTAAACCGTTTCTCAAGAAACGTATATTCTAAAACTTCTAAAAGATATGCATTATCACTTCCTAAATAAACTCATGCATATCCTAACTATATTACATAAAAGACGGAAATACTATATCCGCAGAAACAACTAATGCTGAAACTAGACTTCAGCAGGAACTAAACTATAAGTAGAATCTGTGTCTTTAGTAGAAACCATCAGCAGATTCTTCAGCAGAATTCTCACGTAGCAGAATTCTCAACATATTTGTTTTATTTGTTTTGATTGTTTGTTTGTTTGATTTTATTTGTTTCCGTATGCATGCTTTATTTTTATTGTTTGTGGATCATGTTTCATACTAAATTGTGAAAATGCTTTACCTTGTTGTTTGTCTTAACTACATATAAAGGTATTTCACAAAAGATAAGTGTAAAGGAAACCTAAATTTGTTTTTAAGAACGGAATTGGACATGAACCACAACAATATTAAATGAACATGTATATTAGTATTTGTTTGAGTCAAATGCTTGTATCGAGTCATAATGATGTTTTGCAGGATTTTCCAGGAATTAAGGCATGAGTTTTTCCAAAAATTTTCTGGAAACTTAACATGAGATTTCTGTCAGAACACTCGGACGACGTCAGGATCATAACCTGATGGCGTCAGGTGTAAAAATTCTGAAAAATTTTGCAAGTTTTGTTTCTCTAACTGAGTCTTAAAGTTTTTGTTAATTCTTTAGTTTTATAAATTTCAGGAAATCTGCAAACATTCATTCCACAAGCATTATATCCTTATATATATAGATTGCCGTCGATTTTACGCGAGGTTTGCCATGATTGTTTTCTCAGGTTTAACAGGTTATATTGGACAAGAAGATGATTTATATTTTTGGAGGGAAGCTTTCAACGTTCATTTTCTTGGAGGAGGATTTAACCATGTTATCCATTTATCCACACCGAACGAATCAGGAGAGTATTTGTTTTCATTCTTTTACCTTCATTACTTTTACATCCTTTTTATTGAACATTCGGGACAATGTTCAGCCTAAGTGTAAGGGGAGGGTAAATGATGATACCTTAGAGAATACAATTGCACTTGAGTTTGTTTGTTCAATAGTAGGTGTGTAATAAAACTAAGAGAAATACTTGTTAGGGCAATTTTAGCGCCAAATTTAAAATTTTCTACAACATTTAGGAGTGAAGCTTTAGCCTTAATGAGCGTCTCATGGATAGGAGTTGTATGACTAGCACAAAAACCATACCACTCAAAAAATTTTCCACCCAAATATGTGAGGTTCGCCTTTAGATTTGTTAGGAAAAGCATTCATTATTAGTGCTTATGAGTGTACCGGTAGTATTTAGATTCTAGAACTTGCGTTAGTGATGCATCCTGAGACCGCTAGTGAGACTACATACGTGTAGTTAGGATTTACTACATGATAAGAGGCATTAGGATCACCCTTGTATTTAAACCCGTATCATAATTACTTGACCAATAAAGTCATAATTACTTGAGTAGTAAAGTCAATTAATTTTCCCACACCTTTGCGATGTACTCATTTTTAGTACACGATACCCATAGTACACCCCTCCGAGCCTATCTTTTTCATTTCTAACTTTAAGCCTTTTACTTAAAGGAAGAATTTGTTAACAATCCACCCCAAATGTGCAACCAAATCACCTTAGCCTTCTGTGTATGCACTCATCTTTAGTGCATTATTGTTATTTGTTTAAACCCTTAGTTAATTGTCTAATTGATTACATGGTTGCTAAGTCGAGTCATATCTTGCACATATTGTTTTGGGACGATTGGGACTCATGGGTAAAGTACTATTGTTATGAAGTAATGGGGAAGAACATCATATATTACCCCCATATGTGCGTTAATCTTAAAAAGTACTCCAAGTGTTTTGATTATCTTGATTCGAGTCATTAGAATAGTTGATTGTAAAGTATGTAAAAGTTCAAGTGTAAGAAGAATGCAAATCCCCTATGATGTATTATTTTGGATGGTAGGGTAAGAGTGTATGCAAAAAAAAAAAAAAAAATAGAAAAAGAAAAAGAGAAAAAACACACGGACTACCATCCCGTTTCCTTTTATGTTTGTTTTATGTTTTTGTTAGTTTATGATTAGCTTAGGTCAAGTCGGGTCTTGGCTTAGCAACGCCACATTGTACATGTAATTAACCAAGATGATTAACTCACCACCAGTAAATATTGCCTTTATCTAACAAAACCGTGTTTATCATATCCCTACACCTCACGTTATAACCCTTTAAAAGACCTCTTTGATAGTTTATCCTAGGTGCTTACGCCAAGTGGTGGAGGTTTGATCCTTTCCCAAGCCTATGGTAATCTATTTGCTATGACAGGTAGTGAGAGATGTTTTCCATTTCCATATTGTGATATATACTTTATTACACCCGAGAGATGTGAGTATCTAAACACTATTTGTGAGGTGCTAGTGTATAATTTCCGTGCTTGTTTTTGGTTGAAGTGGAACGATTATTTATTATAATTACTTTTAATTAGTGTTAAATTACCTCTAACTTGTATTTTGATTAGAATAAAAGCTCATTTGCTTGAGGACAAGCAAATCTCAAGTGTAAGGGTATTTGATGAAGCGAAAAGTGTACCGCTTTTGGGGAGTAATTTAAGGCCAAAGTCGAGATTATTTGATCAAATATTGCCCTGAATCGTTCCTTTTGTCATTTTAGGTACTAGTGAGAGGAAATTTACAAAAGGAAGCATTTTGGACGTTTTTGGAGCGAAAAAGTTAAGAAAACGACAAAGTCTCAAAATCATGCTGGAAATTGCACTTGACGGCGTCGCAGGTTGCTAGTGACGGCGTCATGACTTGACAAAGAGGTGGAGAAATCAATTACATGTGACACGCCAGAGTGTTTTCTAAAGAGTTCGTGACGGTGTCACGTTATAAAATGCCAAGGCCATCACGTGTAAATGCAAAGAGAGACGGCCTAGAGTCCATAAAGAGTGACGGCGTCAGAAGTGGATCTAGGCAATACGAGTATTATTTTGGCGGCGAGTTGACGGGGTCACACCTATCTCTTGACGCCATCAGGATACAATATCTATATATAGTTTTCTAGTTTTCATTCATTATGTGCAACTTTAAAGGGAGTAAACCCTAGACGAATTTACAGATATTTTGAGGGTTTCAAACCCTTGTTTCATCCATGCTTAATTGAAGATAAGTTCATTCAATATGTCTATGTGTTTTTTGATTATATCTTACGCTTGTCTTCTCTTTAACATGCTAGGCTAGGTTTTCTTTGTGTTTGCTTAGATGTAATGAAACTTAGATATTGATTATGGGTTGGTTGTTTGTTTATAATTGTTGTGGATGAATGAATTCGATGTTAGGCTTACGAAAACTGGCAGACTTCCAGTTGGTAACTTGCTTGAACGTCTTAAGAAACATGATCGGAGGTGTACTACGATATATTGGTTGTATTTAATGCGTAGGTAACTACTAATGAGGCCATGTTAGGAGCTAGTAGTCGGCTCGACATAGGAAGAGGTAAAAGCTTATAGAGTTAGGGAAGATCGTACATGGCCCTACGAATGGTATTAAGGAATATAACCCGTCATCCATGCAATTGTAACAAACTAATCAACCTGTAAAAGATAGCTAGGGAGTAGTGAAATCTAAGTAAACACATTTTCTATCATTATTGTTTTCGCCATAATTTAGTTTAAGATTAGTTTATTTTATTTTGATTGCATATTTAGTTATTTGGGTTAGTTGATTAGCAATTAATTCCGCCCACTCCTTCTAAAACCGAGATTTTACTTGCTTTCATCTAAAATGTAAAAATACAAAAAGAATCATCCCTCATCTCTAGTCCTAGTTTAGTTGAGTTTTAACCCTAGCAAACACTATTCTTTGAGTTGAACGATCAATCCTCCGGTACTTGTCACTATACTATACTACAACGGTCAGGTACACTGCCTGGTGGGGATTGCAAGCTTCTCAAGATCCCTTGAGAGGTAAAACCTTTTGCGAGGGCGCAATTCCACGCATCAGTAATAAAGATTTTATTCTTGATACTAGATGCTCTATTGAGTAAGTAACTCGTTAAGTAAGAATAAGTAATATCACAAATTGAATCCCTGAAACTTCTTTTTTTTGGTACAGCTCGAAGAGACAGAAGATTAGAGATGATATGAGACTCAAAGCACTGATAGTCTAAACCCTGGGGCTGGTATTTCAATTGGAAGCTATCACAAATTAGATGCTTACAGTCTTCTCTCCCAATGCTTTAAGTAATAAATACATCTAGAAAGAAGATATTCTCTAGCCTAGAGGAAAGAGAACAACTAGGATGAAAGGTATTACTAATCTTGATATAGTGAGACAGGATGATAGAATGTCACTAGTATAAGCGTCCGGTTAGAACCATGGGAAGATTAGAATGACTTCACTAGGAACCTCATTAAATATAGATAGCTACCTTAGAGAGCTTACACAGTCAATTGATCTATCCTAGGTTGAGGAATATGGGAAGAAGGCTTTCAAGTCAAGAAGAGATTTGCTCCTAAGGAGGAAATAAGGGAGTCATCTCGAAAGACGCAAAAGATATGTTATTAGCTTATTTATAAGCAGTCGAAGATCCTTAAAAGCCTTTCTTTTTTGCTTATAGCTTACTTGTCTTTTTTTTTCTTCTTAAAGCCTATCTATATAGACAGACATAGACTGAGGGCATTCTTGGCATCCTTGCTCATGGGAATGGCAAGATCCGAGATGTCAGTTCTTGAAGACAAGCCTCAACCTTATTCTGACTCCTACTAGGGGAATCAGGTTCAATTTAAGCCCGAACTGCTTAGTTTTCCACTTCTCTTCCGACACAAGCTTCTTTGCCAAGCCTTCCCCATCAACAGGAAATCTAGTAAGAAAGGCAAGGGTTCTCAACCATGGGAAGGGGGGAGGGGGGAGGATCATAAGGCCAAGATTGAAAGTCAGAGTCGGTGATCAAAGGGAAAGAGAGGAAAGGGGCAACTCAAATAGAAATAATAAATACATCCTGATTTCATTTTAAAGAGAGGATACCATATCTAAAACCTTATCTAAGTTGATTTCGTTGGAAGTACCAATACCCACTGCTACTAAGAACCTAACTGATTTCTCCCTTTAGGACAAAGATCATTACTATGTTGTATCAGTACTTTCAACTATGATTCTATGAGACTTCCTACAGAGTAAGTAGGCATAAAGATGGGTTAGATTATAGTGGAAAGCGCAGACAGTAGGAAGGATTTCCGGCAATGGATTAAGCTGACACCTCTTTTTAATGAAGCAGCGAGCGTACTTCCATGTCTAATTTATAACTAAACCGGTAGTCTTTGACTGGTTTATAGGCCAATTTCCTTCTCTTTATCAACCAAACTACTAGCTTACAGGTTGGCTGGCTGTTTTAGTACCATACAAAAGGAAAGGGAGGACGTGAAGCTACTACGGGAGAAAAGCAAGTAGAAGAGGTCTTATGCTTGATTGTAGAAAGTAGAACTCCCAGCTAGTAAAGTGAGACTTCTTGTCATCAACTGGATTCTGTAGCTGCTACCTTATTTTTCAGTATATGGTGGTGACTCCACTTTAGTAGAAGGTCTACCTCCGGATCTGTTATTGTCCATGCCCTAGCCATTGCTTCCGCTGGATCAATGGGATCCCAATCTCGATTTCCTAGGTATACTTGCCCTATTCAGTAACTGAAGCTACTTGTTCTCTTTCACTACACCAAACCCACGAACTTTCACCCAAATGCATACAATTGATTCCACAGGTACCATGGGCATGCCTGTTGGGGCTTTGAAAAACTTATTGCCGTACCTTATTATTAGAAAAAAAGGGGAGCACTTTGATGGTTTTTTGTCGACAATTGGAACATGAGAATATTCAGTTACCCGGCAGGGTCAAACCAACAGCACAGAGGCTTCGCAGCAACAGGAGCTACAAAGACGATTATAGAAAGATATCAGGATTCTACTCAAACAAGAGCAGCGGTACTCTCCAAAGTCCGCCCTTCAAATAACTACGCTTATTGTAGTAACCTGAACAGGTAAAAACCACGGATGCTGTGGAAAACCTTTCCTTACTTGCCAAGGGTAGCTGCTCGACCAAGCAACCAATTACCACCCTAAAACGTAGCCAGGGAAAAATTCCTGCTCAGATCTCGATCCTAGACTTTTTCTCTAAATAAATTACCTTAGGTAAGCTAAAAGTTAAGGAAAAGGCTCCGGGATTACAAGCCATGATCTAAAAAGTGATTGCCCCCAACCCTTTTACAGTTCCAGAAGTAGAGGGAGCTGCTTTAGTAGTTCCATCTCTCTAGCCCGCAAGAGTCCCGGGAAGATAGAGGCAAGACAAACCGCACAAGTCAATATATAACGTACAGAAAAGTAGGCTAATCTAAGCAATCTTGCTTGTACAATGGAAAGTGCCACCGGTTTATCTCTCCAATGAATCAAATTGGCCAAAGGTGTGCGTTCATGAGCCCATGCTAAAGTTTCAATTAATTCCTGCCAATATCCACACCAAGAAATTAAAAACATAAATCCAGTAGCCCAAACAAGGTGTCCAAATAAAAACATCCATGCCCAGACTGAGAAACTATTCATACCAAAATGATTATATCCATTAATAAGTTGTGAAGAGTTTAACCATAAATAATATCTTAACCAGCTCATCAAATAAGTGGAAAATTCATTAAACTGCGAAACAATACCCTGCCATAATGTAATGTGCTTCCAATGCCAATAAAAAGTAACCCATCCAATGGTATTTAACATCCAAAAAGCTTCCAAATAAAATGAGTCCCAAGCCAAAATATCACAAGTACGGATCCTTCCTCTCGAAAAAACTGAAAATACCAAAAAGTGAGAATTCACCCATGGATTCACAAGAAATCAAGAGTTTGTAGTAATAGCGGGTGTGGCCACGTGGGCATTGGAGTAGATTGGTTCTGGCTACGATTAGAATTCGACATTCCGCTTAGTGTCGTTAAACTTTGTGTAAGCTTGTGTACGGATTGCTCCGCCTGAAGGAGTGTGTTGATATAGTGATTGATAACTCTCGAGTGTGGTACTCGAGGAGTGGAGTAGGACGAAGAGTGAGCTTCGTGCCGAACCACTTTAAATCTCCGCGTCTCTTTGGTTGTGCTCTTTCCTTACTCTTTACATTACTTGTTTGTTTACATTTATTTGTAGCTTAATAGATATCACATAACTAGTAAAATTCAACAAGTTTGCAAAAGAATATTAACCGGACCTAAAAAGGCGAAACATTTTAACAAGTAAAAAGAATCGGTGAAACTATTCAACCCCCCTTTTAGTTTCTACAATTGGTATTAGAGATCTAGGTTATCAAGATCTTTAGAGTATACTGTACTTTAAAACTTGAATTGATCTATGGAATCTGAAAGATATCTAGAAGGGAGTTCTTTGAATGAGCCACCATTTTTTGAAAAAGAAAATTTTGTCATTTTAAAAATGAATTTGAAAGTTATGTGAAATCAATAGATCATGATCTTTGGCATGTCATTTCAATTGGTGATTTTCAACCAATTAAAAGTAATTTCGAAAATCAAAATTTCATAAGAAAGTTTTGCGAAAATGTTGATGCAAAAATATTGATTTATAAAGCTTTGCCGAAGATTGAGTATGATAGAATAATCTTATATTAAATGGCAAATGACACATGGAAAAATATTTTAAAAGGTTAATGGCATATAATAGCAACCTACTTTCCCATTTATTCCATTATCAGATACGAACCCAAAATAATACAACAATACCCTACAAACTTTCATATTTTTGTGTTGATATCATCATTTAACCTACAAAATTGGGTAATCATATTCCGGTCATCTTCTCCACTTCTTCCGGCCACTTTCTGGTAATCTTTTTCCGGTTTATTCCATTTTCCGGTCATCTTCTCCACTTCTTCTGGCCACATAGATGCCATATCATTCCCGATCATCTTCCCCAACTTTTTCAACCATTTTCTTCGGTGGCCGTCTCTAATTTCCGGCCATTTTTAAAACCATGAAAAAAACTTAAATTTAAATCTACACTACAAACATAACATAACAATTTATACTAATTGGGCACAATTAAAAACAACCATCAAGAACTTACTAAAACCTATTAGCTGTAACTTCAATTATTAATAAATTATTCTTCTTATTGATTATATTAAATTATTGGCTAAATTGTTTCCATATTAAATTTGTCACCAGGATTCATCGTATTCCTTGCTATCGCGTGGGGCCTGCAAGAGAAAACCACAATTCATATCCTTAAATATGTCATTCTGTTTATCGGTATAATCTTTTGCCGGCCACTATTTCCAGTATATGGTAATGATCTAAACTTATCTGGATTGACAAGTTATATGGGTTTGGGTTTTTCGAAGGAAGAAGATGAAAAAAAAATAATTTTTACCTATGTAGTCGGTTGCCAATCATGCCACGTAAGCAAAAGTATGATAATGAAACAAAATTATAATAGTTGGATGGGTATTGTTATATTATTTTGGGTTCGTATCTGATAATGGAACAAATGAGAAAGTATGTTGCTATTACATGTCATTAACCCTATTTTAAACTTTCATCAAGGAAATTTTCAAGCCAAAGATGATGAAACTAAGTTATTAGAAAAACACTTAGTTGAAGTAGATGCATGTACTACGTTCAAATGTTTTTGTTGTAGGTAATGTCGCCGACAAGGATCACATAAGCAACCTAGTTAGTGTACTAATCTATGAGCCTTGAAGTAATGCCGATGAAGAAGAGTACATGTGCCTTGAATGCGTAACTAATCAAATGATTGATTCTTCAATTGAGTGTTATAAGTCTTGCATTACGTACAACACATTTTATGATAATGTGTAATTAAGGATAGCTAGCGGCCAAGGTATGTTTTCTTACAACCTTGATTATTATGCTTGCTATTTGATTGGTTGCTATATGCTTAAGTGACTATGTGATTAATCGTTACTCGCTTGCATGCTAGATAATATTTGTGTGCTAATATGTGCTATATGCTTTGTTAAAATTAGACGTTATGTCTAAATGCTAATCCCTCTTTGGATTCAAGCAAATTGTTTGAAAAATAATGGTCTTACCACAACCATTATTAATATCAATCTTTACGTCAATCAATCACTATAGACGATGCACACTCTTTTCGCTCTTTATCGTTTCTCTAGTTCTCGTCTATGACTTTTCTTGGGATTACATGATTGACTTCTAGCCTCCTCAATGCAAGTCTCATTCTTGAACCTCATCTCACGCACTCTCTCTTTTCTTCTGTTTCAACTCTAATTCCACTTCTCACTCAAGCGTATCGAGTCTCTTCTATTTCTTCTGTCTCGATTCTATTCCATACCCATTTCTTAGCCTACTCGTGCGTATTGTGTTTACCGCGTGTCTAAAAATACAAGAGTTATGTTTTTAAAACGGTCCTTAATCAAAAACTCTTCTTAAAGACAAAAACACCAAAAATTGGCCATACACACAAACCTACTGCCGGCGGTCCCTTATTGATAAGGGACCGTCTGGGTTTTTAAGATAAAAACACGTTTTCATTCCATCTTTATCAGTAAAACAAATCAAACATTTAGTGTGACAGCTGAAGTGGTGAAAATCAAACCCAAATTTTCACTTACTACATTAAGAATAAAATCCAAGGTTTCAAGATTTGAATCACAAAACACTCCTACATACTAATCATCAATTGTAAGTCAAACTCGTCTAATTGTAAGTCAAACTCATCTAATTTTCACTTAATGCATTAAGAATAAAATCCAAGGTTTCAAACTTTGAATCACAAAACACTCCTACATACTAATCATCAATTGTAAGTCAAACTCGTCTAATTCATTCTTTAAATTACATAATTAGGGTTCATTCTAAAATTAGATTTGGGGATGTTCAATCTTTTATGAAATTAAGTACACTTAACATCTAAGTTCAATAATACATTAATAGTAATATTCTTATTAAATGCATACATTTGTCAAAAGAAATGTTTTCATGTAGTAATAAAAAAACATGATAATCCCTAAAGTAGGAAGACATCATTACCATAATTGTGAAATAACACCTTAAATCTTACATTGTTAAATACATATAAAAAAACATTCACTTGAATTGATAATCAAAACAAGTTATAAGAAGAAAGGAAAAACTCAATAATTATAAATCATAATCTTGTGATTCTTCTTCTGATAGGGAACAAAATGTCACACATATATGATTTTTATCATCTTCGCACCGACTCTTATGCTCATAGAAAATCTCGTGAGCCAACCACTTCGGGAAGTCACATTCGTCCCTATGTGAATGTTGAGATTCGTCGCTTTCATGAGGGACAAATTGTGGATCCTTCTTTAGCCTATCATAAAGACATTAATACCACCTTTCGTGCTATAGGATTCGATTGCTTGCTTCATATAAATGAGAAAATTTGTCCTCATTTTTTTTAGAATTCTTTCGACAAGTTGAACTCGTACGTAACGAGGATCAATCTTTGTCACTTTGGTTTTGGATTAGGAACTTCAAATTTGTCCTTACTCTTGAGCAATTTGCTCAAATCCTTCGTATTCCTAATCATGGGCAATGTGCCTATACTGAAGATTGGTGTCTCGAGTCACTCTTCAACTATAGAGAAGAAAATAGTCCCTACTACTCCTACATACCTCGTTTTTGTGAAATTACCAAACTTCTTCGACTCATAGGTACTTTCCTTACCTTGATCAAACAAAAATTCATATGATAGAGGTTCATGATGAGCTAATTCCTTGGGGTGTCATCCTGAAAGAGAACACTCTTGGTCTCAAAGGGATTCGTGAGCAACTCCCGGTGTGTTGTGCTCACATGATGTATTGTCTGCACACTCAACAACCCTACAATCTTGCCTATCACTTCGCTAAGCGAATTGTACATCTCAAGGGTAACCAAACCAAATTGATACCCTATGGGATGTTCCTAACTCGTCTCTATCACTACATCATGAACTTTCATCCTTATCTTCGTGGTCCTCAATACTCTCTCTTTGATCCTATCATGGAACCCATCAATGAGTTCCATATCTCCTCCATTTTTATCTCTTCATCATCTGTCGACTATGACATCTATGATGATCCCACACTCGAGAATGAGGAATAGGCTAAAGTTAAGAATGTCATGCAACAAGAACAAGTCACAAAAACCATTGACAAGGAAACACCATGAACGATTATCTAGCAGTATTGAATTATTATGTTTCTTATGTATTTGTATTATTAGGATTTGTTGACTCCTGAATGTTGTAATCTGTAAATGCTTGCTTACTGACTTTTTCAGTTAAACTTGATTCTAACTAGCATGATTATTTAAGCACTATCCTCTTGCGATTTAGCCCTATTATAATTCAGAAAATGTTTAGATAACTGGAGATTGGAGAAATGAAAAAGTGGGTGAAAATCTGGGAACCCACTGCCGGCGGTCCCTTATCGTCCTGGCGCCCCCCCCCCCCCCCCCCCCCCGTGATAAAGGACCGTCCGGAATTTAACAGACTGTCCCCTGGGGATCACAGATTTTTGCATTGTTTTCTTCCTTCTGCAATCCTAAACCTATTGCATGTTTATCACCACCTTACCATGTTTAGATAAACAATTTTAAGTGCTAAATGTTTCCTAATGCATGCTTTGCCCAAATCATAACCATGCTTGATTATTTAAACACCTCTTCTCTTCTTCAACCTCATTACAATCATCTTTCATCTCTCCTTCATCCCCTACAATGGCATCATCTTCCACCTCTTTGCCAACCACAAGCAATAAGCTCAAAACCTCACTCAATCCACAACCACCAAACAAAAAGCCCAAGATCAAAATCATTCCACCACAAACTAACTTCATTGATCTCACTCTCTATGACACCACTCCCTCTCCAAAGTCACCATGATCCTCTCCTCAAGCACCTAGTGTACCTCTCAAAGCACCTAGTGCACCTCTCAAAACTCCACCTTCTAACTAGATATCTTCATATGTATAGTATTAAGAATAATCAAGTGGAAGCTATATTTTTGGCCAAGCATGTTTAGGAAATAGTTTGTTGTATTAGTTGATGACTAATTGTAGGATTTGATGATGTCTTGATTATGTGATGATTATGAATGTTCTTGTATGTTTTCCATGAATGAATGAATGTTGATTAGGTTTAAATTATCTTAACATGTTGTGATGATTGTCATGGTTGACTTGAAAATGGACTAAAATTATTCAACCTTAAAATAGGAAGTTACTAAAATCACACACATCTGCCAACCAGGACGCCTACTGGCGGCGGTCCTTTATTGGATTGTTGGTCCGTAATCACTAAGGGACCGTCTCCCCATTTACGGGGACCGTCCCCAGTAGGAGCTAAAACTCCGATTTCTCTTCTATTTTTTTTCTGATTCATGCTCTATCTATTTGATTTCACTCTTCTATCTATCTTATTTCTCTATATCCTTCTATATATATGCATATGCTTTGCTTCTAACTTGTTTTTGTAGCACATCACCATAGCTCGATTCCCCGGTGCCCTCATCTAGGGGGAGCACTAAGCTAGGGGGAGCTTGTATTCCGTCGATCTCTTTTCTCTCCTCACATCGACGACGCCCTCTTAAGGATGCTTGTATTCCGTCGAATTCTTTCCCCTATTCAACATCGACGAAGCCTTTTTGATTTTACAAAAAGGGGGAGAAGTAACGGGAAAACTCATTAGAAATTTATCAACGCATAATTTTACCGAAAATGAGTTTATATTTTGTAATCATCAAAAAAGGGGAGATTATTAAAACAAATAATGTCAAAAACGTTATTCGCATTAATCGATCTTCTTGTGTTTTGATAATCACAAAATATAAAGACATGTTACGTAAAGTTACGGTTAATAAGTTTTTAATCGAGGAAACTCGTTTCTTCCACGTAGATACTACAACGTCACTTCAGGTATGAACAAACGTTATACCGACATTATTAAAGTGATCAAAGAATTTTATTTTCTCCTAAACTTAAATTTTTAAGTTTGACAAAACATCTTTCACAAAAGTTTTTTTTTTTTTTTTTTTTTTTTTTTTTTTTTGTTTAATTATTAAGAAAATGTATTCAAATTTTAAATGTGTAACAACTATATTTCCCCCCAAAATAGTTAATCTTTCACCAGATAAGTATTCACCACGTCAGGACAAAAAGAGGAGTGTCTTGTCGAGACGGTCCCTTAAATGGACCGGCGGTCCTTTGATGATAAAGGACCACCACCTCCTTTCCTGTCGTGTATAAATATTAAACTGTTCCTAATAATTCCTCTTGGTACAAAAACTTTCTGTTTCTCTTTTCTTTCTTCTTTGATAACTATAACATGTCGGTATATGTTTATAAGTGATTTCCTCTTCATATCAAAGTGCAAGGGAAGAACTCTTGACGTAGATGAAGAATCGAGATGTTATATGAGTCCACACACAAACGTAACAAGTGTTGCAGTTATATTCTTCCCTCTATTTTCTTCTTGTAAATATTGTAAATATTTTCGACTTGTGTGTGAGTTGAGGATGGAGTTATTTGTGTGAACTTGGAAGAAGATGAATATCCAAGAAGTCTTGTAACTAGAATAGGTCTTGTATTTGTTGTGATGAGAGTGGAGTCTTGGTATGTAATTTAGGACTTAGTAAAATTGGTGTGTGAAGGCTTGGATTTGGTGATGATCCAAGTGTGTCTTTGTGTGAAGGCTTAGATTGGGTGATGATCCAAGTGTGTCTTAATATGAAGGCTAGAATTGGGTGATGATCCAAGTGTGTCTTAGTGTGAAGGCTTGGATTGGGTGATGATCCAAGTGTGTCATTTGTGCGAAGGCTTGGATTAGGTGAAGATCCAAGTAGGACATGTGTGCTTGATCGTGTGGCCACGTGGGCATTGGAGTATATTGGTTCTAGCTATGATTAGAAATCGACATTCCGCTTAGTGTCGTTAAACTTTGTGTAAGCTTGTATACGGATTGCTCCGCCTGAAGGAGTGTGTTGATATAGTGATTGATAACTCTCAAGTGTGGTACTCGAGGAGTGGAGTAGGACGAAGAGTGAGATTCGTGCCAAACCACTATAAATCTCCGCGTCTCTTTGGTTGTGCTCTTTTCTTATTCTTTACATTACTTGTTTGTTTACATTTATTTGTAGCTTAATAGATATCACATAACTAGTAAAATTCAACAAGTTTGTAAAAGAATATTAACCGGACCTAAAAACGGCGAAACATTTTAACAAGTAAAAAGAATCGGTGAAACTATTCAACCCCCCCCCCCCCCCCCCCCCCCCGCCCCCTCTAGTTTCTACAAAGTCGAGTCGAATAGAAGCAAGTCCACTGGTCGACTTTGATGGAGTCGTCTAAACAAGAAACCAAAAATTCGATCAGCAAGAAACCAAACAAACCACTAATCAACTTTAATAGAGTCGAATAAAAAAGGAACCAAAAACCCCCGCTCGACTTTGAAGCAGTCGAGTAAAAAGAAACCAAACAACCATCAGTCGAGCGTTAAGTCGACTAAGATAAACGAACCTAAACAAACAACCACTCGAGCTTTAGTCGACTGAGACAGCCGAAAAGAAAAAGTGAATCGTGAATGGACCTTAGTTTTGGTTTGATACCATGTAATCATTGATTTAATAATTGACTAATGTGAGAATGCATATGACCCGATATTTATACTCTAACACTTGTGATTAATTATATCAATACTAATCTAATACAAATACTAATACACTAATACAACTAAGTCAACTAATAGTATTTGTATAATTAATCGCACAAAAGCTCAAGATTTTCTTATAAGCTTCTCTCAGGAAGCTTACATTTTAAGAGGTTATGGTTTTTAAAAGCTCTTATATATTTGTTATCCAAATTAACAAACTAATTTTAAATGCTAGCATATTTTAAAAGCCTTATAGAAACTCTATCTAGTGTTGAGGCCTGTTAATTAGTAGATTTATAGTATAGAATGGGTATTATTATACTTCGTATATGTTTATAGATTTTTGTTAATACATAAAAAAGCATTGAATTAGTTTTTTGGTCAAAGTTAATGTTGGAAAAAGAGTGAATATGTATTGTACTTTATGATAAAACGAAAAGTGAAACTCCTTAAGATCTGTGTATTACAGTATATGTTATTTCTTCTATTTCCCTTTAACATAATCAAGATTTCAAAGATAGATAGGCACGAACAATTAATGTTGTTTGCACTTGATTGCAAGCAAAATTTTCTTACATAGAAACAAAAGAAATCAAACTATTTCTTCATTTATTCAATTTACCACTTGTTTTGTTATAAATAGATCACACGCTGAAACCAACAATCGCAGGATTCCATTTCCCCATTTCGTGCGTGCTACATGCCTCCTTTGTAGCTTCATCCATGGCCTTCTCGGTAACACCATTGTTGCATATATTAGCAAACGTCCGCGTATGTTTCATGCCATACTGAGTCATGGTTCCACAGTATGTCTCAAATGTTCGAATCTTATAAATCAATCAAAAGTTAATTTCATCGGTTAACATTTCACAAAAAACTCAACAAATTAAATCATTGTAAAATGAAGGAGAATCGTTTATATTATAATTATTTACCATAAATTTGAGACACCCCCAATCATCCACAAGGGCAGATCCTTGAGCTCTCACTGGTCCATCTCCATTACCTAACAAGTTTTGTTTGATTATGTTAACACTGCTATCCAAATGTGCCCTATGTGCCGTTATTTCCTTGATTTTTTTAAGTAGTTCATCCTTTTTTTGTTGTAGTCCAGTTGATTTCTTGTACTGTAGAGAATATGAAATCAGTAATCAACTTCTATATAAAGTACAAGTCAGATTAACTTGTCATCTATTTTTTAAATTAAGTACCCTTTGCCACATAGAATAGAGATCTGCATCTCGTTGGTTGACGACACCCATGGAGTCGAAAGATGGAGATAGATCCATGGGAGAATGTTTAGTAGTTGAGCCTTGATAAACTGAAACAGTTTCATTGCTTATCCGTAGAGTACCGTACTGCATCACATGAGATCCATTATTATCTCGAGTCCTCTTCTTCACCTGCAAATATTTTTTGTGATATTGCTCAAACACTTATAAATCCAAATATAGAAATACATTGTCTGATTTTCGCAAAAACTTATAAATCCAACCTTTAAGTATTGTTGTTCCAAGGTTTCATGCCCGAGATCATTTTTTTCACTAAGAATCCAAGTAAAAAAAATTACTAAATCAATAGCTTAATCAACTATAGAAAACAAATAGTCTTTTTTCGATGCCAACATCCGTCGCAATGACGAAAAAATGTCACTAAATTTACAATGTAGGAAAAGTACCTGTCTTCCAACCATGAAATAGTGTATAAGTCACCTATGCAAGTGTCGAATCCTGGAGGTGGGGGAGACTTCGTTTCTGGACAATATGTGGCCAAACTATCCTCGGTTGCATTTGATGCAGTTGTCACATAAATGTTCAAATCATCGGGCAACAGTCCTTCGAAAATACTTCCACTTTCACACGACTCTAAATATATCACCTACATACATCATTGAATGACTTATTTTTTTTATTCTAGCGATAGAATAATCAACAATAAAACAATAGAATTATATGTATCTTACCATCTCATCATATGTGCCACTCGCATGCTTTTCTTTAAGAACTTGAATAAATTCATCGGCTATTATGTAAGGGGAGCTTGGCGTCCCTATAGTAATTAACAAAGGACATTACTTTGATCTATAATAACATACTGACATTATAATTCATCAACAAACCAGAAGAAATAGAAACACGGACCTAACATTCCGGCGCCGCCATGATCCGAATAGTACACAAAAATCTTGTCATTGGGTTTGCTCGCTACAACTTTCCCGCTTCCTCCTTTAACCGCTGTTGTATTGCCGAGAAGCACCGCATAGAAATTGGCCGTGGTCAAATTTGCACCAGTATAATCCTAGCACAATATATCTTTTTGGTATAGATTTTTGTATCGAAAGGATATGACTAGTTGTGCTCAGACACTAGCTATGTCCATAAAAAATCAACTAAATAACTATAATAAACGAAGCCACTATATATAATCATCTCGCAATAAAACCAACATATAAATACCTCAATTTTCTACAAGATAGAAAAGTAACAATTTCAAAAGGAAACTAAAATATTTTCAAATGAGTTATAACGAATATTTTTAACTCATATTTAAAGATAGATTTAATCAATTCAAAATATGACATTTTTTTAATCAATTTCCCTTTCTTTATATCTTTATAGTCAATATTGAATTTTGTTGTTCTTATTACTATTTTTTTTTTAATATGTTACAAAATAGTTATCCAATTTATAAAAATGGTGGTCATAAAATTACTAATTTTTCAATTTTAACAATAACTACACTTAAAAACAAAGACAAGTTTTTCAAAACAATAACAATAATTTGAGGATAAAATAGACATATTGAGCTACAACTTGCAGTACTTGAAATTCGTCTAGTGGAGTAGTGATATGTGAGAGTTACACTAACCAAGAGGTTGCAAACTCAATCTCGTTGAAAGCGTTTATTAAATATAGAGTAAACTACATTTTTGGTCCTTGTGGTTGCATCAAAATTGCACTTTCAGTCCAAAAGTCCATGTGGACTTCACTTTTGGTCCAATTTTCTAATCTAGTTAGTTTAGTCGTAAAGTCAGTTACAACATTAGTCCTTTAACCTAACGGTCGTTTGCAATGTTTGCACCGTTAGTCTTTTCAGTTAAAAAATTGGAAAATTTTTTTTTTGGAATTTTTTTTCTAAAAAAAAATAAGTTCAAAAATTCGAAAAAAAAATAATTTGAAAAAAAAAATTCTAATAAAAATTTTTCTTAAAATATTCGAAAAAATTTGCAAAACAAAAAAAAAAAAAAAAAAAAAAAAAAATTGACAAAATTTTTTTTCCAAAAAAGATAATTTGAAAAAAATATTTCTAATAAAATTTTTTCTTAAAAAATTCGAAAAAATTTCGTCAAAAATTTCTGAAAAAAAAATTGACGAAATTTTTTTTTCCCAGAAAAATAATTTGAAAAAAAAAGTTCTAATAAAATTTTTTCTTAAAAAATTCAAAAAAATTATTTAACTTACTAAGATAATTTAAAAAATTTGAAAAAAAATCATGTAAGACTTGTTTATAACTCGGCAACGTTTCACTTCACACATGTAAGACTTGTTTATAACCCAATCATACTAAACAGATTCGACTAGCCGAACTACCAAATTAGCGAATATGTTTTTATCATCATCTCATACGCTTTCTATTTCATCATTTTATGCGAGCTATATCCATTTGTCTAAACAAAACCTTTATGTCAAAAAAAAAAAAAAAAAAAAAAAAAACTAGATCGTTACTTATTATTATTTTTTTGAACCCCACACCCCCCAAAAAGAAACAAGTAGAGATCACCTTATAATATCCTTATACGCTTAGGACCAGAAAGAAAAGAGAAGAAACAAAATAACGCATCCTATGACACACTTTAATTCGGTCCAACCATATTAAAAGTTCATTTTTAAATCATGTATATATATATAAAATGCATTACAAATCACATGTCAAATATAAATAGATCGATTTATAATAGCTATCAAATATATTTTCATCAAAAAAAAAGTTTTAGAATTTTTTTCGAATTTTTTATGAAAAAATTTCATTAGATTTTTTTTTAAATTATTTTTTTTGGAAAAAATTTTTCGTCAAATTTTGTTTTATTAGAATTTTTTTTTCAAATTATTGTTTTTGGAAAAAAAAATTTCCAAATTTTTTTTTCCAATTTTTTAAATGAAAGTACTAATGGTGCAAACATTGCAAACGACCGTTAGGTTAAAGGACTAATGTTGCAACTGACTTAATGACTAAACTAACTAGGTTAGAAAATTGGACCAAAAGCGAAGTCCACGTGGACTTTTGGACTGAAATGTCCCACTTTTTCAAAATTGGACTGAAAGTGCAATTTTGATACAAACACAAGGACCAAAAATGTAGTTTACTCTTAAATATACTATAAGACAGGAGGTATATGTTTATAGAAAAAGATGTCGTTATACAAAATAAGAAAATATAAACTAAATAATTAATTCAACTTTTATATTTGTGAGGAAATGAGGTGAGACACATTGAGTAATTAACATTTATTTTAGCATATATCTTCTCGAGCATTGTCATGTTGCTACAGGTCTATATTTTTGTTTATAAACATTATTATGTTTATTTATAAAGGTTTTAAAATTTTATACATTGTAGAAATACGTTTAAAAAAATAAGAATTAAAAAAAAGTTAATTAATTGACTACATAATATATTATATGACTTTTACATACCTTTACAAAAGTTTATCATACTAAATGCTATAACTAAAAGAATTGTCACATGATGTTTGTGTACCTTTGGCACACCAGCATAGACATCTGATCCTTTGGGGCTATTAATTACAACGCCAGGTCGTGGATTGTATTGATTATAGGCAATATCATCATACATAAACACTATTATGTTTTTATCCTTCAACCCGCCTTTCTTCAGTATTTGATACGCATGACAAACATCTGCCTGAAATAACACAAGTATGACGTTAATTTATATCCATTCAAATCTCAACGAGATATGTGTGCTCTAAAATACTATATGAAATTCGCGAGAGTAAATGTCTACCTGATGACGATAATTTCCATACCCATATGAACCAGCTATTAAAACAGCCCATGTCGTGCTATTTCCATGTGGTTTGCCAGTAGATCTCAAGGTATCTAATAAGCTTAACCGTTTAGCTATCGCTAATTGAACCACAAACAAAATGAGGATTGCAAGTCTTAGATGGGAAACCATAATCGAACCCGCAATGTTGAAGAAGAACATAGTATGACTAAGACTAAAATATGGCTCTCTTCAAATTTATGGTGTCAATTTTTTGTTTTTCCTATTTAATGCAAAATAAATTTAATTAATGTTTGGGTGTAACATATTAATTATTTATATATTACTAGCAGGGTACTCGCGCGATGCGGCGGCGGGTACCCTGTGACTATATTTTCTGGTAATGTGATGTTATGCGACCATAATTTTTTTAACGATTAATTTACAAATAACAATACTTTTAGAATTGGATCAGTTGGAAAACCCCTTACATCTTAACCTAGAGGTCAATGGTTCGATCCTCACTCACTACAAAAAGGCCGGAGGTCCTTTCCAATCTTAGATAGAACTGGAAGCAGCCTCTCTACCTTAGGTAGGGGTAGGTATAGTAAGGTGACCAGCATTTATATTTTTATTTTTATTTCAAAAAAATCCTATCTCTTTTACACTATATATATCCTCTATATTTTCATTTTTAATATACACTATTCACATGAACCAAATATCAAAATTGGCCCAAAAACAACTATACCATACAAATAATATACGGCTCAATTAGTAATTAGTCTAAAACCATTTTCAGCCTAAACAAACTTTAATAATCAATATCTATTAAGGCCCATGAAAAACTACCAAACAATTTGTGATATCATTTGGCTAGCCCAATTAACAACCAAACCGTTATATAACCCAAATGCTAGGACTTATAAATACGTTTACAAAACCTAAATTACCTCATTCCTGCCCTGATTTCCCTCACAAAAATACGCAGCCATGATTTGCAGCTACACAAACATCACGTACTCTTCCTTTCTTTCTTATCTTGATAACCGAACATAACCAACAATCTATGTTTGCAAGAAAATCAGACCCTTTTCTTGAATATCAAACGAAAACTCTCTCTAAGGTTTTATGTTGTGTTGACCGTGATGGTGGTTTTGAGATGGGGTTAGAATTGAGGTAGATGTAGATGTTGGGTTTTATTGTTACTGTATATACTTTCTGTTCGTGGACCATAGATAGAATAAGTTTGATGTTTGTTTTGACTTGATTGATGATTGTTCTTTTCTTTTTTCATTTCATCTTCGTTTTTATTCTGATTTGTAATGGTACATTTTTTTTCTTCTTTTGTGGAATGCATTAATCGGTCGAGGGGTGACTGGTTTGTGAATTTTGGAGCCGTCCGACCTTCATCGATCTTGTGGTCGCAGTGGCAGCGACTCGGTCAGCGAAGGGGCGACCGGTCCGGTCGACCGACCACTATGCCCAGCCTAATGGCTTTATTTTTAAGTACTTGGCTTAGTAGCTTGATTAGCTTGTACATTATGGTTAAATGATTATATATTTTGGTGAAGGGGTAAATTAATTAGTGTATTAATTATATGTGTTGAATAAATTGTTGACCTTAAAATCATTGTGCTTTACATACTTGTGCTTTGTGTTTTATGAGTTGTATTTACTTAAAAGCTATTGTACATTGTGCTTAAATGGTTGTAATTTTTGGTGAAGGGGTGTTTTTAATAGCATTAATGTTGTTTGGTAGAATTTTGGTCTTAAAATGACACCATGCTATTTTTTTTGTACAATACGCTTACTTTGTTGTAATTCTGAAATTGGGTGCATTAAAGTGTTGTAAACCATGCATTATTTCTTATAAATCTGAAAATTTTAGAGAGAGAGTGCTTCATGCATTATATGTAGTATATATATATTACAGTTACGGTAATAGCCTTTAAAAAATTGCAAGAAGTTATGTATTACCATAATAGGTTGAAATTAAGATAAAGTAGCTTTTGTAGTGGGAATGCTATCAAGGATCCAAAAAGTTCATAAAAGATTGTTTTTCACCATAATTATTCTTGGCTAAACAAATGAACTAAGATGTAATTGTAATGAGAATACTTTTTGTTAATCAAATCGATTGGTTGTAAATGCCTAATTGGTCGAAAGTTTTAATAGTTTATAATCAATTGTAACCTTGTTGTCTATGATTAGGTTAACTTTTGTATTGACCATTTCTTAAGAGTATTTGATTAAACAAGAAACTATTTTTGTGTTTAAGGTTGTTAACTCAACTTTATGAACCTTGAATTGATCTTTTGATTGGTCCAAACCTAATGCTTGTTTTTATAAACTAAGATCTTGACGAAGGTTTATCTTGTAGAAACAATAGATTAGAACACCAACTAATTCTCAATTACCAACATGTTAAAGAAGTTATCACAATCATACTTTTCTTATGAGTAATTAACTAGTCTAAGCAAGTATAGTTTTTAATTATTTGAATTATCTTATAATCATTATCGCTTGTGTTAGAGATTTACCTTTTTAACTTACGCTTAGATTCACTCACTAATCCCTGCGAACGATCCCGACTTACCAATCCAATCTTGCTATAGCGGACGAGTTCACTTGCTCGTATGTGTTATTTCTAGATCCGGTAATCGTGTTTATAAATTTAAAACTTGTACACACCGTGGGCACATCAACCACCTAAGCAAACCTTACCAGCAGTTACAAAAAGAAATCAAGATAAGGCTCTCAACATACTGCTTTCTACTATTCCTAATGGTCACCTATTGAAGTTTCATGATACTAAGGATGCAAAAAAACTATGGTCTGCTATTAAGACAAGATTTGGAGGTAATGATACTTCCAAGAAGATGCATAGAAACCTATTGAAGCAACAATGAATTTGATGATGAACTAGTAACCTACTCTATGGTTGCATTGGAAGAGGGTGATTGGAGCACAGCTTTTGATGAGGAACCATGATATGCTGCTTTGGAATCAGGAGATGGTCTAGGAAGCTTTGATTGGAGCATGGAAAGTGAAGATGAACCTGTTCAGCTTGCTCTGATGGCTACTTCACCAAGTTCATCCACTATCTCTGAGGTATGTTCTAAATGTAGTAACTCTTATCAAAAGATGCTTAAAGAATATGAAACTGAAAGAGATAACTATAGAAGGGCTAGGTTTGAGATAGCTGGTTACCAATTGCCTTTAGAGTCAATGGAATCCAAGATAATCACACATAAAAATAATGAAGTAGCTTGGGCTGAAAAATATGAGCAAAAAGATTATCAATTAAAGTTAAATGAGTGGAAGTTAAGATGTAAGGTTTCTGAACTAGAAAAGATCACTAAAGAAAGAGATAAGTTGTTAGCAAAAGTTGCTGTTTGGAAAGAATCAGGTCTGTCACATGTTAGTTTTGTTGAAAAACAAAGAACTGCAAACATTAAAACTGGCCTAGGTTATGATGATAGTAGTTCAGAAGAAATCCCAACTAGGAACATGGAACTAAGTCTTTCACAGGAAACCTCAACTAGTGATGAAGAATTCATAAGCTTAGTGGAAAACACATCTAGTGATGAGGAATCACCTTGTTCAACACCTCCTGAATTTAAGAAGACAATGGATACAATGAAGTTCCTCCACCCATAGGTAGTTTTCAACCACCTAGGATAGATGTTTCTTGTTTTGGAATAGACAATTTGGAGTTTAGGAAAAAGCTTAAAGGTCAATCTAATTCAAGTCAATCTAGTCCCGAGTCCTTAAGAGAAACTGTTGAGAAACCTAGGGATGATAACAAGGGTTAAGGGAATGATAAAGTCTTTTCAAAACAAGCAGTACTTCCAAAAACTTCTCAAAGTGTTGTTGATCATTCAGCAGTACCTACAAGGCAAAGTTTTCAAAATACTGCTTATTATAGAAAACCTTTTGGAAGTGGATTTGGGAATATGGGACCAAAGTTATGTTATGTATGTTATAGTCCTCCCCATTTGATTAAGGACTGTGATTATCATTCAGAATACTTAAGCAAATACCCAAAGACCACATCTGCAAACCATAAGCACAGGGAGAATAAACCATGGGAGAATAAACCAGATTGGAATTACTCAAATAGGGTTAACCATAGTAATTTATCAAAAGATTATAGGTACCCTCACCAGAAAAGACCATTCTCCAAAACCCTAGTACCTTCAAGAAATACTTTTCAAAGTGATAAAACAGTACCTTCTCAAAGTACTGTTAGGAATTCCCCCAACCAAGGTACTGCTAGCAATAGCTCTAATGTAAGACCAAGGAAATTCAATTCCTACAAACCTAGAAGGGCTTACAACTCAAGAAGAGTACCTAGATCAAAGAACCCAACACCAAATGTTAAAACTAAATGGGTTAAGAAAGAAAGTACTGCTGAGGGAGAAACAATACTTTCAAAAAATAAGGGTGAAAAGGGGAGTGTTGATAAAAATCCAACACAGGTTTTGGGATCAAAAACATTAATTCTTGATAATGTTTTCAAAAACAGTGATGATTACATACTCAAAGAATTTGAGTATGTCACTCCACAAGGGGAACACAAGTCAGTAATGGCTTAGGTTCCTAATAGAAACTAACCCTTTTCATTTTTATGCAGGGCAACCCAGAAGAGGAGCTTAAAAATCATCTTATTATTGATAGTGGTTGCTCTGGAAGTATGACAGGAGAAAAGGAGCTCTTGTCAGATTTTAAGGCTTATTTTCGAGGAAAAGTTGCATTTGGGAATGATCCTGAAGGAGGGAGAATCACTGGAAAAGGAACAATCAATACTGGATCCATTGATTTTGAGAAGGTTAGATATGTGAAGGAGCTTAAATTCAATCTTTTGTCAGTATCTCAGATCTGTGACAAGAAATATCCTGTGTTATTCCTTGACACAGAATGTCTTATTCTCTCCCCTGAGTTTAAGTTAGAATATGAAAACTTGGTAATGCTGAGAGCACCAAGAACCAATGATGTGTACAGTATTGATTTGAAGAATATCAATTCTACTGAAAGAGCAACATGTTTAGTAGCAAGGTGATGGATCTAAACACACGACTTGTGTTATAATGATACTTTGAATGATACTAACAAGTATGCGGAATTTACTTGCTAATACTTAGAAGGTTTGTATGTAAGTTTGATTGTGAGTTGTATATGAATGAACAAAGTTGTATGAACACAGAATGATTAACCAAACTATTAGCTCCAATATTATTAATGATAATAATACAAGTGATCTAGAATATCACTAGGTTTACAACTTGAAGGTCTATGAATTGATACATGCATAACTCTAAACCTAGGACCTCCTTTTATAAGACACAAGGAGTCCTATATAAGATAAGTATAAGCATAGAATAATAGAATATTTACAAGATCTTTTCTATACTTATCTATACACATGTTTCCTAACAATTATCCTACAGCAGTGGTAATAATATGTACTAGCAGTGGTAATGAGTTTCCACTGCTAGTGCATTCTTCAGCAGTTGTAATCTCCATGCTTAACAGTGGTAACTGTTAGTATAATTCCCAACAATCCTCCCCTAAACTTATGATTTCTTTTCAAATCCATAAGTTTCTTCAATCAATCAGCATCACTCAGGATATAGGGAATTCTTCCAAACACTTCATTTTCTTCTTAAAGCCTGCATAGCTCTTGAACACTGATCTTGTATCTTCTGAATCAAAGCTCTGAATTTTTCAGTGTCTTTATAAACTCTTAATCTTGATGTTAACATTGCAGTAAGGGTTACTGCTCTAAGTGGATATTCTTTCTCAGCAAACATGAATACATCCACCCCAGTTGTTGTAGAAACATGATGAGCCTCACATGATTCATAGTATGAACATGTGATATGCAAATCTGTAGCTTCAAACTTCTAGTAACTGTCATTAAGATCTGGTTCATAAAGTCTCCTCAAATCAACCCGTAGCTGCATCTCCTTCACATCTTTGAAATTATCAGCCTTGAATCTTTCATCAACTAACTTCCAAAGCATATTGATGATGTACCCTCCGGTTAGCTCGAAGGGCTCCCCTTCGAGTCTGCTTGAAATCTACATAATCGCAGGCTCTAGCTAGCCTCCTTAATCCTTCGTGGGCATAAAACTAATCTCTTATGATCTAGTTACCAGGTGGGAATTCACCAAATGAAGGTATAAGCCCTCCGGGGTACACTTCAATAAACATAAGATGGAAAGAGGGCAAGACCAAGTCTTACCCACGTCCCCCATCTTATCCATGTTCTCTCTTCTTCCTTGACTGACCCGTTAATTCAGGAAGAGTGGACATCCAGCCCTAGCGGTTAACCATAAAATAATGGTACACTCCCATGATCTCCTACAAACATGGAAACACTCCCCAAGGCTATTTTCTTCCCCTAAAATAGTCTTGGACGAGTTTCAGTTCTGGTATGCAATCTCAACTACTCTACTTAACTACATTTAACCTACATTATCATACCAAATACTTATTCACACGCTAGAGGTGGTTCGCAGGTGATGAGGCGAAAAATAAACCGTTTTTAGGGGGTCATTTAAGCCGGAATTGGAATTTATTTGATCAAATATTGCCCTAAATCGTTCCTTTTATGATTTTAGGTACTTTGGGAGTGAATTCTGGAAAAGGAAGCATTTTGGACGTTTTTGGAGCATAGAAGTGAAGAAAACGGCAAAAACTTAATTTTCCTTGCTGGGAACAGTACCTGACGGCGTCAAGAAGAATTTTATGACGCCGTCAGGAGCAAAATGGATGACGGCCCAGAGAAAACGTGACGACATCAGAAGTAGGGCGTCAAGAGTAAATATGGTGACAGCCTGGAAAAAGATTACACATGATGGCGTCAGATATAGATCTAGGCAGTCCGAGAACTTATTGGCGGCAAGATGACGGCGTCAGAATTTTACTCTTGACGCCGTCACCTCACAAAATCTATATATACTTTTTTATTTTTCATTCATTTAAGAGGAACTTGTGTGGAGAATTCTAGGGCCGAACCTAATAAACCCTTGGTCGTTTGTAACAGTGTTTTCAAGGGTTTTCACCCCTTGAAACCCTTCATGTTCAATTGAGATAAGTTTCCTTTCAATTCATTCAATATGTCTATGTGTTATTTGAATATATCTTATGCTTGTCTTGATTTTAACATGCTAGGCTAGATCTTTTGTGTGTTTGCTTAGATGTAATGAAACCTAGATGTTGATTATAGGTTGATTGCTTGTTTATAGTTGTAATGTATGAATGATTTCAATGTTAGGCTTAAGAAAACTGGTAGATCTCCATTGTGTAACTTGCTTGAACGTCTTAAGAAAGATGAACCGATGTGTACTAGGTTTTTATGGTTATATTTAATGCATGAGCGAATTCTTGTGATCCCATGTTAGGAGCTTCTTAGCCGGCTCGACATATGAGTTAAGTAGGAGCTTATAGAATTGCGGAAGTAAGTACACCACCCCATGATTGGTATTAAGGAATATAACCCGTCATCCACGCAACTGTAACAAGTAATTAACCTGTAAAAGATATCTAGGGAGTATTGAAATCTAAGTAAACATAATTCTCCCATATATTGCTCACACCACTAGTTTAATTAGTTCATTTTCATTTTTATTATTTTATTTTGATTGCATCTTTAGTTATTGGGTTAGTTGACTAGCAACTAATTCAGCCCACTCTTCTAAAAACCGAGATTTTATCTGCTTTTTAAAATATAAAAAAATACAAAAAGAATCATCCCTCACCTCTAGACCTAGTTTTTAGGCTTTCTAATCCTAGCGACACTATTCCTGAGTTGAACGATCAATCCCCCGGTACTTGTGACTATACTATACTACAACGATCAGGTACACTGCTTGGTGGGGGTTGTAAGCTTCTCGAGATCCCTCGAGAGGTAAAGCCTGGTGCAATTCCCACGCATCAAGTTTTTGGCGCTGCAGCCCGGGGAATAGTTATTGTCTAGGTTAGGATTTCTTTTTATTAGGTCTACTTGCTAGATTCCTTCCTAGTAAGATTTTATTTTTATTTTTAGGTTTTCTTTTATCTATCTTATTTCTTTGTTTCCTTTGTTCGTAAACTACCTCGATGGCTAACAATAACATTGATCGTTTGATTCATGTTATTCGTGTTTTTCGCCTTAGGATTTTCCAAATGCCCGCCCCAATCCCTTTAGTGGAAAATGAGAACCCACCTAACCTCTCGCCTAACCACCACTTTGACAATATTCTGAATTAGAGGAGTCTGACCATGATAATGACCTTAGGGCTAGTCCTTTTTTACTATTCAGACTCCGATGAGGATCTAGATGATGTTGATGTGATTAATGAGGATAGGATGGAAGATGTAGTAAACCCTCTTAGGTATGTTGACCCTAGAACAAGGATTGAGAGTGATAGCTCATTTAATATGCAATTTCCTTGTAAGATTGGATATAGGAGCTTTGATGCCTACCTTAAATCATCTTTACTAATGAACATAATCTCGCGTAGCGAATACAATAAAATCATTGTAGATGAGTTAGAATACAAAGAAGATAATATTATTGCTAGGGCAATGTCATTGCATGTGTTTGTAGGAAACTTTGTTTATCTTGCTGAGTTCACGGTTATGGAGAATCTAGGTGAATTTATCGATAGTAAGTTAACCCAAGTTGTGTTTGGGAAACCCTTCAAAAGGTTGACCAACCTTGATGAAAAACTTATGGAAGGGTTAATTACATTCTCAAATGGGGATGAAGATTTTGTTTACCAAATGCCCCGTGCACACCTTAGGTTCAAGGATTTCTCCATGGAGAAGTTTAGTAGGTATCCACCCCTAGAAATGCTAAGTGAGAATGATAAAAGAAAAGGGCTTAAATATACTCATGAGAAAAATAAAAGCTATTATCGTAGATTGTTTGAGTTAAGTGATGATTATATGAAAGATGAGGCGACTATTAGATGGCTCACCCTCGGTTATGTGAGCATAAGCGACACACGATAGCCCATGACCTTGAGTCTAGATACAAGACTCGTAAATAAAGAAAAGCGCTTCTTGGGAGGCAACCCATGCTTTGTGTGATTTTTAATTGTTTGATTGTTATTTGTTTCCGTATGCATGCTTTATTTTTATTGTTGGTAGATCATGTTTCAAATTAAATGGTGAAAATACTTTATTTTGTTGTTTAGCTTAGTCTTAACTTCATCTAAAGGTATTTCGCAAAAGATAAGTGTAAGGGGAAACCCCAAATATGTTTTTAAAGAACAAAACCGATCATGATTCTCCACAATATTAAATGAACATATATATTCGTATTTGTTAGAGTCAAATGCTTGTATCGAGTCATAATGATGTTTTGCAGGATTTTCCAGGAAGTAGGACAAAGTTTTTCTAGAAATTTTCCGGAAACTTAACAAAAGAATTTCTACAGGTCACTTCTGACGGCGTCAGGAAGAAATTCCTGACGGCGTCACGTGTAAAATTCTGGAAATTTTGCTAGTTTTGTTTTTTCTAACGGAGTCTTAAAGTTTTTGTTGAATCTTTAGTTTTATAATCTCCAGGATATCTGGAAACATTCATTCCACAAGCATTATATCTTACTTTGCTTTCTAGGATTTGTTAGTATATATAGATTGCCGCCGATTTTACGCAAGGTTGCCTTGTTTGTTTTCTCAGGTTTAACAGGTTATGTATGACAAGAAGATGATTTATATTCTGGAAGGGAAGCTTTGATTGTTCATTTTCTTGGAGGAAGATCTAACCTGGTTACCATATTATCCATACCGAGCGAATCAGGGGAGTATTTGATTTCATTCTTTTACCTATTTTACTTTTGCAATCTTTACTTGAACATTGGGGACAATGTTCATCCTAAGTGTAAGGGGAGGGTAAAATGATGATACCTTATAGGATACACTTTCGCTTGAGTTTGTTTGTTTGATGGTAGGTGTGTAATAAAACTATGAGAAATACTTGTTAGTGTAATTTTAGCGCCAAATTTAAATTTTTTTACAACATTTAGGAGTGAAACTTTAGCCTTAGCAAGCGTCTCATGGATAGGAGATTGTATGACTAGCACAAAACCGTACTATTCAGAAAAATTTTCCACCCAAATATGTGAGGTTTGCCTTTAGATTTGATAGGAAAAGCATTTACTATTAGTGCTTATGAGTGTACCGGTAGCATTTAGATTCTAGAACTTGCGTTATTGATGCATCCCGAGACCGCTACTGAGACTACATTCATGTGGTAGGGTTTACTACATGATAAGAGGCATTAGGATCACCATAGTGTTAAACCCGTATCATAATTACTTGACCATTTTAGTCATATTACTTGGCTAGCTAAGTAAATTAATTTTTCCTACACCCTTAGCGTTGTACTCATTTTTAGTACACGAAACCCCTAGTACACCCCTCCGAGCGTATCTTTTCGTTTCTAACTTTAAGTATCTTACTTAAAGGAAGAATTTGTTATAACCTACTTAAATGTACAACCAAATCGCCTTAGCCTTCCGTGTATGCACTCATCTTTAGTGCATTATTGTTATTTCTTTAAACCCTTAGTTAATTATCTAATTGATTACATGGTTGCCAAGTCGAGTCATATCCTTGTACATATTGTTTTGGGACGATTGAGACTCATGGGTAAAGTACTTATGTTATGAAGTAATGGGGAAGAACATCATATTATTACCCCAATATGTGCGTTAATCTTAAAAGTACTCCAAGTGTTTTGATTATCTTAATTCGAGTCATTAGATTAGTTTATTGTAAAGTATGTAAAAATTCAAGTGTAAGGGGAATGTTCATTCCCTATGATGTATTATTTTAGATGGTAAGGTAAGAGTGTATGCAAAAAAAAAAATAAATAAATAAATAAATAAATAAACAAAAAAAAAAAAAAAAAAAAAAAAGAGAAAAACATACGGACTACTATCCCGTTTTATTCTATATTTGTTTTAAGTTTTTGTTATTTTTCATTTATTAGCTTAAGTCGAGTCTAGTCTTGGCTTAGCAACGCCATATTGTACATGTAATTGACCAAGATTATTAACTCGCCACCAGTAAAGATTGCTTATATCCAACAAAACCGTGTATTCCATATCCCTACACCTAACGTTACAACCCTTTAAAAAGACCTCTTTGATAGTTTTTCCTAGGTGCTTACGCCGTGTGGTGGAGGTTTGATCCTATCCCAAGCCTATGGTAATCTATTTTGCTATGACAGGTAGTGAGAGATGTTTTCCATTCCATATTGTGATATTACTTTATTACACCCGAGAGATGTGAGTATCTAAACACTATTTGTGAGGTGCTAGTGTATGACCTCCGTGCTTGTCTTTGGTCTTTAGTAGAACGATTATTTGTTGTAATTACTTTTATATTAGTGTTAAATGACCCCTAACTTGTATTTTGACTAGAATAAAAGCGCATTTGCTTCAGGACAAGCAAATCTAAAGTGTAAGGGTATATGATGAGGCGAAAAGTGAACCGTTTTTAGGGGGTCATTTAAGCTGGAATTGGAATTTATTTGATCAAATATTACCATAAATAGTTCCTTTTGTGATTTTAGGTACTTTGGGAGTGAATTATAGAAAAGGAAGTATTTTAGACGTTTTTGGAGTATAAAAGTGAAAAAAACGGCAAAGACTTAATTTTCCTTGCTGGGAACAGTACCTGACGGCGTCAAGAAGAATTTTATGACGGCGTCAGGAGCAAAATGGACGACGGCCCAGAGAAAACGTGACGGCATCAGAAGTAGGGCGTCAAGAGTAAATTTGGTGACGGCCTGGAAAAAGATTACACATGATGGCGTCAGATATAGATCTAGGCAGTCCGAGAACTTTATTGGCGGTGAGATGACGGCGTCAGAATTTTACTCTTGATGCCGTCACTTCAAAAAATCTATATATGCTTTTCTATTTTTCATTCATTAAAGAGGAACTTGTGTGGAGAATTATAGGGCCGAACCTAATAAACCCTAGGTCGTTTGTAACAGTATTTTCAAGGGTTTTCACCCCTTGAAACCCTTCATGTTCAATTGAGATAAGTTTCCTTTCAATTCATTCAATATGTCTATGTGTTGTTTGAATATATCTTATGCTTGTCTTGATTTTAACATGCTAGGCTAGATCTTTTGTGTGTTTGCTTAGATGTAATAAAATCTAGATGTTGATTATAGGTTGATTGCTTGTTTATAGTTGTAATGGATGAATGATTTCAATGTTAGACTTAAGAAAACTAGCAGATCTCCATTGTGTAACTTGCTTGAACGTCTTAAGAAACATGAACCGATGTGTACTAGGTTTTTATGGTTATATTTAATGAATGAGCGAATTCTAGTGATCCCATGTTAGGAGCTTCTTAGCCAGCTCGACATAGGAGTGAAGTAGGAGCTTATAGAATTGGGGAAGAAAGTACGCCACCCCATGCCATCATCCACGCAACTGTAACAAGTAATTAACCTGTAAAAGATATCTAGGGAGTAGTGAAATCTAAGTAAGCACAATTCTCCCATATATTGCTCACACCACTAGTTTAATTAGTTCATTTTCATTTTTATTATTTTATTTTGATTGCATCTTTAGTTATTGGGTTAGTTGACTAGCAACTAATTCCGCCCACTCTTCCAAAAACCGAGATTTTACTTGCTTTTATAAAATATAAAAAAATACAAAAAGAATCATCCCTCACCTCTAGACCTAGTTTTTAGGCTTTCTAATCCTAGCGACACTATTCCTTAGTTGAACGATCAATCCCCCGGTACTTGTCACTATACTATACTACAACGATCAGGTACATTGCCTGGTGGGGGTTGTAAGCTTATCGAGATCCCTCGAGAGGTAAAGCCTGGTGCAATTACCACGCATCAGCAGGGCCCAACCCCTGCGCAATCACTTAACGTAGTGTCTTTATATTTCTTATTTTCAGGTTAGACACAAGCTTGGCTCAACCACAACATCCCTTATATCCTTTGATCGTCATCGAAGGCCTGGTCGTGCAAATGATTGTACAATCAGTAGCGCCATCCGTAGGACCCGCTACAATTAGTCCCGTTATTTCCAAGTAAAATAACCAGTCAAATACACTCACTATTATTCCGGCATGAATCCATAGAGAGAAGTTACACCCCCACCGGGTTTCTCGACTTTAACCCCAATACCCGTAACTGACACCAATACTCTTCCGCTAATCACGGCCTCCACCTTTACCACATGATCTCATCCTGAAATAACGTCTAACCTTCGTGCATCCACGTCAGCTAACCTAGAACCTATCATTAGGCCTGCCTTCATTGACGCTAATTACGGAGAGCTAGAGTCCCTGCAAGTAAGGAACACGGAAATGCGAAGGGAGTTAGAATATTCAAGCGATGAATATGATTAGGAGATCGATATGGAGCCGAGGCCTTCGGATTCTTGAGCTAATCACCCAGTCTTACGTATTGGGTCTTTTGCTAGTAGAAGGACCAATGGAAGGAATGTAGGCTTCGAGGGAGTCCCCGAAAGGACTCCCACAAGGAGAGAGGGAACGATTGTTGAAGGCTCCAATGGGAGGAGCCAACAGAGGGGAAACACGGAGGCAAACCTACCTCCGCTGTTAGCTGCGCATTTGGGAAGGACCGAAGCAGGGATTCCATTACAGCCCTCCCATGCATCCGGTGTAGGAGGTAACCCATGTTCATACAACACAGGAGGAAGTCTTCCTCCCGTCGGTATGTACCCCTAGTTTCTAGCTCAAAGTTATCCTCCCAAGCTTTATCCCCCCATGAATAGGCAATCTAGCAATCAATATCCCTCACAAACTGCCGTACCATATAACCATCCCATGATATACCCTCCGTATAGCATGTATAATCGTTACCCTCCAAACACGAGCACGCCTCATCCTTTTTAACCTAATCAACCCTCTTCGGGGATACCCCCTCATCATAACCCATACGACAATGTCCCCATGAACATGCCACCTTACGCCTACTAGTACCCTGAATCTATGGGTCCTACGACAACTTTTGTAAGATGGATTGAGGATTACACTCTACCAGACGGTTTAAAGATGCCTTCACACATAGGCACCTATGATGGGAAAGGGGATCCTGATAATTTCCTGCACTTGTTCGAGGGAGTTATAAAGATGCAAAAGTGGGTCATGCCCGTAGCCTGTCACATGTTTACCTACACCCTTCGAGATTCTGCACGGATCTGGTGGAATGGGCAGAAACCGGGAAGTATCGTTAACCTTGATGATCTGAAGGCTAAGTTTCGATCTCACTTCAGCCAACAGAAGAAGTTCAAAAGAACATTAAGCAGAAGGAGAACGAGAGCACAAGAAGCTTTGTCACTAGATACACTGATGAAACCCTGCAGATTATAGGCTTACATGAAGAGCAACGCATTTCTGGCTTCGTCCATGGCCTGCGCATTTGGAATCTTGTGGAGTTCTTATCCACAGACCTTCCGGCAACCTACAAAGGCCTGATGGAAAAAAACATACACTTGGATAGAGGCTAAGGAGGTGTCTACTAATGGAGCTCCAATGGAGAACAGTAAAGGAGCAAAGCAATCCCTATGGGAGGGATCGAAGAATGATGCGTGGGGATCGCACCAGGCTTTACCTCTCGAGGGATCTCGAGAAGCTTACAACCCCCACCAGGCAGTGTACCTGATCGTTGTAGTATAGTATAGTGACAAGTACCGGGGGATTGCTCGTTCAGCTAGGAATAGTGTCGCTAGGATTAGAAAACCTAATTACTAGTTCTAGAGATGAGAGATGATTCTTTTTGTATTTTTATATTTTTTAGAAAGCAAGTAAATATCTCGGGTTTGAAGGATTTGGGCGAAATTAGTTGCTAGTCAACTAACCCAATACTAAGATGCAATCAAAATAAAATACTAAAAATGAAAATAATACTAAATTAAACTAAGGTTGTGAGCAATAAGTGGAGAAATGTGTTTACTTAGATTGCACTACTCCCTAAATATCTTTTACACGTTAATTACTTGTTATAGTTGCGTGGATGACGGATTGTATTCCTTAATACCATTCCTGGGGTGGCGTACTTAACTCCCCAATCCTATGAGTGCCTACTTCACTCCTATGTCGAGCCGGCTAAGAAGCTCCTAACATGGGATCATTAGAATTTACTCATGCGTTAAATACAACCAATAAAACCTAGTACACATCGGTTCATGTTTCCTAAGATGTTCAAGCATGTTACCAATTGGAGATCGGCCAGTTTTCTTAAGCCTAACATTGAAATCATTCGTCCAATACAACCATAAACAAGTAATCAACACATAATCAACATCTAGGTTTCATTAGATCTAAGAAAACACAAGATAAATCTAGCCTAGCATGGTGGAACCAAGACAAGCACAAGATATAGACAACCAACACATAGACATATTGATTGAAATAAAAGAATACTTATCTCAATAACACATGTAAGGGTTCAAGGGCTGAAAACACTTGAAAAAGCTGTAAAATACGTATATGGTTCGGCCTTAGGGTTTCTCCAAACTTGTTCCTCTTTATGAATGAAAATTAGAAAACTATATATAGATAATAGAGGCTGACGGCGTCAAGAACAACCTTGTGACGCCATCATCTCGCCGCCAAAATAATCCTCGGACTGCCTTGATCTACATCTGACGCCATCATGTATTCCATTTTTTCAGGCCGTCACACATTTAACTCTTGACGCTCTTCTTTGTGACGCCTTCATTTCTGTACTGGGTCGTCATGATATTTACTCTTGACGCCGTCAGGAAAGTACTCTTGGCGCCTTCACACATTGTTCCCAGCTTGGAAAATTAAGTCTTTGGCGTTTTCTTCACTTATATGCTCTAAAAACGTCCGAATTGCTTCCTTTTCCAGATTTCACTCCCAAAGTACCTAAAATCACAAAAGAAACGATTTAGGGCAATATTTGATCAAATAAATTCAATTCCGGGCTTAAATGACCCCCTAAAAGTGGTTCATTTTTCGCCTCATCATATACCCTTACACTTGAGATTTGCTTGTCCTCAAGCAAATGCACTTTTATTCTAATCAAAATACAAGTTAGGGGTCATTTAACACTAATATAAAAGTAATTACAACAAATAATCGTTCCACTAAAGACCAATAGACAAGCACGGAGGTCATACGCTAGCACCTCACAAATAGTGTTTAGATACTCACATCTCTCGCGTGTAATAAAGTATAAATTACAATATGGAAACGGAAGATAGCTCTCACTACCTGTCATAGCAAAATAGATTACCATAGGCTTGGGAAAGGATCAAACCTCCACCACATGGAGTAAGCACCTAGGATAAACTATCAAAGAGGTCTTTTAAAGGGTTGTAACGTTAGGTGTAGGGATATGAAATACACGGTTTGGTTGGATATAGGCAGTCTTTACTGGTGGCGAGCTAACAATCTTGGTTAATTACATGTACAATATGGCGTTGCTAAGCCAAGACTAGACTCGACTTAAGCTAATAAATGAAAAATAACAAAAACATAAAATGAACATAGAATGAAACGGGATGGTAGTCCGTATGCTTTTTTCTCATTTTTTTTCTTTTTTTTTTTTTTTTTTTTTTTTTTTTTGCATACACTCTTACCCTACAATCCAAAATAATACATCATAGGGAATGAACATTCCCCTTACACTTGAATTTTTACATACTTCACAATAAACTAATCTAATGACTCGAATTAAGAAAATCAAAAAACTTGGAGTACTTTTAAGATTAACATACGTATGGGGGTAATAATATGATATTCTTCCCTATTACTCCATAAAATAAGTACTTTACCCATGAGTCCCAATCGTCCCAAAACAATATGTACAAGGATATGACTCGACTTAGCAACCATGTAATCAATTAGATAGTAAACTTAGGGTTTAACAAATAACAATAATGCACTAAAGATGAGCGCATACACGGAAGGCTAAGGCGATTTGGTTGTACATTTAAGTGGGGTGTAACAAATTCTTCCTTTAAGTAAAATGCTTAAAGTTAGAAACGAAAAGATAGGCTCGGAGGGTTGTACTACGGGTTTCGTGTACTAAAAATGAGTACAACGCTAAGGTGTGGGAAAAATTAGTTGACTTAACTAGCCAAGTGATATGACTTAAATGGTCAAGTAATTATGATACGGGTTTAACACAAGGGTGATCCTAATGCCTCTTATCATGTAGTAAATCCTACTACACGAATGTATTCTCACTAGCGGTCTCGGGATGCATCACTAACGCAAGTTCTAGAATCTAAATGCTACCGGTACACTCATAAGCACTAATAGTAAATGCTTTTCCTATCAAATCGAAAGGTGAACCTCACATATTTGGGTGGAAAATTTTTCTAAATGATACGGTTATGTGCTAGTCATACAATCTTCTATCCATGAGACGCTTGCTATGGCTAAAGTTTCACTCCTAAATGTTGTAAAAAATTTTAAATTTGGCGCTAAAATTGCACTAACAAGTATTTCTCATAGTTTTATTACTCACCTACTATTATACAAACAAACTCAAGCGAAAGTGTATCTGTAAGGTATCATCATTTTACCCTCCCCTTACACTTAGGATGAACATTGTCCCCAATGTTCAAGTAAAGAATGTAAAAGTGAAAAAGTAAAAAGAATGAAATCAAATACTCCCCTGATTCGCTCGGTATGGATAATAAGGTGGCCAGGTTAGATCTTCCTCCAAGAAAATGAACAATAAAAGCTTCCCTTCCAGAATAATAATCATCTTCTTGTCATACATAACCTGCAAATCCTGAGAAAACAAACAAAGCAACCTCGCATAAAATCGGCGGCAATCTACGTAAGTTACTAAATCCTAGAAAACAAAGTAAGATATAATGCTTGTGGAATGAAGTTTGCAGATTTCCTGGAGATTATAAAACTTAATAATTCAGCAAAAACTTTAAGACTCCGTTAGAAAAACAAAACTGGTAAAATTTCCAGATTTTTACATGTGACGCAATCAAGAGCAATCTCATGACGCCGTCAGAAGTGATCTGCAGAAATTCTTGTGTTAAGTTTCCGGAAAATTTCTGGAAAAACTTGGTCTTACTTCCTGGAAAATCCTGCAAAACTTTATTATGACTCAATACAAGCATTTGACTCTAACAAATACGAATATACATGTTCACTTAATATTGTGGAGAATCATGATCGGTTTGTTTCTTAAAAACATATTTGGGGTTTCCCCTTACACTTATCTTTTGCAAAAATACCTTTTGGTGAAGTTAAGACTAGGCCAAAATAACAAAGTAAAGTATTTCCACTTTTTAGTTTAGAAACATGATCTACCAACAATAAAAATAAAACATGCATACGGAAGCAAATAACAAACAAACAAAATAAAATCACACAAAGCATGGGTTGCCTCCCAAGAAGCGCTTTTCTTTATTTACGAGTCTTGTAGCTAGACTCAAGGTCATGGGTTACCGTGTATCGCTTATGCTCACATAACCAAGCGTGAGCCATCTAATAGTCGCCTCATCTTTCTTATAATCATCTCCTAATTCTAAACATCCATGATAGTATCTTTTATTCTTTTCATGAGTATATTTAAGCCCTTTTCTCTTATCATTTTCACTTAGCATTTCTATGGGCGGATACCTACTACACTTTTCCATGGAAAAATCCTTGAACCTAGGGTGTGTGCGGGGCATTTGATAGACAAAATCTTCATCCCCATCCGAGAATGTAATTAACCCTTCTATAAGTTTTTCATCGAGGTTGGTCAACCGTTTGAAAGATCTTCCAAACACAACTTGGGTCAACTTATCATCAATAAATTCTTCTAGACTCTCCATAACCATGAACTCAACAAGATAAACCAAACTTCCTATAAACACATGCAATGGTATTGCCCTAGCAATAATATTTTCCCCTTTATATTCTAACTCATCTACCATGATTTTATTATATTCATTACGCGAGATTAGGTTCATTGGGAGAGATGAGTTAAGATAGGCGTTAAAGCTCCCTAAATCCGATCTTTCAAGGAAATTGCATGTTGAATGAACTGTCACTCTCAATCCTTGTTCTAGGGTCGACATACCTAAGAGGGTTCACTTCCTCTTCCATCCTATTCTAATTAATCACATCACCATCATCAAGATCCTCATCGGAGTCTGAATAGTAAATAGGACTAGCCCTATGGTCATCATCATGATCAGACTCCTCTAAATCATAATTATTGTCAAAGTGGTGGTTGGGAGAGAGGTTAGGAGGGTTCACATTCTCCACTAATGGGATTGGGGTGGGCATTTGGAAAATCCTACGACGAAAAACACGAATAACAGGAATCAAACGATCAATGTTATTGTTATCCATCGAAATAGTTTACGAACAAAGGAAACAAAGAAATAAGATAGACTAAAGAAGACCTAAAAATAAAAATAAAATCTTACTAGAAAGGAATCTAGCAAGTAGACCTAATAAAAAGAGATTCTAACCTAGACAAAAACTATTCCCCGGGCTGCGGTGCCAAAAACTTGATGCATGGGGATCGCACCAGGCTTTACCTCTCGAGGGATCTCGAGAAGCTTACAACCCCCACCAGGCAGTGTACCTGATCGTTGTAGTATAGTATTGTGACAAGTACCGGGGGATTGATCGTTCAGCTAGGAATAGTGTCGCTAGGATTAGAAAACCTAATTACTAGTTCTAGAGATGAGAGATGATTCTTTTTGTATTTTTATATTTTTTAGAAAGCAAGTAAATATCTCGGGTTTGAAGGATTTGGGCGGAATTAGTTGCTAGTCAAGTAACCCAATACTAAGATGCAATCAAAATAAAATACTAAAAATGAAAATAAAACTAAATTAAACTAAGGTTGTGAGCAATAAGTGGAGAAATGTGTTTACTTAGTTTTCACTACTCCCTAGATATCTTTTACACGTTAATTACTTGTTATAGTTGTGTGGATGACGGATTGTATTCCTTAATACCATTCATGGGGTGGCGTACTTAACTCCCCAATCCTATGAGTGCCTACTTCACTCCTATGTCAAGCCGGCTAAGAAGCTCCTAACATGGGATCATTAGAATTTACTCATGTAATAAATACAACCAATAAAACCTAGTACATATCGGTTCATGTTTCCTAAGACGTTCAAGCATGTTACCAATTGGAGATCTGCCAGTTTTCTTAAGCCTAACATTGAAATCATTCATCCAATACAACCATAAACAAGTAATCAACACATAATCAACATCTAGGTTTCATTAGATCTAAGCAAACATAAGATAAATCTAGCCTAGCATGGTGGAATTAAGACAAGCACAAGATATAGACAACCAACACATAGACATATTGATTGAATTAAAAGAATACTTATCTCAATAACACATGTAAGGGTTCAAGGGCTGAAAACCCTTGAAAAACTGTAAAATACGTATATGGTTCGGCCTTAGGGTTTCTCCAAACTTGTTCCTCTTTATGAATGAAAATTAGAAAACTATATATAGATAATAGAGGCTGACGGTGTCAAGAACAACTTTGTGACGCCGTCATCTCGCCGCCAAAATAATCCTCGGAGTGCCTTGATCTACATCTGACGCCGTCATGTATTCCATTTTTCCAGGCCGTCACACATTTAACTCTTGATGCTCTTCTTTATGACGCCTTCATTTCTGTATTGGGTCATCATGATATTACTCTTGATGCCGTCAGGAAAGTACTCTTGATGCCGTCACACACTGGTCCCAGCTTGGAAAATTAAGTCTTTGGCATTTTCTTCACTTTTATGCTCTAAAAACGTCCGAATTGCTTCCTTTTCCAGATTTCACTCCCAAAGTACCTAAAATCACAAAAGGAACGATTTAGGGCAATATTTGATCAAATAAATTCAATTCCTGGCTTAAATGACCCCCTGAAAGTGGTTCATTTTTCGCCTCCTCAAAGAACAAACACAAGAGCCGTAACTGGTTTACCCCCTACAACAAAGGACCAAACCATGGTTTGTTGGGGAGCCTCACAAAGTCTCCGAGGGAGATATTAGCAACAGAGAAGATTGCCAAAGCCTTCGAACCACCCCCTCGCATGGCGGGTAAAAGCAAAAATAGGGATACTACTAAGTATTGCCACTTCCATGAAGACTTCGGCCACAAAACAAACAGCTATTGAGAGCTAAAAAAGCAGATAGAAGAAGCAGCGAAGTCCGGGCAATTAATGCACCTTGTAAAAGGAATAAGGAAGGGTAAAGAGAAAGTCACTGATACACAACAGGAAAAAGATAATACCCCTCAGGAAGCTCCCATTATAATGGTTCGATGTGATTCCTCCCAACTAAAAAGAAAGGTCTCCGAAAAGGAAACATACGATGCAAAGGAGATAAAATTTCCATTCGAAATAGGGAATCCCCTTCGAAGGACCCAGTGATCATTAAGATCGTGGTCTCAAATGTAGAGATTAACAAAGTCTATATGGACAGCGGAAGCTCCTACGAGGTGATCTACGAGCATTGATTTATGAAGCTTAGTCCTAAAATCAGGTCCAAACGAAGAGAGTCAAAGATGCCTCTGGTAGGCTTTTCAGGGGAAAGATCATGGCCTTTAGGAGAAGTACCGCTGGAAGTAATGCTTGAAAGGGGAAATCTCACAAGGACTGAAATCCTCAATTTTGTCATAGTGAAATCCAAATCTCCCTACAATATGTTAATTGGACGCACTACTATGCAAAAAATGGGTATTGTGGTCTCTACGGTGCACGCAACGGTTAAATTCCAAACTGCGAATGGCATTGGAACTATATTCTCTAGTTACAACGAAGGAAAGCACCAGGAAGCCCAAAAGGTGAATGAATGTCACAATCATGCGATGGACACTCGAGAAGGCCAGGATTTCAAAGAACATGTGGTACTAGATGAATCTCACCCCGTGCGAAGGGTGGAAATCGGGAAGCAGCTTCCCACCACTTTCGAGGAAAGGCTGGAGAAGCTGCTGAAAGCCTATAAATACGTATTCGTTGGAAAATACTCAGACATGACAGGAGTTCCGAGGTTTCTCACAATCAATGGCAAACCCTTCAGCACGGAACACAAGCTCCACGAATCCAAATACGCCAAACCGGTTAAGTAGAAGCCCCATCGGATGACATCTGAATGAAACAAGGCAATCCATAAGGAAGTCTACAAGCTCACAGAGGCAGGAATACTCAGAAAGGTCGAAAGCCCATTGTGGATTACTAATCCAATTGCAATCCAACGAAGAGATGGAGAATGGAAAATACAGGTTAACTTCAAAGACATCAACAAAGCTTGTAAAAAAGAAAGCTACTTGTTAATAGAAAAACAACAACCATTGTCTGAAATGCGTTGGGAATGTTTCTTTAGTATGGACAAGGGATGCCATCAAATACTGATGGCAAAAGAAGACGAAGAAAAAACAGCCTTCCGAATAGGTAGGAGCACTTACTGCTTCAGAAGAATGCCTTTCGGTTTAAGGAATACTGAGGCCACTTACAATAAACTAATAGGAAGGGTCTTCGAAAAACAGATAGGGATAAACCTGAAAGTTTTCAAAGGATACTTGGTTATGCAAATCAAGACAAAGGAGGATCTCCTCTATGATGTCGAAGAAATCCTTATACAGCTAAGGAGGATAAACCTAAAGCTGAATCCCAAGATGTGCTCCTTTGGTATTGAAAAGAAAGAGTCAAACGAATGTCCATTCGTAAAGCGAAGGATCCAGGCGGACCTAGACAAAGAAAGGATACCCCCAAATAAACAAGCTTGGGGATCACTAGGGAAGGTTAACGGTCTGCAAGACAAGTTGGAAACACTGAAGGCATTTTTGTTGAAGGGTGTCAATAGGTCTTCATCTCTCTATAGAGTCCGCAATGAAGTCATTGGCAACATATCCTATCAATGGAACAGGGAAGCCGAAACGTCCTTCCAAATATGGAAAAATTGCATGGAGATCTTGCCAACGATTATGACGCCAACCAGAGGCGAAATTTTTCTCCTACATATAGCTGTTTCCTTTGACGAAATTGGCGCAATGCTCTTCGTAGATAGAAGAGGCTTATAGATACCAATATATTTCGTTAGTAGGGCTCTTCCAGATGTAGAACGAAGCTATGTAGTGTCGGAAAAGTTAATCTTAGCCCTGGTTCATGCCACAAGACGTCTTCGAAGATATTTCGAAGATCACGCCATCAAAGTACTCACAGATAAGCCAATGGAAAGGACACACCTAAACCCTGGTAGCTCACGGAGAACCGACAAGTGGGCTAGGGAATTGGAAGATTATGACAAAGAATATGGGGATGGCAATCTCTTTGTAGGTCAGAATGATGAGCCACCAGAAGAATGTGAATCAAATATGTCTTCCAACAAAAAACCTCTCCAGGCTAAACGAGAAAGAGGACACCACTTAGGTGATTCAAAGACGCGTGTAGCCTAACACATTCAGAGACAAAGCGAAAAACTCTTCAAACTTGGTTTCGATGCTGAGACAGAATAGCAGGCTTCAACAAAGTGACAAGGAGTAACACATCTTTTACTCTCCAAGAAACAAAGCTCGTAGCGATATGCTACCCGTTTAAAGTTTCAAGCATAATAAACGATGGACCCTTCTTACATCCGATTCGAGAAAAGATGTATGGAACAGGTCAAAGTGACGAAGTTTACGCGTCAGCAACCCTCCTCCAACATACAAATGGATTGCCACATCTTTTGTAAGTTTTTAAAGCAAGATTTGCTATTAGATGATTTTTCATTTATGTATTCTAACAAAGGGAAAGAAGCATTAAGGGTAGATGTCTTTATCTTCATTTCTTTAAATGATGTAATTCTCCCTACCCGATTAATGACATGATGCATTCCCTCAAAATCTCTTGTCTTGTTCAATACAACTAAGATTTTATTAAACCAAGTATTTAGAGTTCAATGTTCAAAGAATGTACCAAGATAGTCTTATCTTGAAAAGCATTACACAAAATTCACATTAACTTTCCTAAGGGTCTTAGGGTATTCGAAGCCCTCTGTACTGAAAGGATAAAGTCAGAGTGGGTCGCAACCCTCTGTCGGCAGTCAAATTATACAATCGCCTAAAAACTCTTGGTTTAACATTTAAAGGGTAATCACTATAACCCTAACATATCTATCAATTACAGATAGAGAAAAAATATATATCACATCAAAAGCAAGAACATACTCCCTTATGCATATATAGTACGTAACATATATAGTTGATGCTAAATAGATAAGAAACATTGTCTAGGCCCAGGGCCACATAAACATAACATACAAATTGTTCAAAGGCATAAATTTATAAAGTCAAGAGGGCGCATGCTACCCTTGGAACCAAATTACTGCCAACATAGCATCCTTCACTTACCAGCAGAATGGGACTTTCTTGTTGGATTAGGGCAGGACCGTTGGGACATGACTCAGACTGGGGCTTCTCAAGCTCTACCTCGGAGTGTTGCATACAGGAATCCTTGTCAAAAGGAGATGAGAGCTTCTCAGGAGTTGCTTCAGGAGACAACGCCTTCTCAGGAGTAACCTTCGGTGAGGAAGCTTTCTTAGGAGTGTCCCTTCTACTTGAAGATGGTGGCTTCACCCTACGGGGCTTCATAGAAAGGAGGGTGTCAACAGAAACCATGGGATCTTTGGTGGCCTCACGAAAGAAGGGGTACTCTACTGTCACTACGGCATTGCTGGCCTCATCATACTCCCTCTCATGAGTAGAGCGGTAGTAAGTAACTTTTGATAGATCCACTGGCTTACCAGTTGCAGCAATTTCCTCAAGAGTGATAAATTTCCCATGATACATTGCAGCGTTAATTAAACCTGCTATCATTCTCCCAACCTCGTCGCTATGATACAATTCCATAGCAATATACGGAACCACCTTAGATACAACCGCATCCCTATCTTTTTTCAAAGCCTTGTGCTAATGCTTCAGACCATCCAACTCCTCTCAGAGCTTGATCTCCTTCCCCTGGAGTTCTACTCTATCGGATTCCAGTTCCTCACATTTGGACTTCAAAGCAACGATTTCCTCCTTATACTCACCAACCTTTGCTTCCTCTGCATGCAGCTTCTTGCATTCAGACTGAGCATCCTTGAGCTTCTTTTCAAGGCTTCGGACATCTTTTCGAAGATCCAACACCATGGGATTTTTCTCCACGTCCTCTAAGGCCTCCTCACACTTAGCTTGCAGATCTACAAACTCTTGATCCTTTTTATTCTACTTAGCAAGAATGGTATCTATTTTTTCACGAGCTCTTTGCCGAGTGCGGACCAAATCCCTGGTGCGATCATTCATGTGATTGTCCAAAACCACCTGCCTTGTATAGCTTTTGTCATGCAAGTCACATAGATCCTCCATAGACGTGTTACCCAAAACTTCTCTCCAGCTAGGAGGGGTAACCTTTTCAACTAGTTGATGGCAAGCAAGGGCACTCGGAAGCTCCTTCGTATTGGACAAACCTACAAGGAGAAAGGATTCGTTAGTCGCATGCACAGTTACATTTATTTCAGATATACGACTTGTACTTACCATGAATGTATTCATCAAGAACCTCAACAACATTCTGAATAGCCTTGCCTTTCAGGCCTTTCTGCCTTGTAGTCCTGGAGATAGGAGTGGGCATCACAAGTTTCCTTTTTGGATTTGACTTGAGGGCCTTCGCCTCCATTCCCTTCCTGCTCCTCACCCTATCAACTATGCCAGATGACCCTACGATTGTCACCGACTCCTCATCGGAGGGTGGGTCGTCCGAGTCTTCGACATTCTCCACAAGTTGTGGTGCTTCCTCAAGGGCTAATTGTATTTCAGGCTTGGGGGCTTTGCAGAAGCAAGGGGTTCCACAACAAGGGCATCCACATCATTGTTGTTTACAGAAACAGATGGAGAGCCTACTCCATAGCTAACCTCTTAGGGATCTTTTGGTAGAAAACTCGTTTCCCTTGCTCCACCGACTACAACAAAGTTCCTGAAGGCCATATCTGCAAACAAGGAAGAAAATAATAAACATAATTAGATAAGTCATTTTAAATTATTGAAATAGGAATGTCCATAATTTCTCCATCAAAAATAATTTCAGGCTCCTGTGGAGAATACTCCCAACGTTCAACTATCCCAGCCATATACAAGATAGGCTCAGGGAGTATTTGCACATTTACTGGATGGCGAGCATGTCTTTGGTACATTGGATTCCTTCGAACGGTATAAGGAAGCTCATCATTAAAGCGTCTCTTATCATATCTATACGCTTCATCCAACAACGCAGGGTAGTCAGGAGGTATAATTGTATCTTGAATGAAAAAGAAACTCCCTTTCCAATCAGATATATTTGTGATTGGTTTTAACAGCAAGAGGGGCACATCAGCTTCTGCCCTTTTAGCCAAGGTTAACCAATTTTTGGCAGGATAAAGGTTCATAAAACCCCTTAGTACATTCAGCGATGGTTCATAGCCAAAGGCTTTACACATTACAATGTATGTGGTGAGTTTGGCTAAGCCAAAAGGGTTAAACCTAGAAATATGCACCTTGTAATATTGCATAAACTCCAAAATCAAGGGATGAATCGGTATCCTTAGGTTTGACAGAGTTAACGCATGAGTATAAAGCCCTACAAAGCCCTCTGGGGCATCAAAATTATTTTGGTGCTTACTGGGGAGCATAATTTTATACTTTTTGGGAATGGGGTAGTGATTGAGAAAGTTTTGTAATGCTTCTTTGATTAAAGTACATTTTTGTTCTTTGATTATAAATTTTGCATTCATACTCATATTGTTAAATCGACAGTAACGTTTAAAAACAATTAAGAAAAAACTTTACCTTTGAAACGAAGGATGTGAGTGAAGCAGGGTCGTACTTTTGATCAAAGAAGTTATCTAAGAATGTGACTGTGTGTAATTTTGGGCGAAAGTGATCTAGGGTTTTAGGGTGAAAATCTTTTATACCGCCGCTTCTTTAGATCTGAATCGTACATGTGTTTTTATGATATGCAGCTATCCGGATTTCAAAAGAGTTTATGGTTTTTGAAATGACTTTTACGAAAACCAATACTTATGCTTTAAGACCTTGGTTACAAGTGGGTTGGGGCAGTAATTGCCGCATTTAATGCGCAATTAGTTATGTAAGTACGAGTTTTTTTCAATTTTTATTAATATTATTGTCTTGAATATAGTTTGGACGATTAGAGTCGTAAGCAACGTACCTTTGTACATGTACATCACTCTCTACTGGGGGGCTTGATGATGTACCCTCCGGTTAGCTTGAAGGGCTTCCCTTCGAGTCTGCTCAAAACCTACATAATCGCAAGCTCTAGCTAGCCTCCTTAATCCTTTTTGGGCTTAAAACTAATCTCTTATGATCTAGTTACCAGATGGGAATTCGCCAAACGAAGGTATAAGCCCTCCGGGGTACACTTCAATAAACATAAGATGGAAAGAGGGCAAGACCAAGTTTTACCCACGTCCCCCATCTTATCCATGTTCTCTCTTCTTCCTTGACTGACCCGTTAATTCAGGAAGAGTGGACATCCAGCCCTAGCGGTTAACCATAAAATAATAGGACACTCCCATGATCTCCTACAAACGTGAAAATACTCCCCAAGGCTGTTTCCCTATAAATAGTCTTGGACGAGTTTCAGTTCTGGTATGAAATTTCAACTACTCTACTTAACTACATTTAACCTACATTATCATACCAAATACTTATTCACCAGAGGTGGTTCGCAGGGCCCAACCCCTGTGCAATCACTTAACGTAGTGTCTTTGTATTTCTTAGTTTTAGGTTAGACACAAGCTTAGCTCAACCACAACATCCCCTATATCCTTTGATCATCATTGAAGGCCTGGTCGTGCAAATTATTGTACAATCACATATCAAGATCACTTCTGTCACAAGCTTTAATAAGATCTTCAAATTGAATGAAAGATGAAGTTTCACCTCCCAATCTTGTTATCTTCCATGTTGGGGCAAAATTCTTTGTTGTGTATTCTTCCCAATCAATAATTGGATGTCTTACTTGTATAGGATCTGGATAGAAATCTTCTTCCTTTATCACTATCATAGCACTCAGTTAATCTTCTGTAAGTTTCTCATATTGAGATTCTTCTTCTTGAGCAGATCTTGTCTTTTTAGTGACTTTCTGTTCAGAAGTTGTAGCTTTCCTTTTAGACTTAGGAAATCTTCTTTCTTCTTCTTCAAAATCAATAGGAATAAAATCACTATCTTGTCTTTTGAGCCTATAAAAGATCCCTTCAATCCTATCATGAGACATGCCTTTGAATTGAGACATTTTCCAATTCCCAACATGACAGCAATAAGTCTTCATCTCTGCAATCACTTGTGTCTTCGTTGGTTGTCTTTGCTTCTTTTGACCTTTTCTGACTTTTCCAATAACCTCATCAAGTGCTTGTTGATTCTTCATTTGGATAAAATCAGCTAATTGAGCTGATCTCTGTTCTTCTGTCAAAGTCTTGTTAGCAACAAGCTCAATTACCTTCTTCTTGACCACAAGATCATTGACAATCAAATATTCAATCTCTTCTTCAGTTGGCACATAGGTGAACATTGGAGCCTTTTCTTTGAGAATTGTAGGTGGAACAGTGGAAATTAGATTAGATGTAATGGTTGTAGTGGTTTCCAACTTATCCAACCTTTTTACCTCCCTGAAACTTGCAATTTCTTCCTCATCTTGTCTTTTCTTCTTTTAGTTTCATCTTTCACTAATTTTCTTGCAACTTCAGCATCATAATCTATCTGAGCTTGTTCCCTTTTAGAAATCTTCCTTGGTTGCTCAGTTTCTTTACTAGTCATGACTGCTTTACCTTTCTCTGCTCTAATTCTTTCAGCTTCTTCTTCTGCAGTGGTAAAATTTTGACCAGCAATGGGAACCATAAGCTCATCAGTGAAAAGGTTTTGTGGAACTCCAACTGTTTCATCAATCTTCAAATCTTCAGTGCCATAATCAAAGTCAGCATCAAAGTCATAATCATCTTCAAAATCAATTTTCTCCCCTTAGTTTCAGCATCTGTCTTCCTCCCCTGTTTGGAAGAATTTCTCGAATCTTCACTAAAACCTTCTGAAGCAACATCTTGAGGTGAGGATGAAGATGAAAACACAATTTTGGCAGATCTTTGCTTCTTTAACCCTTGAACTTCTTCCTGCAAATTCTTAAGCTCTGCTTTCAATTGAGCAAGCTCTGTGGCATGTTGTTGCTTTTTTTGTGCCAGTTCTTTCTCCAGAGCTTGAACCTGTTTGATTAAGTTGCTACAAAGTTCCATCAATTCATTAGTTTGCACAATGCCATGAACACTTCCAACTGTGTGACCTGTTGGGAGAGGTGAATCATAGGGCATTGATTCAAGCTCTTCTCTAGTTGGACTAGACTGAAGCCTAGAACCACCACTGCTTGTTCCTAAACCAAAATGCTCAGAATCAGGCAATGTTGTGATGGGAGGAGGTGGCTGTTTTTGCCTCCTCTCATAAGTGTGAGTAACTGCAGGGGTTTGCTGAATAGGTGGAACAACAATAGTGGGTGTGTGTTGGGATAAAACTGGGATTGTTGCATCTTCACCCTGTACCTATGAAATCTTTGAAAGAATTTGAGGAAAAAGTGGTTTAAACTCCCCATTCCATCCTTCTGAAGCCTTATTCATATTTTGAAAAACTTTTGGCTTGAGACAGGGGGTTATATAAACTCTTTTGTGGGGTTTCAGTGGAAATTCATTAACCACTGCTTGGACAAACCTTGGATACATAAAAAATTTATATGAACTCTTTACATTGCCTTTCATACTATTAAAAATAAACTTTGAAAAATTGAAAGTCCTATTTATGGCTAAGTAAACCAAAGGGTAAGCCATTGTTGAACTGAATTGTTCATAAGAAGTTTTCTTAGGACTTAGACAATGAAAAAGAGTATGAATTAAAAACCTCCAATGGGGACAAAAACATCCTTTTCTGAAAGTAACCTTTTTATCAGATGTATCATACCCCATTGTTGAAAGATGTTTATGAATGTCTGAATTAGGTAATGTGATGATACCATTGAGATCATCCAATTGGAAAATTCTCATCAAGGATGACTTAGTAACATCAATGGTTACCCCATCCACTGTGGCTCTAAGAGTTTCCACAGATTCATATGTGTCTCCCTGTTCAATGGTTATGGACTCCATAGTGTTCCAGAACTGTTTGATTTGAGAGACATAGATTGTGGGATTTAGAGTTAAAGCATACCTAATATGGGTAGTGTTGAGAAAATCCACAATCTGATGAAAAACAAGGCCACTCTTTTCATTTGACTTCTGCAAGTAGGCCACTTGGTTGTGCTCATCTGCAAAGTGTAATATTGCCATAGTATTGTGATAAAAAGATGAAAGTTTTAGTACTCTTGAATGATGATCACGCCGGATGAGAGATAAATTTATACTAGTAGGGTTTTGTGAAGAATGCATAATGAGAATTATCTTTAGAATGTATTTATCTTTGGAAAAAGAATAAATTAAAATAGGTAAGTGGGTAGCTCTCAAAAGTTTAACCCTATTAATATGGAAAACACGGTTATTCTCAACGGCTAGTAAAAAATAAGATTACTGACACAACAGTTGCAACAGCTAGTTCACCAGTGGTAAAAATTGCACTTGTAGTGGTAACTGTGAACTAGCAGTGGTAATTTTTCACAAAAATTTTCAAGAGCAGTGGTAAGTAAATCAAGTAAAAATTCGCTGCTCTAAGCATAGTTTTTAGTAAACTATCAGCTATCAATGGATTTGATATGTCTTTACCATGAGCCGTTTGTTATGGACTAGCCAACTCTTCATCACTTGGAATATGGTGAGTTGATAACCACATAGTTTTTGGTAAATTATCAACCATAAACGGATTTTTTAAGTCTTTACCAGTAGCCGTTTGCTCTGGACTAATTGATTCTTATGTGGATTAGACATGGTGAATCAATAACCATTTTTTATGTGTCTAAGTTACACACCATGTGATCAACTCTCAGCAAGAATATTGGTTATTTAACTACGTATGTTAGTATAAACCATATAATATCAATAACCAAAGTCTAACCATAGTTACTTTTTGACAAGCCACTATTCCTAAAACTATCTTCCAAAAGTCAACCCGATATAGTAAATAATGCCCCTATTTACTACCCCAAACTACCAAGACAGATAAGATCAATTACTTCTCTTAAATATCCCTAGGGTTTGACTTTGCCTATAAAAAGGGCTTGAATCAACACAAATCTTCACCAAAACTTGTCTTTAACATCACAAACCCAAAAATCATCATGAGCTGGTTTCCACTCATCTACATCTCTTCAGATGATTCATCTGATAGAGAGATAAGTTACTATTCAGACTTTGAACAGGAATCCTATGGATGGGGTGATTATTTTCCTATATGTGCTTCAAGCTCTACAAACATGAAGCCAAACAAAAAGATTTCTACCCCTTGTCCAATGAGCCATACACCTTGTCCAAGGAGCTACCAAAGGCACTGATAACAACCCTTGAATCAGCAATGGTGAATATGAAGTGGCCTTCACCAGAAAAGCCTGCAAGACTCCAAAAGCCACCAAAACAAGTGCGAGGTCTTGCTTGCCCAAGGAAGCAATTTTCCTTTGAAAACAAGAGGAAGAGTGCCCAGAAGGCTAAGCATGACTACCAGGGGAAGGGCAAGAAGCCAATGGAGTAGCTGCTGTAGGGTGTAGGGTGTTAGGATCTGTGTCTTTGGTATTTGTTTCATGTACTCTCAGTCTGTTGGATGTAACTTTTGAATGGTTTCTTGAATGAATAAAGTTACTTTATTTTTCTTGTTTCCACTGTGAGAGTAATTATTTCCACTACTTGATATATATTTCCACTTTTGTCTTTATCTGCTGCACTAAAGTTAGTGGACAAACATATACAAACAGATATGACAATTTAAGTACCAAAAACCTCCCCTCACACAAAAAGCTTTTAGACATCAAAATTTTATGGGTTAAGCATTCCAATACCTGTTACCAAGTACTGAAATCTTCCCACATCAAGTCCTTTTGTTAATAAATCAGCATAGTTGTCATCAGTATGAATTTTGACAACTTGAATAAGCTTTTTCTCATAACAATCTCTTATAAGTGATGTCTAATTTCAATATTTTTAGTTTTAGTGTGTTGAACATGATTTTTAATTATGCATATGGTACTGCTATAGTCAATGAAAATAATGGTGTTCATGAAATTGTACCCATAGTCCAAAAGTTGATTTCTAAGCCATAAAACCTGAGCAGAACAGCTTGCAGCAGCAACATACTCTGCTTCAATGGTTGAAGTAGCCACCATAGTCTGTTTCTTGCACTACCATGACACCAATCTACATCCAAGAAATTGACATCCCCCTGTGGTTGACCTTCTATCCAAACTTGCACCAACATAGTCACTATCTGAGTAGGTAACCAATTACATAGGAGGTACCCTTGGATACCACAATCCTAGATTAGGATATGTCTTCAAGTATCTGAAAATCTTTTCCACTTCAGCCAAGTGTAAGGTCTTTGGAGTAACTTGATACCTTGCACAAATACACACAGTAAACATAATGTCTGGTCTAGATGATGTAAGATACATCAAAGAACCAATCATTGATATGTAAGTGTGGACATCAACTTCTTCTCCACTATCATCCTTCAAGAGAAGATGTGTAGTCTTATCAGCAGGAGTGGTTGAAGGCTTGGCATCAGTAAAGTGGAACTTTTTGATAATTTCAGCCACATATTTGTCTTGACTGATAAAGATTCCATCTTGTCTTTGTTGTACTTGAAGTCCCAAAAAAAAAAAGTTCCCCCATAGAACTCATTTGAAATTCATCCTTCACCAGCTTCTCAAATTCTTTGCACATCTCTGGCTTTGTGGAGCCAAAAATAATATCATCAACATAAACTTGAACCAACAGGATATCATTTTTGTCTTTCTTGATGAACAAAGTTTAATCAATCTTCCCTCTATGAAACCCATTATTCAAAAGATAAGTAGCCAGGGTTTTATACCATTTTCTTGGAGCTTGATGTAAGCCATAAAGAGCCTTGACTACTTTATAGACTTTATTAGGATGTTCAGGATCTTCAAAGCCTGGAGGTTGTGAAACAAAGACCTCCTCATCAATCTTTCCATTAAGAAAAGCACTCTTGACATCCATTTGATATACAGTGAATTCCATAAAATATGCATATGCCAGGAACAATCTAATACCCTCAATCCTTGCAACTGGAGCAAAAACTTCTTCAAAGTCAATGCCCTCTTCTTGAGTGTAACCTTGAGCAACTAATCTAACTTTATTCCTGATAACAATGCCTCTTTCATCCTTCTTGTTTCTGAAGACCCATTTTGTACCAATAACCTTCATATCATCAGGTAGATCACAAAGAACCCAAACCTTCTAAAGCTTGAATTGAAGCAATTCCTCTTGCATAGCCTCTACCCAGCTTGATTCTGCCAGTGCTTTTTGCACATTCTTAGGTTCTTCTTGAGATAGAAAACAGAAAAACAAGCATTCATTCTTCTTTATATGTTTCTTGGACTTATAAATTTCACTAATGAATCCATGATCATTGGCCATCGTTGTTTGTTTTCTGGTCTTCACTCCTGATTGTAATTCACCAATTACATTATCAAGGGGATGAATTTTGTGAATTGAAGCCTAAGGAGTATGTGAAACATCATATGTAGAAGGCATATTTGTGATTTCCACATCAAATATGATAGTTTCCTAAGCAACAGAAGTAGAATTTTCCACATTTGGGCTGTCAATGGAAACTTTTGGTGTAACAGTGGAAAGTGGTTTTCCAGCGCTTTCAGGAATGTCCTCGCCACCATAAATATTGTCGTATTGCCTAGATCCAATTCTGACGCTGTCATGTGTAAACTCCCTCTTAGCCGTCTCTTGTGTTTTGTACGTGACGGCCTTGGTGACGCCGTCACTTGTAAATCCTCAAAAACATTTTGGCGCATCATGTGTAACTTGATTATCCACTTCATTGCCAATGAGTGATGGCGTCATAAGCAAATCCTGATGCCGTCAGGTACTGTTTTCAGCATGAATTAGAGACTTCATCTTTCTCTTCACTTTTTCGCTCCAAAAACGTCCAAAATGCTTCTTTTACCAGATTTCTTCTCCAAAGTACCAAAAATGACAAAAGGAACAATTTAGGGCAATATTTGATCAATTAATCTCGACTTTGGGCTTAAATGACCCCCTAAAAGCGGTACACTTTTCGTCTCATCACTTAACTATCACTGCCAGACTTAACTTTTTACTGGCAGTACTAACTAGCCTACCAGACTTTATAATATCACTGATAGACTTAATTCTGGTTTACAATAATTCCCAACAATCCTCCACTAACTTGATCTTCATACTTCATGAAATTCAAGGTTCTTTCTTTATAAGCTTCCTGAGGATGTTGTAGTCTAACTTCTTGGAATTATTCTTGAACTACAACTCTTTAAACTTCATAATTTGATGTTTATAGCATCTCATATCAACAAATCTTTATACCATATGATCTTTGCAACATCATTGACTGTTTGTACATCAATTCATAAAGTTTTATACTATTCTCATCACTTCTAGCTGTGTTAACTCCTGTGAGAGGTGAATCGTTGAAAATTTTATGGATTTGATGTCTCTTTACCAGTTAGCCATTAACTCTGGACTAGAGTAGCCAATGTTTGGTGTAAACCATGGTACATTGATAACCATTTCAACTCTTTATTCATGGAACATGGTGATTTAAAATACCATATGATTTTTAGTAAATCATCAGCTATCAATAGGTTTGACCTGTCTTTACCAAAAGCCGTTTGCTTTTGGACTAGCCAATTCTTTGATTGACTTAAGTCATCATCCTGGTGAATTGATAACCCGTTATGGATTTCCACATCCTTTACCACCATAATCTTGTGGGCTAGCCAACTCTTCACTATCATGGATATGGTGAATTGATTACCATATAATTTTTGGCAAATTGTTAGCCATAAATGGATTTGAGATATCTTTACCAAGAGCCGTTTGCTTTGGATTAGCCAGTCCTTATGTGTGTTAGACATGGTGGACTGAAAACCATTTTTTGTGTTAGTACAAAGTACCTTCACCAAGTACAGCTCCTTCTCAAACTCCATTTATCCTGTGCATCAACCTAGAAAATTCTTTCAAACACCTTAATTAAATTCCTTCTATGCTTGCCTCTCAATTAGTTTAATAAGCTGATAACACACTTCATCCTTATGATCTCCCTGGAGTTTCTTTTCTAGCATTACCTTGCATACGCTGGGAGGTAATGGATACTCCACCTCTGTCAACATGTATATGTGTGCAGTTTCCAAGGAAAGACAATGAACTGCACAAGTATGGAAATATCTCCATCTTATTAACTCTTGTTGATAAAGTAGTTTCCATTCTTCATCCTGTGGAGATGGTGGATCAAACATAGTCTTGAGATCCCCTCATAGTACTCTTCCAAATCCTTTTTCCGGTCTGCTCTCTCCATACTTGATCATCATTAGCTTGTATAACTCCTTGAGACCATATCTTGTCAAATCATTAAGTAACCCTGGAAAATTAACATAAACAGTATTTGTATTATCTTCCCTGATTATTTGATAAGCCCCTTTCTCACCAGTTTTAATGATCTACCATTTGACAATCTTGGCAGGTTGTGCTGATCCTTCAGTGATTGAACCCATTGTCAATGAATTAGAAGAAGGATCTTCTACCTTTTCATCCAAATAGTCTTACACATCCTCTTTAGTAACTGACTTACCCTTCTTAGCCACACTTTTTCTTCTATTCCACTTCAAAATAGGTTTCTCAACTTCCACTTCTTTCTTTACAAATTCTCCTCTTGAATTATCATGTACCTCTTCAACATTAATGACTTTCTGCTTTTTGACTTCTTCAGGTTGAAGTGTTGTACCAGGTCTCTTCAAGTTGTAGGTTGTTGCCTCTAGCTATGAATCCATACGGATGAACCTTTGAACATGCCTTACACACTTTTCAAATTCTTCCTTGAGTTAATCATGAGTTAACCTTCTGAGCTGTGTTATTGATGAGACGAAAAGTGTACCGCTTTTTGGGAGTCATTTAAGCCCAAAGTCGAGATTATTTGATCAAATATTGCCCTAAATCGTTCCTTTTGTTATTTTAGATACTTTTGAGAAGAAATCTAGAAAAGGAAGCATTTTGGATGTTTTTGGAGCGAAAAAGTGAAGAAAACGACAAAGTCTCCAATTTATGCTGAAAACAGTACCTGACGGCGTCAGGATTTGCTTATGACTCCGTCAACCTTTGATAATGAGGTGGATAATCAAGTTACACATGACGCGCCAGAATGATTTTTGATGAATTACACGTAACGGCGTCACCAAGGCCGTCACGTACAAAATGCAAGAGATGGCCAAGATGGAGTTTACACATGACAGCGTCAGAATTGGATCTAGGCAATACGATAATATTTATGGCGGCAATTTGATGGCGTGAGAACTTACTCTTGACGCTGTCAAACCCAATTCTCTATAAATAGTTTTTGATTTTTCATTCATTAGTGTGCAACTTTGAGAGGAGAAACCCTAGACGAATTTTACCTTATTTTTAAGGGTTTCAAACCCTTGTTTCATCCATGCTTAATTGAAGATAAGTTTTCCAATAATCATTCAATATGTCTATGTGTTGTTTGAAATTATCTTATGCTTGTCTTCACTTTAACATGCTAGGCTAGGTTTTCTTTGTGTTTGCTTAGATGTAATGAAACTTAGATATTGATTATTGGTTGGTTGTTTGTTTATAATTGTTGTGGATGAATGATTTCGATGTTAGGCTTAAGAAAACTAGCAGACTTCCAATTGGTAACTTGCTTGAACGTCTTAAGAAAGTTTATAATTGTTGTGGATGAATGATTTTGATGTTAGGCTTAAGAAAACTGGCAGACTTCTAATTGGTAACTTGCTTGAACATCTTAAGAAACTTGATCGGATGTGTACTACGATAAACTGGTTATATTTAATGCATAGGTAACTTCTAATGAGGCCATGTTAGAAGCTAGTAGTCGGCTCGACATAGGAAGAGGTAGAATCTTAAAGAGTTAGGGAAGATCGAACACGGCCCTACGAATGGTATTAAGGAATATAACCCGTCATCCATGCAATTATAACAAATTAATCAACCGGTAAAAGATAGCTAGGGAGTAGTGATATCTAAGTAAACACATTTTCTCTTATTATTGTTTTCTCCACATTTACTTTAGTATTATTTTATTTTATTTTGTTTACATTCGTAGTAATTTGGGTTAGTTGACTAGCAACTAATTCCGCCCATTCTTCCAAAACCCGAGATTTTTACTTACTTTCCATAAAATATAAAAATACAAAAAGAATCATCCCTCACCTCTAGACCTAGATTAATTGAGTTTTAACCCTAACGAACGCTATTCTTTGAGTTGAACGATTAATCCCCCGGTACTTGCCACTAATCTATACTACAACGGTCAGGTACACTACCTGGTGGGGATTGCAAGCTTCTCAAGATCCCTTGAGAGGTAAAACCTTTTGCAAGGTTGCAAAACCACACATCAGTTATCTTCCAATTTTCTCCTTGGCTCTTCACATAGTTAATCATATACTCACTCTGTTCACCCTTGGTTAGAGGCCTATTTCTTCTTTTTCTTTTTCTTTGCTCCCTTATTAGCCTCTTCTTTTCACTTATTAGTTCTACCATCTTCTTGGCTTAATCTTCACTTTCAATATAACCCAAAATGTCTCTGTTTACTTCAAGTTTAGCTCTGATCATATCCCAATCTTTATCTTTATAGAACTTAGCAGCCTGTTGCACCTGTTCCATTCTCTTCTTCTGTGTTTTCAGATGGCTGCTCAAGTCCTTCTGCCATTCTCCTAGCAATCTCTGCATGTTTTGCTTGTAATGCAGCAAGTCTTTCTTCTTCAGATTTATCTTCAAACTGAAGTCTTGCAATCTCAGCTAAGGTAGCTTGTTCTTCTCTGAGTTACCTCTTGCTTTCCTTAGGTTGAAAGGTCTCTTCAAGTATTTGATTGCCTTCTCTTTGAGTACTAACAGGCTTATCTAGATCACCAAAACTAACTTATGCAGCTGACTTAAATTTATCATCGGTAGACTTAACTTGATCAGCACTAGCAGACTTAACCACTTCAGCAGACTTAACTTCTTCTGTCACCAACTTCTTTCTTAGCCTTATCTTCTTATGACTTTGACTAAGATTTTTAGCTAGAATCTCTGCTGCTTCTAATCCTTGAAGGCTAATTTCTATATCCCTAAAGGATCTTCCTTGAGTAGGAGTCTGAAATGCTTTCTCTTCACCCAAATTCCTCCCATGTTTGGAAGAATTTTCTGCTTCAGTACCCTCTTCATCGGTAAACACAACCCCTTTCTCTTTCATAATCACTTCCCTCTTCTTGACCCTTCTGACTAGAGTTACAATAGCAGATTCCATGGTCTGTTTGGTTTCTTTCAAGTCCTTTTCCGATACAACTATCTTGTTAATGAGTTGAGGAACTAGCTGGGTGAGATCTTCCATAGTCATAGGTCTGGGTTCCTCCTCATGTCGTGGAGTTAGAACCTGGGTTTCGGAGATTGGAGATGCCTGTTTGGGTGATGAAGTAGATGAAGGTGGTTGTGGTTTAGGTGATAGTTGATGGTGTTCAGGTGAACTAGATGATCCAGGTTCATGAGTAGGCTCCTCTTCTTCATTCAATGGTTGGGAGTCAGCTTCACTTGCAGAGGATGAGGATGATGTACTTGCACTGTTAGAACCAGCAGGCAACATAGCAGCTAATAATGGCTTATGTGCCTCCTTAAAGCCCCTTTGCATGTTATTAAAAACCTTTTTATTAAATGGGATAGCCAAGTATGGAATTTTGCTATGTGTTTCTACACCCAAAATCATTTGTAGAAAATGTAGGTACATCAAAAACTTGGTTTTGCTTTTGGAGTTTGCAATCATTGCATCAAAAATATATCTTGAAAAGTTAAAAATTCTATCAGTGGATAGACAGACCAAAGCAGAAGCAATGTTGCTCCCAAATTAATTGGTCCCATCCACCACTTTTAGAACTTAAACAATGAAGCAAATGATGGAGTAAAAATTGCCATTGGGGTGTTTAATGGCTTTTCCAAAATGTAAAATTCCCATCAGCGGGATACCCAATGTCCTTCAACCCTTTAAAAATCTCATCATTTGGCAACATTGTAGTCCCTGAGGTATCATCCAATTGAAGATTACTTCGAATGGTTGCCTGTGACTGAATACTCAAGGGCATATATGATTACTTTGAATGGATGCCTCTGTGACTAAATACTAAAGTACTAGTCTTCAAAAACTGTTTGACTAGGGAATCATAGATAGTAGGATTATGAGTAAAAGCATACCTGATGTGAGATCCCTTTAAAAAATCTACTATCTGATGAAAATCATTCCTTCCCTCTCGTTTCTTCAAGAAACGCACTTGATTGTATTTATCACAGTATTTCATTCTAGCCATTGAGATTAATTGTAAAAGAAGTTTTGAAAATACTGAGATAAAAGTCATGGTAGGGTTTAAGAATGGTTGTGAAAACAGAGTACGCGATATTGTTGCTGTGAATAAATGATTTGTTACTTTGAAGTTTAAATGGAAGTAAATAATAGATAAGAATAAAAGAAATTAAATCTTATCCTTATTTACCTTTTAGCGCCGAAAAATAAGTAATGGTACTATTCAAACAGTAAAAATCATTTCGCATATGACCAATACTAACTGTAACATAAATTACACTACCAAACTTAAAATTGGTCAACCAGTACTAACTGATGACTCACCAGACTTAACCAATTTTGACCCACATGACAGACACTTACATACAACCAAAAGACATCAGCAAGACTCCATGCATCTCCAATCCATGCTTTTCCTGGAAAAATAAGTCTAAAACTAAGAAAACATACAATACTATGGTGATAAAAACAAAACTAACTACCAGACCTAAATTTTGAACTACCATAATTAATTCTAAGTACGAGTATTAACTTCATAACCAGAACTAAGACTTTACAAACTATACATTTAACCTCCCCTTAAATATAGCTATGGGTTTACCATACCAATATTAACCATTAAGTAGTTAAATCTTGGTCCATCAAAAGCTTTGGTCAATAAGTCAGCTACATTAAAATCTGTGTGTATCTTTTCCACCCTAATCAATTTCTTTTCAAAGCAATCTCTTATAAAGTGATGCCTAATTTCTATGTGTTAAGGCTTAGAGTGGTACACTGGATTCTTTACAATGCAAATGGTGCTTTCATTATCAATGTTGATTCTATTATTCATAAAGTTCAAACCATAATCCAACATCTGATTTTGAATCCACAATACTTAACAACAGCAATTTGCATCAGCTACATACTTAGCTTCAATTGTAGAGGTAGCCACTATGGTTTGCCTCTTGCATTGCCATGAGATCAGTCCCCTTCCAAGAAATTGACAACCACCTATTGTAGACTTCCTATCAAGACTTGCACCAGCATAGTCACTATCAGAATAAGCTTCCAGGTCAAATGATGACTCTCTAGGATACCAAAGGCCCAAATTGGGTTTACCCTTAAGGTATCTAAAGATTCTCTTCACAACATGAAGATGTGAAGTCTTGGGAGTAACCAGAAATCTAGAACAAGCACACACTGCAAACATAATGTCAGGCCTAGAGGTAATTAGGTACATAAGAGATCTTATCATGGATCTGTATAAGTGCACATCCACATCCTCAGCCTCTTCATCTTTTGTCAATGGTACCTTGTTCTCCATTGTAGTGACTACAATCTTCACATTGGCAAGATCAAACTTCTACATCATCTCAGTAACATACTTGTCTTGAGAGATAAAAAGTCCATCAGGCTTTTGGTTGACTCGCAAGCCAAGAAAGAATGTGAGTTCTCCCATTGAGGTCATCTGAAATCTCCCTTTCATTAAGGCTTCAAACTTTTCACACCAAGACCTTCTTGTAGAACCAAAAATGAGATCATCCACATATACCTGGACAAGTATGATATCCTTCTTGTCCCCTTTGATGAACAAGGTATTGTCAATAATCCCTCTCTTGTATCCATGCTCCTCAAGAAATGATGATAGTGTGGCATACCAAGCTCTTGGAGCTTGATGTAGTCCATCTAAAGCTTTAATTACCTTGTAAATTTTATTAGGATAAGCAGGATCAACAAAACTAGGAGGCTGGTGAACATACACCTCTTCTTCAATAGTACCATACAGAAAAGCACTCTTGACATCAATTTGATAAACTATGAATCCCATATAGGATGCAAAGGCCAAATATAACCTGATAGATTTAATCCTAGCTACAGGTGCAAAAAGCTCATCATAGTCTATTCCCTCATCTTGTTTGTACCCCTGGGCTACCAATTTAGCCTTATTTCTAACAACCACACCACTTTCATCCTTCTTATTCCTGAAGACCCAATTTGTGCCAATAATCTTCACTCCATTAGGTAGATCCACAGAACCCATACCTTCTGCAATTTAAACTGCAATAGTTCTTCTTGCATAGCTTCTACCCAACTTTCATCTTCTAGAGCCTTAGAAACTTTAGTATGTACCTTTTGAGAGAGGAAACATGCAAACAGACAGTGTTGATGATATTTGTGATTTGTCCTTTGCTGCTTCTGCATAAAGCTTATGAATGCATGAGCTCATGATTGTTGCTGCAATTGTTTTCTTGTCTGTACAGCTGACTTAGGATCACTAAGTATTTGACTATTTGTATGAATATTGTAAATCCTAATTGTACGAATGGGACTGACATCTACTTCTGTTGGTAAGTTTTTGAAATCAGTGACTACACCTTCTTCATGATAGGAGGCTTCAGTAAAGATTCCTTCATCAGGCCTTCCATAAGTATGAGTTCTATCATAGCTGAATCATAAGGATCAACAAGTTGAGATGGATCAAGCTCGCCACACTTAATTATGTCACTACCAGTATTAACTGAGTTTGTACTGGTAGCCTTGTTTTCAGGTACTGCCCCTAAATGTTTCTAAGTAAGAGCATCCAATTCCCTTCTGAAAGCTTGAATTTCTTTAGAAACATGAGTAGGAGTAGCTTCCTTTTCTTGCACTTGAGGCTTTATCACAGTCTCCTTCTTCTCCGAAGTAGTGGAAGGCTTCTTTGTTTCACTATTAGCTGCATAATGCTTGTTTGTTGTAGGAAAACTAATGAGCACCTCACTCTTCTCATCTGCTTCATCTGCATTGGAAGTTTGTGGAGAACCTGCATTATTAGTTACTTCTGTGGAACCTGCATGAGGGTTAGCTTGATTCTCCAAAGATATAGGAATATAATTCATAGAGTCAGTGAGATAATCAATGTCAAACATCCACCTATAACCTATTCCTTTTACATTAGGCTTCTCTTCAAGAAAATTCACATGGAGAGTCACTTCTACCCTTTTGGTCACTAAATTATATACCTTAAAGGCCTTACTGTTTAGTGAATATCCTACCAAAAAACCCTCGTCAGATTTACCATCAAACTTCCCAAGCACACTTAGAGTATCTAAGATAGTAACATGGCATCCAAATGGTCTTATGTAGCTAACAATTGGTTTATGGCCAAATAAAAGCTCATAAGGAGTCTTATTCTGAGGTTTAGTCACCCTTAACCTGTTGAAGATGTAACAAGCAGTATTAACTGCTTCAGCCCAAAAGGTGGTTGGTAAGAGTGAGTGTGCTAGCATTGTCCTAGCAGCCTCAATGAGGGTCTTGTTCATTCTTTCAGCAACTCCATTTTCCTGTGGAGTTCTAGCACTACTATACTCTTGTTTTATTCCCTTGTCCCTACAAAATTCAAGCATACTTCTATTCTTAAACTCAGTGCCATTATCTGATCTAATAATTTTAACCCTATGATTAAGTTGGTTTTTTATCTGCTTAATGAAAGTTTGAAGGATGCCTGTAGTTTCATCCTTGGTAGACAAAAGGAATACCCAACAGAACCTAGAACAATCATCAATAATGACAAGACAATAACAAGCATGGTTTATGCTCTTAATAGAAGTAGGCACAAATAGATCTATATGCAATGTGTGAAGTGGCTTCATGATGGATCTTTCTAATTTTGCCTTACAAGAGGCCCTATGTTGTTTGCCTTTATGACAAGCTACACATGCATGTTCATTTTTGAAAACCTTGGAAGGCAAACCTCTCACAAGACCTCCCTTCACAAGTTTATTTAGATTCTAAAAATTTTTATGACCTAACCTTCTGTGCCATAATTTAGATTCATCCTGAGTGGCTTTTGCAATTAAGCAAGCAAAACCTTTGGCAAGTTCAGGTGTCTTCATATCAAAACTGTACATATTATGTTGCCTAGGGACCTTTAGAAGTATCTGATTTTCATCAGGCATCTTAAAGTCAAAAGTCACCACAAGACATTCAGTATCAGTAAAAAGAACCTTGTGCTACTTATCAAAAATTTGTGATATTGAGAAAAGGTTAAAATGCCCAAGCTCTTTTAAAAAGCTACACTATCAAATTCTAAATTACGCACTTTGATTCTATTGTTACCAGTGATAGAACCTTTGCTACCTCTAAAAGTAACAGAACCTCCCTTGAATTCTTCAAAATCTTCCAGGTGATCCTTGTCACCAATCATGTGCCCTGAGCATCCACTATCCAATATACCTCTGTCTTCCAAGATTTTAAGTGGATGATCCTGCACATGAAAATAAGAGATTTGTTTCTCTTAAGGACCCAGGCCTGTGCAGGCTTAGGTCTGCTTTGTGGATCAGTACATTTTTATGTCTTATAAGAGCATGATCCACAGTTGCTTTTGGATTTATATGTTAGTTCATTTTTAAAAGGATCCCAAGTCCAACATACTGAGGACTTAGCAGCAGTGTCCCCATTTCCCTTTACAGGATGAGATTTTGGAATTTTTGTTGTATCTTTAACAAAGGGTCATTTCACAGGTGATTTTGGTGTAACAAAATTACCTTTCTGATTAAATTTGGTAACCTATGGCCTATCATATAAGGTACTGGTAGTTACTGGTTGTTTGGGTCTAACAGAATTAACATTAGCATAACCAGTATTAACTTTAGGCTTAACAGAATTAAAATTTTGCCTTCCAATATTAAATTTTGACTGAACAGAATTAACTTTAGGTCGGCCAGGATTTATTAGTACTGGTCTTGGAATAAAATTATTTGCAAGATTAACCCTGTTTACATTTGTCCATACTGGTTTAGCTATCCTATTACCAGTATTAACACCCCTGTGTTTCTTAAGTTCAGCCTTCCTAGCCATTCTTTTTTCATGAAAATCACAATCATTAATTAAATGACTAGTACTATTACAAACAAAACATCGTTTCTCAATCCAATTTTGTCTATTCACTCTGGGTGTCTTTGTGTGTTTAACTTGTTTCCTAGGAGACTTATTTGTAAGTCATAACTAGGTTCAACTGTTTTAGGTTTTGATGCAGAGACAACAGGCTTGTTTATAGGAACAAACTTAGGCTTAGACACTTCCTTTGGATCACTGACAATTTTTGACTCATAGTGCTCAGAGATATTTCTAATGGATCCTCCACTGTCATCAGATTGATAGGTAGAATACACATTGGATTTGTCATCTAAGACAGTTGCTTCAGACTTTTGGCGTTCCTTTTTACCATAAACATACAAAGACTCATCAAAATCTTGCTCTGGTAAAGGAGTGTAATCTCCATTTAAAGGAGGTGGAACTCCTTTGACGTTAATAGGTTTTGAAAATCTATTGTGTACAGGTTTATCAGCAAAATCATCTTCTGTACTAATGAACAAAGTTCTTTGCATTTCTTTCGCATAACTTAAAATCTCACTATCTGATTTTATTTCATATCCAAGACCAATTTTGCAAGTTAAGCTCATACCTGAATCTATCAGTCTAAACAGGTTTTTAGAAGAATTTCTCAATGAGTCTACAATATTTTACAATTGTTCCTTATCCTTCAAAGCTTTCATGCCAATTCTCCTATACCTTTTAAGTTTTTCATCTTTCTCAAAAATTGCATTGGCTTGAAAAGTAAGTTTTCCATTTAAAGTTGCTTGTTGTTTTTAAAAAGTTCCAATTTGTGCTTCTAATGTCTTAACAATATTACTATATGCAAGAATTTATGCTTCCTGATCACCTATCTAATGCAATTGGTAATCACAAATTGTTTTAAGATTATTATATGAGTCAATGCAAGTTTTGGAGCACAAAGATACCTTAGAGTTAACTAGCTGCCTAGTGTAGTTGGCCACCAGCTACCTTAGAAGCCTGGGCCCAACCATGTGATGTCTTGATCCAACAAAGGACGCGTGTTCGACTCCGTACCGCAGCATGGTTGGGTATTGGGTGGACGTATTTCACAGGCATCAAACCTTTGCTGGGTAGGGTTGATGGGTACCATTATGGTACACAGGGTTGAGGTGTCCCTGCCAATCTACACTTTTTTTTATCCAAGATACCTTAGAGTTTGAGCTGATAGCCATGAAAGCATGATTTGTTTCTTCCTCATTTTCATTGTGCTCTCCCTAATTGACAACACCTTCATCAACAGTCAGCAACCCCATCTGATTCTTCAAAGGTAATACAGCTTCTTTATCTTGAAACTTTGAGTATTTTCTTCTCTGTTCATCAATGGTCACTTGAGATATGCATTCTCTAGCAAAGTGACCAGTCTTGTGGCACTTGTAACATTTAAGGTTTTTTTGTCAAAGCTAACATGTGTTTTCGCATCAAATCTGATTGATCTTCCAGTCTTCTTGAAAAACCTTTTCATCCTAATAGCAATCATTGCTATTTCCTAGTTAATGCCCATCTCTTCAATATCCACATCATTGATTTGTTCAAGGTCCTCATAAAGGAGGTCTAAGTCTTCTGATTGCCTTACAAAGAGAGAGTAGATAACTTCATAAACAAAGCTAGCAGGAACTTCTCTCTCTTTTAAATTGCTTGAAGAAGAGGTACTGTAGCTACCAGATTTCACTTTATTAGTACTGGTCTTGCTTTGAGAGACAAAAGCGGCATTGGCACTTGAAGATGGTTTTGAGTAACTTTGGATTTCTTGTTCAAAGACCCTAAGGTTATTGTACAAGTCATCAATTGATAGAGTATCCACATCTTCTTTGGTTTTTATTGTCATTGCAGATGTGACCATTCTGGAGGCAAAGATTTGAGAAACTTGTGGTTTGCATCATCAGTAGGCATCTCAAAACCATGAGCTTCCAACTGTGATAGAATTTGTTGGAATCTATCATAGCCTCTTTCCAATCCTTCAGAACTGGATATAGTGAAGCTTCAAACTGTTGTTTTAAAACAGCCTTGTGCATCTTCTTGGAATTAGCATTACCTCCAAACCTAGTTCTGATCGCTTCCCATATTTCCTTATCTTCATCCATCCCATGAAATCTTCTGAGATGTTCCTTGGGAAGGGCCATCAGCAAGATATTTCTAGCTTTCCTCTCCTTTTCCATAACATGGATCTTTGCAGCAGAGACTGGTGGAAGCACACTAACAATACCATCCTTCCCAATAGAGATCCTCTTCTTAGAGTTTCCATTTTGGATCACCTTCTAAACATCATTATCAATATATTCCAATTAGTGCTCCATCTCCATAGCCCAAATATCATACTCCTCCTTCTTCAGAATTGGGAGCTTGATATTTGAAATGGTTGTTGTTGCAGACATGATTTGCATTTTTGGTTTGCTAGTTTCTAAGACAGCATCATCATGGTTTGAGGCATCATCATCACTGTTTTGTAGGGAAAATTCATCATTGACATGTTGAGACATTTTTCAAGGTTTTTGAATGATTGTTTGTTTGTGATTTATGTGTTTCTTCAAACTCAGAGTCCCTCTATAGGCTCTGATACCACATGTAGGTCCAAAGTTATGGATCTAAGTAGCCTTGTTTAAGACAATGGACAATTCAGATAAATCCAAATCAATCTATGTGAGAAACTCTTAACAATATGTAATTGAATGTTAATGCAGAATCTTAACACATAATTATGAAGAACACAATATGAATTACTAACTTTATATTTTATTAATTTGCTAATAGGCTTGGATGTTTTCTTCCACAGCCGTAGAGTTCCTTTTATATGCTAAGGAAACCCTAATACAAAATGTGTAGAAGGATAAATGTATATTTTAATACATCCTTCCATAATATATCTCTTAAAATATCTATTCTGTTATACATGAAAAGACTTAACTATTAAATACTAAACAGACTTAACTATCACTGCCAGACTAAACTTTGTACTGGCAGTACTAACTAGCCTACCATAATTAATAATGTCACTAACATACTTAAGTCTGGTTTATAATAATTCCAAACACCTTGGGGTGAGATACATGCTTCTTAAATGTTTTTCGAGCACAATAGTTTATTTGTATGCTATTCCTCACTGGTATGCTTTTCCTGACCGATGTGCTAAGTAGCTGTACCTTGCCAAAAGCAAGTCCCTCGGATCATGAACCATTAATCACTTGTGAGTGAGCGCGAATATAGGGATATAGGCCTATAGGAATTGACTCTCCCGCCATGTTGGGCTAAGTTCAGTCCACATGTGATGTACTATATTCGATTTTCACTAGGTATCTGGCATGTACCTAGCTTTGGGGGAATTTATAGTATTATGAAATTCCGCGGTTATTGTCGACTTACTCTATTGTTATGAGATGGAGGATGATGATGATGAGATGGAGGATGATGATGACGAGATGGAGGATTAGGATGGAGATGAGGATGATGGGGAGGATCAGGAAGTTCTTCCACTACAAGAAAAGGGTGTTTTGAGGTTGAAACTTTTTGGAACAGTCAAAGAATCGTGCCAAATACGCGTATTTGGCACTTGTGGGGTTACCGTGAAAAAAAAGTAGGTATTTAGGACGGCTATTTAGAAACGGTTCCAAATACGTATACGTTTGGAACGTTTTCTAATAATGGTGCCAAATACATGTGTATTTGGAACAGTTTGAGTTATCAGTGCCAAATATTTATGTATTTGGGACGGTTGGTACCACTGGTGCCAAATTTGTATATGTATTTGGAACACTATCTACTGTTGGTGCCAAATACTCATGTATCTGGAATGATTGGTATGAACAGTGCCAAATACCTCTATGTATTTGAAGCAACATCTAATGCTGGTGACAAATACTTATGTATTTGGAACGGGTTTTATTGGTTGTGAAAAATATCAATGTATTTGAGGCGATTTATAAATTGTGTTTAGTTCTTATGTATTTAGAACATTTTAAAAAAACTGGCCCAATTTACACTTTTTCTCCGCATGTGTTGACTATATTATGCTTTTGTAATTTTGGAAATCAAACTAAATTTATAATCGATTTTATTAATTTACTCTAATATTCAATAGCCCTTCGTCATTAACTTTTAATCTATATAATTAATCTGTATATCGAATTAGTATCCATTACATTACTTAATTAGATGCATCACCTTCTAATTTTTAGTGAGTTAACATATGTTGTTTCTTAAATATGAGTAAAATGCTAATAAAATTGCCTATTTGTAATAGTTTAAATACATAATTTATAAAAATGCGTTTAAAAAAAAATACAAAAATCGTTATTCTGGTCAATCAGGTCAACCCTATTTAGTATTTGGGTTACTAAAGTTGAACCGAATAACCCGAATAAAATTATTGCTCGGGACCGGCTCGTTTATACGATTTGGCTATGAAAATTTAAAGCCTGGCTCATAAAATATCTATTTTGAGCTCATTAATAAGCTTATTATTGAGCTCATTTATAAGCTCTATTATAATATAAATGCATACATTTTATATATGTTTAATACTCAAAATATCCTAGTGTCGTTTACGGTCGCGAGATCAATCAAGCTTTGTATATAAAGCTCAGGCTCAAACTCGATTAGTAAATTAGTTGCAACTTAGGCTTGAATTCAGGCTCGAGCTCATTTAGGCTCACCTCGTTCGAGTCTTTTTACCAATCTAATTCCGAGCTTTTCACAAACGGCTCGGCTCATTTCCATCTCCACTTTTTTGTTTTGTAATTTGTTGAATAAACACAATAGAAAGTGTAATTTTTTTTGGGATTATGTATGCGGAGGCCGCCCAACTATTAAACTTTTATCCTTTAGGCCACCTATTTATTTAAATTAACTTATTGGCCACCCAAATATGTGTTTCTTATCATTTATACCAATTTCGTTCAATTTCTTGCTAGAACTTTGTACAACTTGAAGGACAACGCTAACTTTAACATATCAAAAAATAAAATTATAAATTCAAACGTAAAACATTAGTTAATGTATCATAAATCGCTTTTGACTAAATGAAATTGCATTTAGATAATGAGGAAAACTAATATTGTTTTGTTTTAGTATGTTACGTTTAGTTTTATTCCCGTTGTTTCAAAGATATTTGAGAAAAAATTATTTGAAATTGGTATAAACGAAAGCAAACACATAAAGGGGTGGTCTATAAGTTAGTATTGATAAATAGGTAACCTACATGATATAAAACGAAAGCAAACACATAAGGGGTGGCCTATAAGTTTTATATCAATTATTCGAAATTGGTATAAACGAAAGCAAACACACTAGGATGCTCGAATCAAAAGTACTGGTTGTTTGGTTCCATGCCCATACACAATGTTTGTGTTTTAACTTTTTTTTTTGGCATATGCATAACATTATATTCTGAACCTTTCTCACTATTTATAAGTTCCTGGTTGAGAAAATATATCCATGTAGTAGTACCATGTCTATCTTTTCCTCACACTCAAAATGTGATTTAATATCATAATATGGTATATAGAGTTGCCTCTGATGCACGGAGCTCTTTCATATTTCAGTGCTGGTTGTAAAATCTATTTGATAACATGTAATGCTCACTGTATTTATGTTTTAATGCGATTGGTTTTGTGAGGGCAACATGATATTTCCAGTTAGGACCTCTCAATCTTATTCGCTCAGTTCAATAGAAATTTACAAGTCGTAGCGAGCTGAGACAACAAGCCCAATAAGTGATTCATCTACTTATATCACCCTCCTCTTTCACTCATAGAATTGTTTTTTTTTCAGGACATCTATTTTCGCTATTAACTTGCTTATGAAAAATAACTTACTAATTACCCTTACAAAACGATTAGAAACATTTGTTCTCGAGTGTGGCATTATGACTTGCTTCAAGATGTGAGTACGTTATACCTAGTACATGTAGTTTAACAATGTTTAATAAAAAATACTAACATCTACAACTTCCTTGGTCTTATAGATGAGCTAAAGATCAGCCCGGGGAGTAAATATGAATGTTCATAAAAGACCAGCCGCAAAACTACTATTAAAGCTAGCATAGACTATCAAAGGTATGGTGCTTATATCTTCATAATCTGATATTAAAAGAAATTGAGCTATAAGTGAATTGGTCCAACCCGACCTGCTTTGGCCTGCGTAAAAAAGTTACCCAAGTGTCTAAATGCATTTTGACCCATATACAATGACCCTATAGACGCACAATTTATTGTCCTGTGTTGACCTATTAGACAGTACAGGAGTCACCCCCATAAACGTTAGCTTGGTTATCAATGCAGGTGGCTTTGACATATATGTTTACCTTTAATTAATGTGATTTAGAGGATGTTGCTTCTTAGATTATTGAGATGGAGATTATGCAGCTTTCTATCTTGGAATCGATAACTAATGCCGTTTAAGATACCTCTTAAATGTGGACACTAGCACAAGGTAACAAGTGTTTATTAGAATCTTCTTAGTATTGTAAATCACTGATCATTTAATAATATCTCTAATGGACCAACATAATCTTAGTATAAGCTACTTATGATGTACGTTAAGGATAATATATTTCACCCATTTACTTATGAATGGGTAGCAAACGCATCAGTGGTCAGAAGTAGAGTGATACAAAAGCTCCTGCTAATACATCTACCCCAACATCAGGAAAAAGTGTTGCTTTGTGAAGTAACAAAACCCATGGAATCTAAAAAGAAATGAGTAAGTGGGTCGTTCAACTTCTTTGAAAGGTAATCAGATTATTTCATTCCTTAAATATCTTTAAGGTTCAAGCTCAAGTAGATCCGCATATGGGTGTCAAATGGGTGACCTGACCTGACCCGACCCGATAAGGCCTTACGGGGTCGGGTTTATTTGGGTCCAACTTATTTGCTTATTGTAAGATGAGATTAGCATGTATTGATAGAAGAGTTCAAACATATTTGCTTAGCTATATTTTTAAGTAAGTACCAATTTATACCTTAGCTTCGTATTATGAATCTATTTGATGATATTAATACAAAATTTCAACCCATTTAATCCGTTTCAAATGAGGTTGAAATCATAAGGATGATATTGAACGCATTTATCCCAGCTCGGTTTTGAGTTTAAAATTTTTGTCCCGTTTAACATGTTTCTAATTTTGGAATATTATATAATGCAGGTTTATGATGAGGACGTTATCCGATGAGCTTTATTCGATCCCGTTAGTAATAAATTGTATTAGTCATTTATATTGAATTCTAGTTATGATGTTGTCATTCTGGATACTATGTTTGACGTATTGTTTTTTACTTTATGGTATTCAAGTGGCCATGTTAACTTGATTTTATGGATGATTAATTAAATTTGAGTTCAATTTACTTTTAGCTTCGATTGAATTATATTGCGCATATTTGAGATGGTTTTGGTGTACTAAAACCTATTTGTAATGGAAAATGGTGCTAATACACTTTAGCAGTGATTACACAAATCGTGCCAACTGATTTTTATAACGAACGCAAAAGCATGCCAAATGTTTTTTTGGCAAGACGGATAAAATTGTACCAAATACGTTTGGCCAAAAAACAAAAACCGTGCCAAATACATTTGTCACGGTAGATAAAATTGTCCTAGTTAATTTTGGCACGATAAATAAAAACTGTATCAAATACACATTTCGCACGGGAGATGAATTGGTACCAAATACGCATTTGGCAAGAGATATAGAAAGTGTGACGAATGCCCATTTTGGAACGGAAGATTGTCAATCGTGCCAATAACTCACTTATGGCACCCTAAAGTTAAGCCGTCCTAAAAACCGAGCCAAATACTATTTATCACGGTTTCAACCCGACCCAAATATATTTGGCACCCTCATATTTAGGACGGAGCCAAAACCGTGCCAAAAGCCTTGCCAAATAGCATTTGGCACTGGTTTTTGAGTATTTGGCATGCTTATCCACCCTCCTAAATACCAATTTTTCTTGTAGTGTTCTCTTACCACCTTCGCTTGCTATATCGGATATCACTTACGAGTCACACACGTCAAAGGCATTGGGACATGCACTCGGGATATAGATTACGTCGACATTTGAGGTTGGTGAGTCTTCGACGACTCTGCGTGTTACTCCTTGAGAGCCCCAAGCTGTGTTGAGCCGCTTGAGATAGGATATCACCTAGCGTCAAGGTCATTTTGGGTCGACATCTAGACGTTTGGGTGACAGGTAGACTGAGGTTGCAGGATTTAGGAGAGAGGTTCAAGATGATAGGAGGGTGACAGAAAAGCTATATGTGGAGCTTTATGAGCATGCAGCTAGATTGAGTTCGTTGGAGAGGTCAGATACCGAACTTCAGGAGCATCTAGATTCATTAGAGAAGAGGATGCTTGAATTCGAGAAGATGGTGGAGCATTTGACTATGAAAGAGGTGTTTCATGATATTGACAGTAGTCGTTATGACTTTAGTATTCAGTCGCTGTGGGATGAGCTTCATGCCACTCAGGAGCAGGCTTATTACGACAGGATGGCTCGCTTCAGGTTGATGACAGTGTCGATGTGATGGCTAGGTATGGTGGACCGTCAGTGAGAGAGAGAGCAGAGACTAGTTCATTTATGGTATCTTAGTGTAATGATAGTAGTTTACCTTGTACTTACTAAACTGAATAGTTCAGTTAGTAGATTTTATCATTGTACTGGTTTTGCATGTCTTGTAAGACTTATGTCAAGTATAAATCTATAATGTATTATGGTGATGTACTGTTATTGATATTGAATGTATGCTATATTATGATGTTCTCGTGTGTTGTTTGTCTTGTGATATGATTCTGTTATGATTAATCAAATACTTACATGTTGTACGTTTGTATTGGTTGATAGAATTATGCCGCCTAGGACGATGACTCAAGCTGCGATCCAGCAGTTGATTAATGAAGAAATTGCAGCAACACTTGTCGGGCAAGCAGGTGTTGGTCCCCAGAATTTTGGACAAGCAGGAGCTCAGGCGTTAACCAATTCTGCACTTATAAGAATTTCATGGACGGTAAGCCTACTACTTTTAAGGGAACTGAGGGAGCTATTGGTCTAACTCAGTGGTTTGAGAAAATGGAGTCAGTGTTTTAGAGGAGTAATTGTTCAGAGAATTGCAAAGTGAAGTACGCAATGGGTACATTAATGGAGCATGCTTTGTCTTGGTAGATTGCTTTTGCTCAAGAGAAAGGAATGGACAATGATTTTAATCTTTCATGGGAGTATTTCAAGAAGGAGATGGTCAAGAAGTATTGTTCTCGAAGCGATTTGAGGAAGTTGGATACTGAGTTCAATTATTTGGCTGTGAAAAGTTCCGAACTTGCTGCTTACGTGCGTCGTTTTCAAGAATTGAAGTAAGTGATCCTAACCTTTCAGTGGTAAATGACATTTATAATGGGTTGGGCTTGTGAGAGTAATTAGCTCAACTTAAAATTCAATGTAAAATAATTGGCCAAATAAAAAATACAAAACTACCGTTTGACCTTCTTCTTCATCAAAATAGAGCAGCCGACATACTGTGACTTACCAGTTGCATTTTTATTTCTTCTTCTTCTTCCTTCTTTCACTTCTTTAAATTCTATAGGTATGCACAGATAATTTTCCAGTATTATATAGGGTGTGCACTGATAAATTTATAGTGTATTTTGTACTAACTTTGGAAAAAATCAAAAAAAAAAAAAAAAAAAAAAAAAAAAAAAAAAAAAAAAAAAACCTAAGATTTTACATGAGGTATGCACGTGCATACCATGAGTTCATGCTAGATCCGCCCCCTGAGGCATACATTGCCACAAAAATAAAATAATTTATATATAAGTTCTAAGAATGGCAAGGTTTTATAACTTTTACAGTAAAACCTACAGAATTTTGAAATGAAGTTGTTTGAAGATAATTTTAAAAGTGAGAATTAGGGCTTCTTTCTTAAATTTTTTGGTTAAGTCATGACTTAATGTAGACAACCTTAATTTTATTACTTAATATTTTCAGTCTTATTTTTCTAATAAGTCATAAATAAACAGTTTTCATATGACTTAATTAATCCAGTTTTTTCATATTAAGTCAATTAAGTCGAAATCAAACACCTCCTTAATCTAATATGTGAAATGCAATCTTTTAAACTTTGTCGCTAAAAAATTTCGATTCAAAGTCCCCAATAAATATCATGCAATTAATATTCAAACTCTTCATTTAGATGCCTCATATTTTTGGAAACTCATAATTTAACAACGTTTTAATTTCGGGTATGTGTTAAAGTTTTGATTGTTTTATCAATGGAAACAATTACAACTTAATAATGATTTCAACTTATTTTAAGCTATCACTCTCTTGTTTGATTGAAACAAATCCCTTCATCTTGCAATTCAAAAGTTTGTTTGATCTACATCAGAGATTTTGCTTATGCTATTGTCTCTTCTCATAAATATTGACCAATTTTGTTTCTTCGATTTCATACAAGGGTTGATCAAGATAGTTTATATGTTCATTAACATACACTCTATAAATTAATACTCGATAAATTAATGACCTAGATAAAATTAATAATTTGTCCAGTCTCAACTTGGGACCAGTACAAATTTAGACCCTAATCAATAAAATAATAAGATAATAATTTGTTTGAAACCCAGTGTATATATATTAGTCTTAATGAAACTATAAATTAATAATTATTGAAAATTCCATATATATGTATATATGTGTGAGAGAGAGAGATACACTTCAAAATACTAAAATTGTTTAGTAAAAAATAAAATTCATTGTCACTTGTTATTTTTTGTTGAACTTCAAATCTATATTGTGTTTATCTCAAAATCTCCTTATTGTTGTAAAGTGTTGGTGTGTTGTCTTCTCGTATTGCAACAAAAAGTGTTAATTTAATTTTCATAAAGTCTGAATATAAATTCATAAAATTTTAGTTGGAACTTGTTTTTCAAATTTATTTTTCATTTCTAAAGAGTACATTGAAACTTCAATATTACACTTGAAAATTTATAGGCTATATATAAAACCCCTTTTAAATTAATAAATTATTAATTTATCGATATAATAATATCTCGTTAACTTAATAAAATATCCCGGTCTCAACACTATTAATTTATATAGGTTTTAATGTAGATTTTTGGCTAAATGGACGAGTTGTGGATTTCAATAGAGGTTTTAAAATAGACGAGTTGAATTGGGTTGTGTCGGATTAAGCCATAGTTCTACGAATAACTAATGCAAATGAGCATATCCTTAAGAATAACCATAACAAAATACTATCATTTTTCAGTTGAGGATGTGTTGTTGAAAAAATTTCGATTACAGTTTGACGCATCTTAACCCAATTAAACGATTTATTTTATCCAGATTATTCTTTTTAATTTTTATTTTGCATTTTCGGCAAACTAAATGTTAAAATATACGCTAAATTTTAGTTACATTACCTGATTTTGCCATCTTATTAATTATGTGTCAAACTAGCCACTCTTACTATGGAATGCATTAACCAACCACGAACTTAAATTGAAAGTGGGTGTTCCGATCATGTTGTTACGAAACATTGATCAATCCAATGGTTTGTGCAACGGAACACGACTTTGTGTGGATCGGTTGATGAAAAGCTGCATTTACGCCACTATAATCAACGGAAACCATTTTAGTAAGCGAGTGCTTATCACACGAATGAAAATATCACCTTCTGATAAACGTTTTCCGTTAAAGATTGTAAGGAAGCAGTTCCCCATATCCGTCTCTTTCGCGATGACAATCAAAAAAAGTCATGGACAATCACTTGGGCAAGTCGGTTTGTATTTGCTATGACCAGTTTTTACATATGGCCAACTATATGTAGCCGCCTCTCACGTTAGGAGCAAAAAAGTGTCGAAGATGGTTATTCGCGACGAAGATGGAAATCTCACTAATACCACCACCAACGTGGTCTACGAATAAGTTCGTCTATTCATCTTGCAAATCTTGATATGCTAACCGGATAAATATGAACATGATTTACATGGTGCAACGATCATTATTTGCTTAGGCATGTTTGTGTTAAATGTTACGTATAAACATTAATAGGTAAATGTCTAGGATCGAACACGAGACCTCGGGATTGCACACTTTACAAACAAGAATAAAGTAAATAAATTTATATATTTATTAAACGTATGAAATATATATATTTATGTCACTTAATGGACTAAACGGTCGTTAGTTGTTAACCGTATGGACTAACTATCGTTAAATAAGAAAAACAAGGACTAGAGTGTAACTTGGGTGACAAGGAGGTTCTAGAAACCCCCTTGGGGTGCTATGGCCGGTCGACCCAACCCTTAAGGGTCGATCCATGCATGCCTTGGGCTCCAAGAAATCACCTAGTATAAATACAAGGCCTTGGGGTTAGACTTAACAATCTTTTGTGCACACACTCTAACCCTAAAATCTTTGTTTTCCTTGTTCTTTGTCTTGGCCGATCGTACCCCCTCCCATAAGGGTTTGTGGTTCGATTTTTCCAAGTGAAAACCATAAGTGATTTGTTTACTTGCAACAACCTTTATTCGTTGGAGTTTGTGTGTACAAGAACGAGGTAATTACTTACTTTAGTAATTATCAAGAGATCGATAAACAAAACGGTAAGGGGTTTATCATTGATCTATATTGTCCAAGAATCAAGGTTTATTTGAAGTGCATCGGGTACGTTTACTATTTACGTTTTGGTTAATATTTATGTGTTATACTTGATCCTACGCTTCCGCAATATGTGTATTTGATTGTTAAATTCTAACAGTTTGTACGCTCAACCACGTCTAAATTTTTAACCATAATTAAATAACCAAACGATCAAAGACAAAATTAGAAGACATAAATGATTCCACATAGTATCTGTAATTATACTCATTGCTTTCTCAAGGTACATACAACATTACAAATATAGATAGGAGATGAACATGAACCTCATATTAGAGGATCTTTGGTCTACTTATTCTTACCATTACTGTAGACGATAATGTAGCGAAAAATGAAAATATATCATTCATTCTAAATAGCATCAGTTTCCTTGTTGATCATGCACTATAACCAAAAATTGCAGGATCCCATTTTCCCATTGTATACGAGCTACATGTTGTCTTTGCAACTTCATCCATTTTTTCCTTGCTAACACCACTGTTGCATACGTTAGCAAATGATCGTGTATGTTTCATGCCATACTGAGTCAATGATCCGCAATGTGTCTCATATGTTCGAACCTAAATCAATCAAACATGTGAGAAGTTAATAAATAATGACAAAACAAAGAAAAGTGATATTAAAGTAATAAACAAGAAAGATCAGTTTTTTTAATCACCATGGATTTAAGACAGTCCCAATCGTCCACGAGAGCCATTCCATCACCTCTTACTTCGATGACTCTGTCTGCCAATAATTGGCCTTCGATCATTGAAACGCTGCTATCCAAATGTGCCCTATGTGCTGTAATTTCCTTGATTTTCTTAAGTAGTTCCTTCTTTTCATCTGGTTCTCCACTAGATTTCTTGTACTGCAGATTATTAAATTACATCAATCTGTTAAAACTAAAAAAAGCATGCATTAGTCTTGTGTCGTGTATTTTTCTTTAAGCACATACCGTTTGCCACATTGAATAAAGATCTGCATCTCTTTGGTTGACAACACCCATGGATTCGGAAGATTGGAACGGATTGGATGTGAAATTCCAAGTAAATGAACCTTGATAAACCGAAACAGACTCATTGCTTATCCGTTGTGTACCATATTGCATCACATGAGATCCTTCGGCAGAATTGTTGTTTAAAGTCCTCGTCTTCACCTACAATTGTTTTAAGTGATTTTTAGTCGCAAACAAGACATGGATACTTGTATCTTACTTGACACCGGATAAAAAAATTAGTTGCAGACTTTGAATTTATTAAAGCAAAAAAAGTTCAATGTTCCAACCTTCAAGTATTGCTGTTCCAATGTTTCCGTCTTTAAATCTTCCGAGTCACTAAACGATGGAAGTTTCAAAAAGGATGTTAATGACCAATGAACAACAGAAAGTCACTAAATCTACTATGTGAGAAAAGAATACCTGTCTTCCAACCATGAAATACTGTACAAGTCACCTAAACATGTGTCGAACTCTGGAGGAGGGGGAGGAGTCATATCCGGACAATATGCGGCCCAGCTACTCTCGTTGGCATTTGATGCAGTTGTCACATAAATGTTCAGATCTTCTGGTATAAGACCTTCAAAAATGCTTCCACTTTCACAGGCTTCTACGTATATAACCTACGTTTATCATTCGAGTGATTATTTTCGTTTCTCATGACCAATGATTAGCGATAATTCAAGATCAAGATGTCTATTACCATCTCATTATAGGTACCCATTGCATGCTTCATTTCCAAAACTTTGATAAAATCATTGGCGTAAATGCTAGGGCCCAGGCTCGCTTCAGGCATCCCTAGGGCAATTAACGCAAGAATATATATGTTAGTAATAAATTAATTACTACGTATTACTTTGCAACAAAAGACAATACTGGTAACACAGTAGGTACCAAGAACTCCAGGGCCTCCATGATCGGTGTAGTACACAAAGACCTTATCTAGAGGTCCACTAGATAAAACTTTCCCACTCCCCCCTGTCACGGCAGATGCATTGCCAAGAAGCACAGCATAGAAATTGGCTGCGGTCACATATTCTCCTGTGTAATCCTAACAAAATATAATCAAAAAGATTTGTTTATCGCATTTAGTAAAAATGCCCATGAATTAAGAAAAATATATGCCATAGAAACTTAATACGGCAGATCTCTTGTTGAAAAAGCATTTTGCTGCTCTTTCTTTCCGTATTCTATTTTTATTGTTCTTAAACAGCATACCTTTGGCACCCCAGCGTAAACATCCGAGCCATTGGGACTGTTTATAATGACACCGGGCCTTGGATTCATTGTGTTATTGGCAATATCATCGTACATGAACACGATTATATTCTCATCTTTCAAACCACCCCTTTTTAGTAGTTGATACGCGTGACAAACATCAGCCTGAAATCAAGATTAGGTATAAACTAATAAATCTTAAGAGAAGCCATTCCATATGATACTTGATTAATTAAATTCATCTTGTCGGTATCTTTTATTATAAATAGCTAGAGTTAACTACATATTCCATTTGGTATATATACGTACATGTTGGAAACTATTAACAGAAAACTTGAGATGATACACACCTGATGGCGATAATTATACCATCCGCTTGAACCAGCAACAAGAACAGCCCATTTCGTGCTGTTGAACAATATTGGTGGAGAATCAACATTTGAAGAAAATAAACTAGGACGACTAGCTTCGGAAAGCTGTACCACAAGGAGAGTTAGTAATAACAACAGGAAATGGAAAGCGGCCATTGAAAGAGATTGAATTTGGGTGACTTTTGAGTAACAATGGTTAGTACATGTATTTATACTACAATTGCTTGAAGAAAGTTTGTTTAGGTATACTCGAACAAGAAATTTAGCTGTCAATCTGTCATTGTGTATTTTTAGGTTTTTTGAAGGCCAAAGACTACATGACAACAGGTTAAACAAGAAAACATTGTATGGAAGAACAACGTAACAGTAAGTAATTAATGTTTAGATTTGTACGATGGTATCAATGTCCAAAATGTTTTGGATTGGATTGCAAGTATTTTATTACATTGGATCAGGGTGTCTCGAGCCAGCCGGAAACCTAAAGCAAATTTCGGACATGAGGCCTTTTCGCTTATAAAGTATTTGTTTTCTTGTTTTTACATAAATTTTATTGCTCTCTATGCTTATATGCGTTTACGCTATACATGTCCCCTTTTCTCATATGCTTTTATTCGTATGTCGTGTCATATTATGGATACTATGTACACTTGCTCTTTTGCGTTCTATTTATTTTAAGTATTTGTGTATTTTATACTAGTTATAATACTCGCACACGCACGAGTTTTTTTTAATTTTTTGAATCATATATTTTTATTTATTAAAAAACAAATAATTTAATCTTTGTTTTGTTTTATTTATGATGTTTAATTATAATTTTTTATTATTAAAGTTAATTATTTAAAAATTTTAATCCTATTATTAATTGCATCTTATCTATATTTTTTGTATTTATCTTCTACTTGTGTTATGGATAAATATAAAATGTTACCTAATAAGAAAATAATATTTTTTTTAAATAAAATTATTACTAAATAAAGTATGAATGCATTTTTTAAATAAAAATACTAAATAAAATATGAATGCATTTTTTAAATGAAAAATTCCTAACAGGGATTTTATTTTATTATATAAAAGATTTTCAATGCTTCTAAGTTATTTTATGCAAATATGTCTATTTTTTTATGCTATTATGTCTTTTTTTTATGCTTTTATGATCGTATATATATGCCTCTGTCCACTTATGCTTTTGTGATCCAATTTGCGTGCTTATATATGTATCTATTTTTTAAATCACACACGCGCGCACGTCATATTGGCAACATTCATTCTCATACATACATGATACACCTGCTGGAGGTTTACTTTTAAATAAACATTGAACTTTTAATAAATATTTCATCCGTCTCATTTTTATTGTCCACTATTTACATTTTTAGTATTTCTTCTTCAACTTTGACCTTAAATATTTTTTTGAGTGTTATATAATATTTGATGCAAAATATATAAATGGATTGAGTTTTAAGTGTACTTTTTAATGATATAATTTTTTCATCAAATATTATATAATAAAAAAAGATATTTATGGTCAAAGTTGAACCAGTTTGACTTTGACAATTCAAACTGGACAATAATTTTGAGACTGAGGGAGTAACATTTAAGGCTTGAAAAAAATTATGAAGCATACATTGCCACAAAAATAAAATAATTTATATATGAGTTCTAAGAATGGCAAGGTTTTATAACTTTTATAAATGTTTTTTAAATCAGAAACTTTTAAAATCCGGAAGCCTAAAAATCTATCTATCTGTTAAAACTAAGGGTGGTGACAGTCATGATCTTATACCTCACCCATATCTCACCACCCACCAATAATATCATTCCACCTCACCCATGCATCACAATACTTTTTTAGTGGCAACTATTATCCCATGCATCACTTAATTTTTTTTTTTTTTTTTTTTTTTTTTTATATTCATAATTATATTAAACAATATAATAAAAACATAATATTTCATTAATAATTAAAAGAAAATTACATAAAACTTTAAAAAAAAATAAAAAAATAACTAGTCATCGAGGTATGCTAAGTCTTGAGCCTCTACGTTTACCATAAGATTATATCAGAGACGATAACGGATATCTTCGTCGAGTAACTCCTGTAGTACACTATCATCATAAACTAGCGCGACCGGCAGATCCATTATATGAAACGAAGATATTGCCACCTGATCGTCTTTTAAAATCATATTGTGAAATATAATACACGTATAAACGAGTTGTCGAATCTTTTAGACTGACATAGCCCGGAGAGGACGATTGAGAATCATCCATTTTGCCTTAAGACGACCAAAAGCTCGCTCGACTTCTTTTCTTGCAGACTCTTGTAGCTTCTTGAATCTCTTTTCCTTCAGGTCAATGGGATACTTATATGCTTTAACAAACGCTGATTACGTAGGATAGATTCCATCGGTAAGATAATATCCACGTTTGTAAAGCTATCCATTTACAGAAAATGAACTGTTTGGCGCCGTTCCATTTCACTCCGTAAGATACAATGGAGACTGATTTAAAACATTGATATCGTTGTTTGCACCTGGAGGAACAAAAAACGAATGCTAAATCCACAAATCGTTTGAAGCGAAGGCTTCAAGCCTAATAGTCGGGTATTGGTGATCACCTCGCTTGTATTGGCCTTTCAAATGTCTAGGACAATTTCGCCAAACGAAATGTGTAAAATCAATGCAACCATGCATTCCAGGAATGTGATGTTTTTCTTCATGTGCCTCGAATAAGCGTGCAACGTCATGGGATGTCGGCCTACGTAAGAACTCTCGACTATATAATTCAATAATCGCATGGCAAAAATGATCAAGGCATTCTCCTATAAAAAAATATAACGAAAACTTTAAAAAAAAATAACGAAAACTTTATAAAAAAAAAATATAACGAAAACTTTATAAAAAAATATTATGTAGCAAAAAATGAGAATGTTAACCTGACGTTCTTCGTGTCATGTTTAAATAGTCATCAAATCTATCCGGAGGTTCACCCGTTGCGAGTTGTCAAATGGCCGATGTGCATTTTGTATTGCCGTGAAACTTTTTTTTCCCCTCGCGTCTTGGCCCTCTTGAAACCATTCGAATATCGCTTCAACATCACCAACAATTCTTAAAAACAAGCTTTTATTCATACGAAACCTATCACGAAAAACATTGTTGGGAAACTTTGGTCGTTCGACGAAATAGACATTCATTAGAGTTTGTAAAGCTTTTTCATGGAAACGGGTGACAGACTCCCGAGTTTCGGTAGAGCTTGTCGTATCTTCAATGGAATTCTACACGGCTAAAAAGGTTGATAGGGTGCTACCGGATAACAATAGTTCGGAAGAGTCGGCGGGAATAAATAACTCGTCGGATGAAGAAGAGGAGGATGAAAACATTGGAAAAAAAATTGTTTGTGTGAAAATATGTCAATTGTTTGTGTGAATTGTAGGTAATTTACAAAGATTTTTTTTTAAGTTTAATGCCGAACGGTCAAATCCATCCCAACGGTCCAAAATTTAATTGCCAACGTCTCTTTTGTCTTCCATGTCGTTGAGGCAATGTTTGCCGCTCCCATCCATACCGCTGCCACACCGCACCACTGGCAGCGGTGTTGCCGCTCGGTATAAGCCCATACCGCAGCGAAACCGCACCCATTGCCCCTACCCTAATAAAAGACACTTTTTTCAACCATCCACTAAATATTTTCCAAAAATAACATTCAACAAGAGCTTGCCACGTGTCAGACTACAGACTTTTGGAATGAAATTGTTTGAAGATAATTTTAAAAGTCATACTTAATCTAATATTTGAAATGCAATCTTTTAAACTTTGTAGCTAAAAATTTTGGTTCATGGACAGTTTGACCGACCTAACGGCCAATAAACTACAACAGGAATCTTGTTATCCTATTTATTCCCATGATGAAGGCTCAATTGTTTGAAAAAGTGGATGCTCATATAGGATCAAAGTGATACTACTACTTATAAGTCGAGTGGCCCTAACAACCTAATTAACAGATCTTATTGAATAGATGGGCTTCATCGAACCTACTTCTACTTCTTAGATGGAATTCATTCAATAAGATCAGGACTAGTCTTTCACTTCACATATCAGATAGAGATCTACTTTTTATCCCATGGCCAGCTCAAGAAAGATGCAGGCTAGAAGGCATAAGATCTGAGACCCTTACCTAAAGCCAGTAGGGTGGAAAGATGCTCTTAGAGTGCTGTTAGATGAGATAAAGCATATCAATAAGTAAGTCCCTAATAAATATCATGCAATCAATATTCAAATGCTCCATTTAGATGCCTCATATTTTTGCAAACTCATAATGTCAAATCTTCATTTATTTTAGGGCTAATAGCTTGAAAATACATTCAGGTTGACGCTTTTTATTTTTCTATGTAGCCAACTTTTTTTTTGCTATTATAACACTAACCTTTTGAATTTCACCTATTGTGTGTATTTTGTAACCATTTTACCCTTACTTTAATCAAAATTTGAGGGGTAAAGTGGTCATTTTACATGCAAAAATGGTCACAAAATACACACAATAGACGAAATTCAAAAGATTTGTGTTATAATAGCAAAAAAAAGGTTGATTGCATAGAACAACAAAAAGTGTCAACTTATATGCATTTTCAAGTCATTAGTCCTTTATTTTATGCAAACGTTGACAACATTTTAATTCCGGGTATGTGTTAAAGTTTTGATTGTTTTATCTATGGAAACAACTAAAAATTAATGACGATTTCAATTTATTTTAAGCAATCACTCTCTTGTCTGATTGAAATAATCAAAACGTTCTTAAGATGACTTTAAACAAATCCCTTCATCTTCATATTGCAATTTAAAAGTTTGTTTGATCTAGGGCTGAGCAAAACCGACCGAAACCGAAAAATCCTAAAAAACCAACCGAACCCGAATGGCCTGATCCCGAACCGACAGGATTTGGGTCGGTTCTCGATTATACAAAGTAACTTGTCGGTATCGGGTCGGATCGGGACAAAAATCGAAAGAAGCCCGACAACCTGAATTGTTATTAGGTTTAGGTAAAAAAAAAGGCGCCTCTTCTACCCTTCATCCTTCATTTGAACTGCCTCGTCTCTAAAACACATAGAAGAACATTCTCATCTCAAAAACACGAACCACTGAGCAAAGCACCGATTGTCTTATGAACCTTAATGAAATGGATCAATCTCATCTCAAAAACACGAGGGGTGAATCAATCTGATCTTCTGTACCTACATATGAATCATTCTCATCTCAACAAAATAATGCAATGGAAGTAAGTAAATCAATCTCATCTTTAATTATAGTTGTATGTGCTTATTGTTTTTGTTTTAAATCTGTTAAATTTAGTGTTGCACACAACCTGTTTGATATTTTAGCTTTGAAATAATGGTGCATTTTTGTTCTTTACTTTATTGAATGAGTAGGCTTTATTGAAGAGCTGTAAAAATGATCCTTTTATTTTGTAGTATGCGAGTTGTATAGGTTATGGATTATTTGAGTTCTTATGTATATAATTTGAATAATTATAAGGGTTATGGCCTATTGGGTATAGCTTATTAAGATGGACACAGATTTGTATACGTATGACAAAAATATGAAGTTACTGCTCTATAAGACGCATACTAATTATATGTGAGTAAATTAAACAGTTTTGATACCTGAATTAGCAGCTTGTATTACTAATTTTTTGTTTTAATGTGTTTTTTTAGTATCAAATGATAGACGTTGAGACTCTTGACTATGATGATAATAAACGCAAAAGGAAAGCCCCAGCCAAACCAAGGAAAACGACTTATGAGTGTTGGAAATACTTTGATCTAAAGTTTGAACCAGATGAAGATGGGGTAGTCATTAAGATGGCCTACTGCAAATGGTGTGATGCGGTTTAAAAGCCGACTATGTTAAATATGGTACGCGACTCTGTTAAACATGGTACCGACACTTGAATAATCTTTATGATATTATCTTGACTATCTTTTTATAGGTTCTTCTTGATACGGATTTCCATCATTCGTTTCTATACACAATAAAAAAATTTGTGACGTAGAATAAAAAGGTTAGTTGAAGCGTAGTTTTGCAACCTTGCAAAAGGTTTTACTTCTCACGGGATCTTGAGAAGCTTGCAATCCCCACCAGGCAGTATACCTGACCAATGTAGTATAGTGAATGAAAAGTACCGGGGGATTGATTGTTCTCTAGGGGAATAGCGTCGTTAGGATTAAAAAATATGTAAACTAGGTCTAAAGGTAAGTGATGATTCTTTTTGTATTTTTTTGCCTTATGAAAGCAAAGTAAAAATCTCGGGTTTTGGAGGAGTGGGCGGAATTAGTTGCTAGTCAACTAACCCAAAATTACTAATAATGCAAATAAAATTAAATAACAAGAAAAGTAAATGTGGTGAACTTCTTATAATGAGAAAATGTGTTTACCTTGATTTCACTACTCCCTAGCTATCTCTTACAAATTACTTGATTTGTTATAATTGTTTGGTTGAAGGGTTATTTTCCTTAATACGAGTCGTGGGGACGTGTACGTCCTTCTCCAACTCTATAAGCTTCTAACTCTTCCTATTATGACACGTTTAGTATCCTACTATGGCATCCTAAATAGTCACTTATGCATTAAAAACAACCAATAACCTCAGCGTACACAACCGAATACGTTTGTTAAGACGTACAAGCTTGTAACCGTATAGGAGATTAGCCAGTTTTCTTAAGCCTAATGCGAAATCAATCACCCAATACAATCAGACAAACCAACAATCAATAATTAATAGCTAGGTTTTATTAGATCTAAGCAAACACAAAAAAACCTAAGCTAGCATGTTAAAAGAAAGACAAGCATAAAAGATAATCAAACAACAGATAGATATATTGAATGATTAAAAAGATTAACTTATCTTTAATTGAACATGGATGAAAGAAGGGTATGGAAACCCTAAGTTTACTGGAAATTTCGTCTAGGGTTTTTATCCCAAGAGTTACTCCCTAAAAAGTTACACCCAATGAAATAAAAATCAAAATATATATATAGATATATACTTATGACGGCGTCAGGTTTTAGCCTCTGACGCCGTCAGGTCACTGTGTCTTAGGGTTTCATATCGCCCAAGAGATCTCTGACGCCGTCCCTTGATACAAGCTCTGGGCCGTCTCGTATTGAGTTAAAGGGAGACGACCTCACTTCTGATAAACCTGACGCTGTCAGGTGTTAACCTGACAAATTCTTCTAGGGCATCTCAGCATAGAAATCCATGGCATCTCATCATATGGTGACGGCGTCAGCTCCAAAGCGTGACACCATCAGGTGTTAATTCCTGACTTTCTTGAATTTTCTTGTTCTTTTCATTCTTGAACATAAAAACGTCCAAAAAGCTCCAAAATGCTCCATTTTCAAGAATTCATGTCCCAAGTACCTAAAATGACAAAAGAAACGATTTGAGGTAATATTTGATAATAAAAACATGATTTAGGGCTTAAATGACCCCCTAAAAGCGTAACAAATATTTCTTTATCAAATACCCTTACACTTGGGATTTGCTTGTCCTCAAGCAAATGAGCTTTTATACCAATTAAAATACAAGTTAGGGGTCATTTAACATTAGTATAAAAGTAATTACAACAAATGACTGATCTACCCTAATCAAAACAAGCACGGAAATCCTATACTAGCACCTCACATATAGTGTTTGGATACTCTCATCTTTCGGGTGTTATGAGTGTATATATATCAGAAATGGAAATGGAAATGGAAGAAATATCTCTCACTACTTGTCATAGCAAATAGATTACCATAGGTTTGGGAATGGATCAAGCCTCCACCACTTTGGCGAAAGCACCTAGGATAAACTATCAAAGGGGTCTTTTAAAGGGTTATAACATTAGGTGTAGGGATATGAAAAAACATTTGTTGGATAAAGGGTCATTTAACTGGTGGCAAGTCAATTGTCTTAGTTAATTATATGTACAATGTGGCGTTCCTAAGCCAAGACTCGACTCAACATAAGCTAATTACTAAATAACATAAACATAAATAAAAAGAACGGGATGGTAGTCCGTATGTTTTTCTACTTTTCTTTTTCTCTTTTTTTTCATTTTTCTATTTTTTTTCATATACTCTTGCCCTACCATCCAACACAATAAATCGAGAGGGCTCGTTTCCTCCCCTTACACTTGAGCTTTTACATAAATCAAAATAAATACTTGAATCAAGATAATGGAAACATTTGGAGTACTTTAAAACATTAACGTATATATGGGGGTAATAAATGATATTCTTCCCCATTACTCTATAACACTAGTACTTTACCCATAAGTCCCAATCGTCCCAAAATAATATGTACAATATATGACTCGACTTAGAAACCATGTAACTAATTAGACAATTAACTAAGGGTTTAAACAAATAACAATAATGCACAAAAGATGAGTGCATACAAGGTAGGCTAAGGCGATTTGGGTGCACATTTGGGGTGGATTATAAATAAATTATTCCTTCAAGTAAAATGCTTAAAGTTAGAAACGAAAAATATGGGCTCTGAGGGTTATACTAGGGGTATCGTATACTAAAAGTGAGAACATCGCAAAGGTGTGGGAGAATTACTTGACCAATGAAGTCAATGTAATTATAATACAGGCTTAAAACAAGGGTTATCCTAATGCCTCTTATCATATAGTAAATCCCAACTACATGAATGTAGTCTCACTAGCGATCTCGGGATGCATCACTAACACAAGTTCTAGAATCTAAATACTACCGGTACACTCACAAGCATTAAAGAGAAATGCTTTTCCCTAAAGATCTAAAGGCGAACCTCACATTTTTGGGGTTAAAATTTTGAGTGGTACGGTTTTTTGTGCTAGTCATATAACTCCTATCCATGAGACACTTATTAAGACTAAAGTTTCTCTCCTAAATGTTGCAAAAAATTTAAATTTGGTGCCAAAATTACCCTAACAAGTATTCCTTTCAGTTTTATTACACATTTACTATTAAACAAAGCAAAAACCAAGTGGAGTTATAGTTTCTAAGATATCCTAATTTACCCTCCATACACTTAAATCGAACATTGTCCCCAATGTTCTAAATAAAATATTTAAAAGTAAAAATAAATGAAAATTAATGAAACTAATACTCCCCTGATTCGCTCGGTATGGATGATGTGATAACATGGTTAAATCTTCCTCCAATAGAATGAACATGATAAGCTTCACTTCTAAAATATAAATCATCTTCTTATCCAATATAACATGTAATCAACTAAGAAAACAAACACAAAAACCAAAGCATCAAACCGAACACAGAAAAATCACAACTAGATGTAATTCCACACTTAGAAATAAAAACAAAATAATTAAAGATATAATGCTTGCAAAATAAATGTTTACAGTTACCCGGAGTTTTAAAAATTAAAGATTTTACGAAACTATACAATTCCAGCAGAAAAACAAAACCTGGAAATTTTTTAAGAATGAAATAACTCCTGGCACCGTCAGGTTGTAACTCCTGACGTCGTCAGAAGTGATCTAACATAATTCTTTATATTTTATTTCTGGAAATTTTCTAGAAAGATCTAAGTTTTAACACATGGAAATTCTGTAGAACATTCATTATGACTCAATACAAGCATTTGACTCTAACAGACACCAATATATATATGCCAAGCTTTAATTGCTTTTGTTCATGTTCAATTTTTTCTTAAAAACAAACATAATCTTCCCTACACTTATCTTTATGCGAAATACCTTTATATGTAATTAAGACGAGGTTAAAGACAAAATAAGGTATTTTCACAATTTATTTGATACATGAACAATGAACAATAAGATAAAGCAAAGCAAATAAACAATCAAAACAAATAAAGCTTGGGTTACCTCCTAAGAAGTGCTTGTTTTTGTTCGAGTCACGAGCCTGACTCTACCCTTTTTTAACGAAAATAAGGGAGGTTTTCCCTAAACTTAAGATTAAGTGTATGTGAAAGTATTGATACACACCCTTAGGGTGGAAATATGCTACGTGAGGTGAAGGGGTGAGTGAATGGCTTCCTTCATCCTAAAACTACCCGGATAATATTGGTTGATGGGTGGGTTGGTTCCTCTTTTGTCTCCTAGATGTAAATCTAAGGATGGAAAGTTGTGTAAAGACAGAGGTTCCGGTTCATCAACACTAGGAAATTCCCTAGAACTAAGAGTAAGGTTATCACTACAAGTATTCAAACCTATATCCTCTAGTGGTGCTTGGTACAAGGGTTCTACCTCTATCAGGATTCCTAAAGTTTCATCTACTTCTTTCGGGTAAGTCACGGGCGGTGTGTGTGCCTCAAATGATGGTTGGACTTGTGGGGTACTTTGTGGGCTTGGATTATCCACATCATCCCCCATTATATCTAGATTACCTATGTGTTTGCTTTGTACTATGGTGTTACATGACATCCACTTAGGTATCCCAATATAGTCATCCCCAGACAAACTTCATGTTTGCTCCTTCAAACTTGTTATTAATTGATTTGTAACGTTGTTTGTTGGGTTGTCTACTTTATAATAATATTGGGCACAATCCTCTATGGCTTTCCATGCTTCTTCAGCATTTAATTTCTTAAGGTCCCCGTCGGCAAAATAGTCAATGTCCCTTTGGACATATCGGTGGACACGATAATAAAAGATTTGAGTTAGGGACCATAAATCGAAACTATGATGAGGGACTATTCAGAGTAAATATTTAAAACGAGTCCATGCATCATAGATAGGTTCACCTTGATATTGTTTGAACATCAAGATGTCATCAGGAGTGAATGAATTTCGTGGTCGGTAGTATGGTGGATTCGCGTTCTCCATAATGGTGAACGGAAAAGTTAATGGAAAGGTTTTTACGAGCAAAGACACAAAGAAAAGATAGACTACGAGAAAGCTAATAAAAAGAAAATAAAATATCACTATATAGGAATCTAACGAGTAGACCTAATAAAAATAAAATTCAACCTAAACAATAACTATTCCTTGGCAGCAGCGCCAAAAACTTGATGCGTAGTTTTGCACCCTTGCAAAAGGTTTTACTTCTCAAGGGAACTTGAGAAGCTTGCAATCCCCACCAGGCAGTAAACCTGACCAATGTGGTATAGTGAGTGGCAAGTACCAGGGGATTGATCGTTCTCTAGGGGAATAGTGTCGTTAGGATTGAAAAATATTTAAACTAGGTCTAAAGGTGAGGGATGATTCTTTTTGTATTTTTATGTTTTATGAAAGCAAAGTAAAAATCTCGGGTTTTGGAGGAGTGGGCGGAAATAGTTGCTAGTCAACTAACCCAAAATTACTAATAATGCAAATAAAATTAAATAAAAAGAAAAGTATGTGGTGAACTTCTTATAATGAGTAAATGTGTTTACCTAGATTTTACTACTCCCTAGCTATCTTTTACTAATTAATTGGTTTGTTATAATTGATTGGATGAAGGGTTATTTTTCTTAATACCAGTCGTGGGGGCGTGTACGTCCTTCCCCAACTCTATAAGCTTCTATCTCTTCCTATGACAACACGTTTAGTATCCTATCATGACCTCCTAAATAGTCACTTATGCATTAAAAATAACCAATAATATCGGCGTATACAACCGAATATGTTTCTTAAGACGTCCAAGCTTGTTACCGTATAGGAGATTAGCTAGTTTTCTTAAGCCTAATGCGAAATCAATCACCCAATACAATCAAACAAACCAAAAATCAATAATTAATAGCTAGGTTTCACTAGATCTAAGTAAACACTAAAAAACCTAAGGTAGCATGTTAAAAGAAAGACACGCATAAAAGATAATCACACAACACATAGACATACTGACTGATTATAAAGATTAACTTATCTTCAATTGAACATGGATGAAAGAAGGGTGTGGAAACCCTAAGTTTACTGGAAATTTTGTCTAGGGTTTTTATCCCAAGAGACACCCTAAAAAGTTACAAGCTAAAAAGTTACACCCAATGAAATAAAACTTGAAAAATATATATATAGATATACACTTCTGACATCGTCAGGGTTTAGCCTTTGACGCCGTCAGGTCTTCGTGTCTTAGGGTTTTGTATCGCCCAAGAGATCTCTAACGCTGTCCCTTGATACAAGTTATGGGCCGTCTCGTGTTGAGTTAAAGGGAGACGGCCTCGCTTCTGATATACCTGACGCCGTCAAGTGTTAACCTGACAAATTCTTCTAGGGCGTCTCAGCATAGAAATCCATGGCATCTCATCATATGGTGACGGCGTCAGCTCCAAAGCGTGACGCCGTCAGGTGTTAATTCCTGCTTTCTTAACTCTTCTTGTTCTCTTCATTCTTGAGCAAAAAACATCCGAAAAGCTCCAAAATGCTCCATTTTCCAGAATTCATGTACCAAGTACCTAAAATGACAAAAAAACGATTTGAGGTAATATTTGATCATAAAAACATGATTTAGGGCTTATATGACCCCCTAAAAGTGTAACAAATATTTCCTTATCATTAGTCTTGGTTTATTTTTTGTTTGTTTCCTTTATAATGATTTCAATTTTAATTTCTTATGATTGTGAGTTTATTTGAATGCTATAGTTAAAGTTGAACACCAACTGTATGATAAAATGCCCGACTAGAAAGAAACATTGATAGCATTTCAAATCACAAACATTTATGCGAGTACTTGAAAAAAATCTACATAAGCACCCTGAATTCAATCATTAAAAGCATTCCCAAACACCCTGAGTTTCTGCGGTATTTTGTTTCGCCTACAAACTCCAACCTGCCATAATTTTCATTGATGAGGTTGACGGTTTTCTTGGTCAACGCTGAACTACAGACTCTGAATAAAGTTTATGCTTTCAGTGAATGGGAAATCAAGAGCTTATGGACTACTTTGGCTCTTATCAATCTGTAAGGTCTTGCCATTTTTGTTTTTTAATGTTGGTTAATAGTCTACGGGAGTGGTACAAGAGCCATAAGTAATTTACTTTCGTGTTCGCAGTTTACTGATTAGAAAATAAGGAACTTGCAATGATGGCCGAGGATTGACACTCAAACTGTGAAATTTGAATACACTTACGTATGCGACAATAAACTAGAACGTGCTTTTTCCTTTCTGTAAGATAACTGGTATGGCTTTCCTTAATTTATAAAAAAATTGTTGTACCAAATAGAAAAAAAAGTAGGATAGAATCGTATCTCAAAAGGCCAAACTTCGTATCATCAGATGTACCATTCTAATGGCGTGTGTGGTTGTGCAAAACATGTAACTTAGATCCTAAATTGTTCAAGTTTCGTTACCACCTCCAAATACTTTGCACCACGTTTGTTAATTGTCGTTTTTTTGTTAGCATATTGATTAATGTCTCTGTCAATGGCAATGATTTAAACATGGTATGGATTTGAATGGTCACAAAAAGGTTGAAACAAGTTTTGGTTGCTACGTCTTTTAAGTATTATTCTTATCCATTATATAGAGTTTTGAGTTAGATGTGATTTTGACTTTTTAAATGATATTGATGATATGACAGGAAAGAAATGGTTTTAAGCATTTACAAACATTTGCAGTCGGTCTGCAATGACCATGATCTGCTGAACTTGGAGCTACATAGGTGAGTTGTAGGGGTGTTTGGATGTTTACTTTAAAACAGATTTTTTGTGACTTGATTAATTGAAATTGAATAATAGTTGAGTATAATAAAGTGTTTGACATTGTATTCTGAAGGTGACAATGTGATATGAAGTAGTGAACTGGTAGGAAGTTGTTGGAGATTTGGATGTCCCTTTGTCATTTTAAGCTGTGACTTTTAGTTGTTTGAGTGGCAAAATTTACTTATTGTTGGATTTTAATGGTTTAAGACAATCAGATAATTGGTGATAATCTAGATCATCATATTCAGAACTCACTTTTAAATGGCCTTAAGTTGGTTAAAGTTGGTGGCTTGGGGAATAGGTAGTCATGTTTGGTGTTTATTTCAAAATAAAGTAATTTGATAACAAGTAAAAATATGTAGATTCAGAACTTGACTTGGTTTTAGTTAGTTCAATTTTATTTGGTTTTAATGATATGATTGTTCTCTGTTATGCCAACACGTATGTCCAAATAAGCTAGAATTGTTCCTCCCATCTACGTCATTATAAGCTCGCAATCATATCATTATTATTATTAATACTTCCTTATAGTAATAATTTTCACCGTTATGTTATTGCAGGAACTGGATGCAACATTTTTCAAAGATTTTAGCAGCCAGATTGGGGTGGTAAGTAGTGTAAAATTCAATCTTGATGCTACAAAAATGGTGCCCCATAGTTAATTGTGACCAATGATGTGTTTGATGAAATGTGTTTTATTTGTATATGAGGTTTCGTGCCAATGATGGATGGTAAAGTTTTTGATAAATAGGATAACAGTGTTAAGGAGGATTAGTCTTTGACTCAGACGACTGCAAAGATCAAAAATTTTGTGCCATTCATTTTTGCTAAGGTTTTCTTATTACGGCGAACAATGGGTGATGTATTTACCCAACTTATATTGTCTATCTTATATTTTGCTTATAAGTTATTATCAACAATGTCGCGCCACATATACTTATGATGTATACTGTATTGATTTGGGTTATGATTTTATCCATGTATTACAAAAATAAACTAAAAAACACCCTCTAGAGCAATACGGTTTTGGTAGGGTGGCAAGGGAGTTAGTTATAATTGATTAGAGATGTAAAATGAAGTTTTACTATAACAAGTATAGTACGTACACTATTCGTTAGAAAAACAACGCATTAGTTCGACTTATACTTCAATTTACCAGTACCAACCATGTCACATGTCTCATCACCATGGTCTTCGTTAACATGAATGTAGTATGTTCCAATACTCCCTAGGTTGAGGTACGTGCTTTGTCGTTCTCTTTAGACTTATGATGTTCATATTTTAATAATTGGTGTTGCTCATTGTGCTTCCACCATTAAAGTACGCCATTGCTATTTGCATTTACGTTTTATAACATTCATAAGAAATCGCATGAATCTAATGTAAATGGCAAAGAGAATGCATTTTAAGATATTGGTTAGATTCTTTATATCCGGTATTAATCTTTTTTGTAGTTATTGCACTCTTGCTGCTATGAAATGCATCACCTGTATGGCTGTACCCGATTCTTTCGGAGATAGAGACGAGGATGCATTCACGGTCTTAACGATATGAATGGAATCTGAGCTAACATGAATATAATAGCTTTGAGTTGATACGTTGTAACAACTATTCATTTACACTTCAAATTAAGTCTGTCAAGAAAGTTGCCATTTGCATTTTATATAGTTTAGTAGCACACTTGACTAAATGATTATTGTTGGTTTTACTCGATATTTTTGTTATTAAGAAACTAAGGCTTGAACTATTTGATCAATATTCTAAGGCTTTCTTTTCAAGTATGTGGAGTGCATACACCTGCATTTTGATTTTTTTTAATGAACAGTTGTTTCTCATAAACATTTTTATATACACATATGTTGTACTCATCTCAAATTTAAAGCCTTCATTGTGATGTAGGTAAGCCTAACAGTAGTCGTGGGCTATATAGCATAGGCATAACTGTGAAGAAAAAAAAAGGTCAATGTGCCCTGTAATTGTAAAAGGATTCAAGGTTTAAAACTTTGATTTGTGAAAAAAAGGTCAACGTGCCCTATAATGTCTTTTTAAAGAAGCTTTAAAATGTTTTGGTCTCATCTCCGGTTCAAATTCGTTGTTAGAAATTTAAAAGATTTTGTGTGTTCCAATTGTTAAGATTTGCATCAAAATTTATATAATATTCAAGCTTTATAAGTTTGTCATGTAAAAAGATCTAATCTTTGAACTTTTATTTTATCGTAGGGTTCAAGTTTCAATTTTGAGATGAGATGAAGAACCCTTTCCTTCTTCTGCAGCAATCTGATTATCGAGGATGGAAAAAGGTATATATTTGTTAAATGAATTAAGTTTTGTTTACTGTTAATGTTGGTTTTGTTTAAAACTCAGGTTTAGTTAAATTTTTTTGTATATATCAGTTGATGACATCTAATTCGAAGATAAAAATGTTTTTATAAATTCTGAATTTGATCGAGTCTTTTGTAAATTTCTTAAAAGTTTATGCCTTCAAAATGTCGTATAAGTTTTATCTCTTCTTATTGTTAAGATGTGTATCAGCTATTGATCATAACCTAATAAAATTTTGAGCGTAAAAGCTTTGGGTCTATGATTGATGTCTTGATGTTCTAATTGTTCATTGTTGAACACAAATCAAAGTATACTTGAGCTTTAAATATGTGCGTAAAAAACATTACCATGTCAAAAAGCTTCGAGTTTTAAAACGTTGAGTCAAAGATATACGAAGTAACTAATTAACTATATAAGCCCTTGAAATGTCTAAATAAATCAAATCTTTAAACATTGGGTCAATGATTTAAGTCTATAAACTTTTATAAAGATTAAGATGGTATTTGTTTTGGCTTATCAGCTTATTGTAAATGAACACATTTTGTTTTATCTCAATCTATTTGGGCAGTTAATAGCGTTTTGACCTGTTTCATATTGTTTGGAACTGCAAAAAACTTTTGTTTCAACGGGATATTTGGGTCTTTTCAGGGGTGTTTGTGACTACTAGAGAATTGTAGCTTCAAACGCCGATCTAGGGTCATATTTTGGGTTCATTAAATACCATTTCTACATTATTAGTTGGATTATGCATGAAGCAAAACAACAGTGTGGCGTTCTTATAAGGGACCCTAAAGAGAATTTGCAACCAGTTTTATGTAAGCATCAATCCATTACTCATGTTATAATTTCCCAGTTATATATATTTTGTTTGTTCGTGTTTGTAAGTAAATTTAGTTTGAAGTCAATGTAAACAAACTTATATTTTTATGAGGAAAATATTATAATTTTGTAACCGTCGTCAGTAAAAAACAACAAATTTGAAAAAGTAGATTATGAATTGCTATAAAGAGTAACTGAATGAGTGGTAAGAGGCTACATATATAATTTTTGATGTATTTAACCTATACCATTTTAGTTTCATGTCCTTTTTTTTTTTTTATGTGCTTTGATATTATAGGCTGGCTATAATGCTCCATGGTGCCGGCTGATGAGGCGAAAAGTGTACCGATTTTAAGAGGTCATTTAAGCCCGAATTCGTAATTATTTGATCAATTATTTCCCTAAATCGTTCCTTTTGACATTTTAGGTACTTTTGAGGAGAAATCTGTAAAAGGAAGCATTTTGGACATTTTTTGAGCATAAAAGTGAAGAAAACGACAATGTCTCAAATTCCTTGCTGGGAACAGTACCTGACGACGTCAAACCATTACACATGACAGCGTCAAGAGTGACAAAAGAGGTGGATGTGGAACTTATAACGTGACGGTCCAGAACATTTTCTTTGTTAATGGCCTGACGGCGTCACCAAGGCCGTCAGGGTACAAATACAAGCGACGGCCCAGAGAAGATTTGCACATGAAGGCATCAAGACTGGATCTAGGCAATAAGAATTTTAACTTGGCGGCGAGTTGACGACATCATAGGCTAACACATGACGCCGTCAGGATGCTTAGTCTATATATATTTTTCTAATTTTTCATTGTAAAATATGGAACAAGTTGTGGAATATCACACACAAACCCTAGGTCAAATTTCCTGCATATTGAAGGGGTTTCAAACCCTTCTTTTTTCCATGTTTTAATAAAGATAAGTTCTCCAATAATCATTCAATATGTCTATGTATTTTTTGATTCTATCTTATGTTTATCTTTCTTTTAACATGTTAGGCTAGGCTTTTATTGTGTTTGCTTAGATGTAGTAAAACCTAGATGCTGATTATTGGTTGATTGTTTGTTTATAATTGTTACGGATGATTGTATTCGATGTTAGGCTTAAGAAAACAGGCAGACTTCCATTGGTAACTTGCTTGAATGTCTTAAGAAACATGATCGGAGGTGTATTACGATTTTTGGTTGTACTTAATGCATAAGTGAATTCTAATGATCCCATGTTAGGAGCTTTTAATCGGCTCGACACAGGAGTGAAGTAGGATCCTATAGAGTTAGGGAATATTGTACACGGCCCTACGACTAGTATTTAGGAATATAACCCGTCATCCATGCAATTGTAACAAGCTAATCAACCGGTAAAAGATATCTAGGGAGTAATGAAATCTAAGTAAACACAACTTTTCTCATTATTGTTTCCACCACATTATTAAATTAGATTAATTTTCATTTCTTTTATTTTATTTTGATTACATCTTTAGTAAATTGGGTTAGTTGGCTAGCAACTCATTCCGCCCACTCCTTCAAAACCCGAGATTTTACTTGCTTTCCATAAAATATAAAAATACAAAAAGAATCATCCCTCACCTCTAGATCTAGTTTAATAGGCTTTCTAATCCTAGTGATGAGGCAAAAAGTGTACCGCTTTTAAGGGGTCATTTAAGCCCGAATTCGAGATTATTTGATCAATTATTGCCCTAAATCGTTCCTTTTGTCATTTTAGGTACTTTTGAGGAGAAATCTGGAAAAGGAAGCATTTTGGACGTTTTTGGAGCATAAAAATGAAGAAAACGGCAAAGTCTCAAAATTCCTTGTTGGAACAGTACCTGACGACGTCAAGGTTTACTAGTGACGGCGTCAAGAGTGACAAAAGAGGTGGATGTGGAACTTATAACGTGACGGCCCAGAACATTTTCTTTGTTATTGGCCTGACAGCGTCATCAAGGCCGTCAGGGTCCAAATATTAGTGACGGCCCAGAGTGTTTTTTTACATGACGACGTCAGAAGTGGATCTAGGCAATACGAATTTCTACTTGGCGGCGAGTAGACGGCGTCAGAGGCTAACACGTAACGCCGTCAAGATGCATAATCTATATATATTTTTCCAATTTTTCATTGTAAAGTGTGAAACTTTTGGGGAACAAGTTTTGTAAAAACCCTAGGTGGAATTTCCTGCATCTTGAAGGGATTTCAAACCCTTCTTTCTTCCATGTTTGAATAAAGATAAGTACTTCATTAATCATTCAATATGTCTATGTATTGTTTGATTCTATCTTATGTATATCTTTCTTTTAACATGTTAAGCTAGGCTTTTGTTGTGTTTGCTTAGATGTAGTGAAACCAAGATGTTGATTATGGGTTGATTGTTTGTTTATAATTGTTACGGATGATTGTATTCGATGTTAGGCTTAAGAAAACTGGCAGACTTCCAATGGTAACTTGCTTAAACGTCTTAAGAAACATGATCGGAGGTGTACTACGATTCTTGGTTGTATTTAATGCATAAGAGAATTCTAATGATCCCATGTTAGGAGCTTCTAACGGCTCAACATAGGAGTGAAGTAGGATCTTATAAAGTTAGGGAATATTGTACACGGCCCTACGACTAGTATTAAGGAATATAACCCGTCATCCATGCAATTATAACAAGCTAATCAACCGGTAAGAGATATCTAGGGAGTAATGAAATCTAAGTAAACACAACTTTTCTCATTATTGTTTCCACCAAATTAGTAATTTAGTTTAATTTTCATTTCTTTTATTTTATTTTGATTGCATCTTAGTTAATTGGGTTAGTTGGCTAGCAACTAATTCCGCTCACTCCTTCAAAAACCAAGATTTTACTTGCTTTCATAAAATATAAGAAATACAAAAAGAATCATCCCTCACCTCTAGACCTAGTTTAGTAGGATTTCTAATCCTACCGACACTATTCCTGAGTTGAAAGATCAATCCCTCGATACTTGTCACGATAATATACTACAACGATCAGGTACACTGCCTGGTGGGGGTTGTAAGCTTCTCAAGATCCCTTGAGAGGTAAAACCTGTTGCGAGGTCGCAATTCCCACGTATCAAGTTTTTCGCGCTGTTGCCGGGGAATAGTTATTGTCTAGGTTAGGATTTCTTTTTATTATGTCTACTTGCTAGATTCCTTTCTAGTAAGATTTTTATTTTTACTTTTAGGTTTTATTTAGTCTATCTCATTTATTCATTTCTTTGTTCGTAACCTTTACCATCCGACATCATGGAAGGTGGTAATATCTTTGATCCCATTAACCCACCACAACAAAACCACCCACAAAACTCACCACTAGCAAACCAACCTCCTAGGCCCCGAGCTTTAGGAGAGTATTCCTGTAAAACCCTAAAATCCGGTTTCCTAATTTTCTATCTAATTTGAATTTTAACGTAAGTATTATGAATATGAATAAGTACTTAAAACCTTATGTTATATTAATATGTGAGTTAACCTAAGTAACTAAATGACTAAAATTGTTAACCTTCCTAAGTTACTTCTAAGCCTTTACACAACTTGTCTCTTGTGTCTTGAGCCTATCACACGTTTCCTTGAGTCCCTACTCACTTTACTCACCTATACGTTTTCATGATAAGTGATAAGAACCAATTCATATTTTGTATATATCACTAAATAAATAGAAGATGCATATCTTGTCTTGCCTTAGAAATTGTTGGGATATAAAAGATCAAGGTACTTCTGTATGTCAAAATACTGCTGCATGAAGAATAAAGTCAAAGTACTGCTGAAGATAAAAGTCAAAGTACTGTTGTTTATTAAAGAATGTTCAAGGTACTTCGAAGGATACAAGGACTTAAGTGCAATATTAGTTAAAGGATTAGTGTGTAATATTGAACGAATATTCTAGAATTAGTTAGGGATAATGACTTATCGTTCAAGTTATATGTTTTAAACCGACTTAAGGTTATCTATATAAGGAGCCTTAAGAGGTATTAGTCGATATATGTTTTAGAGTTGTTCAAAGTCGATAATAGTTAGGGATTGTTAGTGAATCTGTGTAACAAAGTAGGTTCAAGTTTGGTTTAATATAAAAGTTCTTCTTAAGCTTTGTGTTAGTAGATTCCGCATACTTTACAAGGTCAAACAGTGTTTCAATATTAATAGTGTTGAGTTTACTTAATATTATTAAACCTTTACAAGCTACAAGTAGTTTGGTCAGAGTATATCGATCCAACAAGTGGTATCAGAGCTTGTGTTGGAAACTCTGATTAAGAAGAAAAACCTTTAAACCGATTCTACAACAAAACCTTCAAGATGTCGACAGAGGCTGCACCTGCTCCATCGATCACTGCTGTTAGAATTCCTATTGTTAAGAAGGGAGAATATGACTTATGGGCCATGAAGATGAGGCAGTACATTGCCATCATAGACCATGCACTATGGGATGTGATTGTCAATGGTAATATGCAAATTCATGAACCAGTAGAGGTCCCTGGACAACCAACACCACCTAAACCAACCATACCTGCTGCTATCAAAAGAAATCAAGACAAGGCTCTCAACATACTGCTCTCTGCCATTCCTGATGGGCACTTATTGAAGTTTCATGATGCCAAGGATGCAAAACAACTATGGGCTTCAATTAAGAAGAAATTTGGAGGTAATGATGCTTCCAAGAAGATGCACAGGAATTTGCTGAAGCAACAATTTGAAACTTTTACTGTTGGTGAAAGAGAAGGTCTTGATTCTGCTTATGAAAGATTCCAAATCTTCTAAGTATGCTAGAACTATATGATGCTGAAGCATCAGTTGAAGATACTAATTTGAAGATCTTGAGAAGTTTGCCATCAGCATGGCATGTAGTTGCTACTATGATCAGAGGACAACCAGGGTTGGACACAATGGACTTTGATGATCTCTACAATAATCTAAAGGTGTATGAGCATGAGATGAATGGTACTACAGGTTCAAGCACACATTAGAAACCCCAAAACATTGCTTTTGTATCTTCTGAAAACAAAAGCAGTACTTCCAATAAAGGTACTGCTTATCTTGTCCAAAGTACTGTGACTGAAACTCAGGTTCCATGTACAACTATGGTCACTACCACTTCATCACCATCAATCACCCCCACCTCAGATGATGTTCTATGTTCATTCTTTGCTCAACAAGCATCTCTACCTATAACCTATCAAGAGGATGTCTTGCAAATAGATGATGATGCTTTGGAAGAAATTGATATCAGATGGCAAGTTGCCATGCTCACTGCAAGGATCAAGAAGTATGTGAATAAGACAGGAAAAGGCATCAATTTCAGAGCTAAACAGGGAATAACATTTGATAAGTCCAAAATTTAGTGCTTCAACTGTCAAAGGACTGGTCACTTTGCAAGGGAATGCAAATTTGCAAAGTATCAAGGAAACAAGATGATTGAACCACCCAAGCCTGAAAGAAAAGAGATTCCTATTACTGAACCAAAACCAAAAGCCTTGGTTGCTTAAGAGAATCTGTCAGAGATTGATTGGTCCAATGAGTTTGATGATGAACCCGTAACCTATTCAATGGTTGCATTTGATGAAGAGCCTGGATATGCTGTTTGGAGTCAAGAGATGGTCTAGGAAGCTTTGATTGGAGCATGGAGTTTGAAGAAGATTTTGTTCAGCTTGCTATGGTAGCTACTTCACCAAGTTCATCCACTAGCTCTGAGGTATGCTCTAAATGCAATGATATGTATCAAATGTTACTTAGTGAATATGTAGCTGAAAGCGATAAATTTCAAAAGGCTAGGGTTGAGATAGCTGGCTACCCGTTGACTTTAGAGTCAATGGAGGCCAAAATAATTACACATGAAAACAATGAAGTAGCATGGGCTGAAACATATAAGCAACAAGAATACCAAGTTAAGTTGAGTGAATGGAAACTAGGATGTAAGGTGTCTGAAGTAGAGAAAGTTACTGCTGAAAGAGGTAAGTTGTTAGAAAAACTTGCTGTTTGGAATGAATCAGGTCTGTCACATGTTAAATTTGTTGAAAAGCAAAGAACATTAAACATTAAAACTGGCCTAGGTTATGATAGTGATAGCACATCAGGTATTCTATTTAAGAATAAGGAACTAAATCTTACAGTAGATACCTCCACTAGTGATGAAGAATTCATAAGTTTAGATGAAAACACTTCTAGTGATGAGGAATACCCTAGTCCAACACCTCCTAAATTTAAGAAAGACAAGGGATACAATGTAGTTCCTAATCCCCCAGGTAGCTTTCAACCACCTAGAAAAGATGTTTCTTGTTATGGGTAGATAATCTAGAGTTTAGGAAAAAGCTTAAAAGTTAATCTAATCCTGAAACTTTAGAAAAATCTGTTGAAGCACCTAAGGTTGATGAGAAAAAGTTTTCAAAACAAGCAGTACCATCAAACACTTTTCAAAGTACTGCTGATCACTCAGCAGTACCTCCAAGAAAATACTTTCAAAATACTGCTAATTATAGAAAACCTTATGGAAAGGGGATTTGGAGATATTGGTCCAAAGGTCTGTTATGTATGTTATAGTCCACACCACTTGATTAAGGACTGTGATTATCACTCAGAATACTTAAGCAAATACCCAACGACCAGGTCTGCAAATCAAAGTCACAGGGAAAATAAACCAATGGACAACAAACCAGTTTGGAATTACACAAATAGGGTTAACCATAGCAATTTCTCAAAAGACTATAGGTACCCTCATTAGAAAAGATCATACTCTAAACCCTCAGTACCTTCACAAAGTACTGATAGAAAGTTCCCTAACCAAGGTGCTGCTAGCAGACACTAAAGTGTAAGACCTAGGAGATTCAATTACTACAAACCTAGAAGACCTTACAACACAAGAAAAGATGCTAGAACACAGACCCCAACTCCAAAATTTACAACTAAATGGGTTATAAAAGAAAGTATTGCTGGGGAAAAACCAGTACTTTCAGGGGTTAATGATGAAAAAGGGAAAATTGATCATGATAAACCAACAGTTTTGGAAACAAAAACCTTAATTCTTGAACATGTTTTCAAAGACGGTGGTGATTACATACTCAAAGAATTTGAGTATGTCACTCCACAAGGGGAACACAAGTCAGTAATAGCTTGGGTTCCTAAAAGAAACTAACCTTTTTCATGTATATGCAGGGCAACCCAGAAGAGGAGCTTAAAGATCATCTTATTGTTGATAGTGGTTGCTCTGGAAGTATGATAGGAGAAAAGGAGCTCTTGTCAGATTTTAAAGCTTATTTTGGAGGAAAAGTTGCATTTGGGAATGATCCTGATGGAGGAAGAATTACTGGCAAAGGAACTATCAAGGCAGGAATCATTGATTTTGAGGATGTTAGATATGTGAAGGAGCTCAAATTCAATCTTTTGTCAGTCTCTCAGATTTGTGATAAGAAGTATCCTGTGTTATTCTTTGACACAGAATGTCTCATACTTTCTCCTGATTTTAAGTTAGAAGATAGAAACTTGGTGATGCTGAGAGCACCAAGAACTAATGATGTGCACAGCATAGACTTAAAGAATGTCAATTCTGCTGAAAGGGCAACATGCTTGATTGCAAGAGTAACAATGGAAGAAGCACATCAATGGCACAGAAGATTGGGGCATGTAAATTTCAAAAACATCAATAAGCTGGTCAAAGGAAATTTAATTAGAGGTTTACCTTCTAAAACATTCAAGAATAATCATTCATGTCTTGCTTGTAAAAAGGGTAAATAGCACAAGGCTTCCTGTAAGAAGATTGAAGAGAAAACTATTAAAGAGCTTTTGGAATTGCTGCACATGGATTTGTTTAGACCTGTCTCAGTTATTAGTTTGAACAAGAAGAAGTTCTGCTTGGTTGTGACAGATGACTGTAGCAGATTTAGTTGGGTCTTTTTCTTATGCTTCAAGGATGAAACTTTTGATGCTATTCATGATCTCATAATAGCACTTGAAAATCAGTTAAGACTCAAGGTTAGAAGTATTAGATGTGATAATGAGACTGAGTTCAAGAATCAGCTAATGGATGACTTTTGTGCCAAGAAAGGAATTAAAAGAGAGTTCAGTATTGATAGAACTCCTCAACAAAAAGGAGTTGCAAAAAGAAAGAATAGAACTCTAATAGAAGCAGCTAGGACAATGCTTGCAGACTCCCAATTACCTGTTCCATTCTGGGCTGAAGCTGTAAGTGCTGCTTGTTATGTGTTGAACAGAGTATCAGTAACAAAACCTCAAATGAAGACACCTTATGAGTTACTCATAGGAAAGAAGCCTAGTATCAAGTTTATGAAACCTTTTGGATGTCCCCTAACTATTTTAAACACTACTGATAATTTGGGCAAATTTGATGGGAAGTCAGATGAATGATACTTATTGGGATATTGTAGCAATAGCAAAGGATTCAGAGTGTACAACAGGGCTACTAAGAAGGTTCAAGAATGTATTCATGTTGATTTTCTAGAAGAGCAAGAAAACTCTAAAGGTAAAGGTCCTGATTGGATGTTTGATCTTGATTTAATGTCCTCATCTATGAATTATGTACCTGTCAGGGAAGAAAATCAAGGTGCTCCCACTGAAGAAGAAGCACAGTACATTGTTCATGATATTAATTTAAGATATGAAGATGAGCCAAATGATACAGTCAATGATGAGAAGAAGAGTACTTCTGAGCCTCAAGGTACTGTTGACCCTAACAGTATTGTTGATCCTCAAAGTACTGCTCCACCTAAAACCACAGTATCTGATGAAGACCAAGCCATTCAAGATGAACTTAGTAGGATGCTTTTTCAAGAAACAATGGCCAAGTCTTATGAAGATGAACAAAGGAGAGCCTATGAAGCAGCAAAGAAGAAGGCCAAAGGCACTGACAGTACTTTACCCCAAAGTACTGCTGATCCATTTGAAAGTACTTTTCAACCTATAGATATTTCAAATTGGATAAATACTGATACTGTGAGTGATCCTAACATGCCTGACTTAGAAGATACTGATGATTTGAAGGATCCAAACAAGATTACCTTAGAAGACACTGATGATGAATTGGAACAAGAAGGCATTTTCTCAGATTCTAATGAAGATCCTGACATAACTAATTTGGAAGATAATCTTGAAGTTTCACCAACTCCTACTCTAAGAATTCACAAAACTCATCCTGTTACCAACATAATTGGACCCTCAGCTTCAGGAGTGCTCACAAGAACTAAAGCTAAGAATATGTCTCAACAACATTTCTTTACTTAGTTTTATTTACAAACAAAACAGGGTGAATCACAAGGAACAGAAGTTGTGTTTATTTGCTTGTTTTCTGTCTCAAAAAGAGCCTAAGAATATCAAACAAGCATTAGCCAAGGAGAGTTGGGTTGAAGTTATGCAAGAAGAACTCTTACAGTTTAAACTTCAAGAAGTATGGGTATTATGTGATTTACCTGATGGTAAGAGACTGATTGGAACAAAATGGGTCTTCAGGGTAAAAAGAGATGAAAGAGGGAATGTTATTAAGGATAAGGCAAGGTTAGTGGCTCAAGGATATAGACAGGAAGAAGGAGTAGACTATGATGAAGTCTTTGCTCCTGTGGCAAGGATTTAAGCCATCAGGCTATTTTTGGCTTTTGCATCCTATATGGGATTTCCTGTATACCAAATGGATGTTAAAAGTGCTTTTCTATATGGCAAAATTACAGAAGAAGTTTATGTCAAACAGCCTCCTGGTTTTGAAGTTCCTGCACACCCAAACAAAGTCTACAAGGTTTATCAAGGCTCTGTATGGCCTTCATCAAGCTCCAAGAGCATGGTATGAAAGACTTTCAAATTTTATATTACAACATGGGTATAGGAGAGGAGCTATTGATAAGACTTTGTTCATCAAGAGAGATAAGAAAGATATCATGATTGTGCAAGATTATGTAGATGATATCATTTTTTGTGCTACTAAGCAATCTATGGTGAAGGAATTGAAGATCTTATGCAGAAAGAGTTTCAGATGAGTTCAATGGGAGAATTAACATTCTTCTTAGGACTTCAAGTGCAACAATCCAGCAGTGGAATCTATATTTGTCAAGATAAGTATGTTGCAGATATTCTTAAGAGATTCAATTTCACAACTGTCAAGCCTACATCTACACCAGTGGATACTAACAAACCTTTGGGAAAAGATGAAGAAGGAGAAGATGTTGATGTCACATTATATAGGTCTATGATTGGATGTCTTATGTATTTAACTGCATCTAGACCTGATATTACTTTTGTTGTGTGTTTATGTGCAAGACATCAAGTTCATCCCAAGGTCTCACACTTGAATGCTGTCAAAAGGATTTTTAGGTACCTTAGGCAACAACCTAAGCTTGGATTATGGTATCCTAGGGACTCACCATTTCATCTACAAGCTTTTTCAGATAGTGATTATGCTGGAGATAACTATGACAGGAGATCCACAACTGGAGGATGCGAGTACCATGGAAGTAGATTAGTCTCATGGCAATGCAAGAAGTAAACAATTACAGCAACATCTTCCATAGAAGCAGAGTATGTAGCTGCTGCAAGTTATTGTGCACAAGTACTTTGGTTGCAAAATTAGCTTTTGGATTATGGGTTCAACTTCAAGAATACTCCTATCAACATTGATAATGAGAGTACTATCTATATTGTAAAGAATCCAGTTTATCACTCCAAGACAAAGCACATTCAGATTAGGCATCATTTTATTAGAGACTGCTATGAGCATAGGCTTATTAATGTGGTTAAAGTCCATACTGATGATAATGTAGCAGACCTACTCACAAAAGGCTTTGATGTTTCAAGATTTACCTTTTTAGTTGTGAGTATTGGCATGATTAATAATTAAGTTATTTTTGAGGGGAGGCATTAGTAGTTAGTAGTTAGTTATTATTTGAGGGGAGGCTACATGTATCATTCATAAAGAAGAAATTTTATTCATCATTCGAAGAGGAGTTACATCAAACCATTCTACATCATGACACAGACTGATGAGGCGAAAAATGAACCACTTTTAAGGGGTCATTTAAGCCTGGAATTGAATTTATTTGATCAAATATTGCCCTAAATCGTTCCTTTTGTGATTTTAGGTACTTTGGGAGTGAATTCTGGAAAAGGAAGCAATTCGGACGTTTTTGGAGCATAAAAGTGAAGAAAACGGCAAATACTTAATTTTCCATGCTGAGAACAGTACCTGACGGCGTCAAGAGTAAAATCCGTGATGACCCAGTGAAAACCTGAAGGCGTCACAAGAAGGGCGTCAAGAGTTATTATGGTGACGGCCTACAATTTGAATACACATGACGGCATCAAACCCAGATCTAGGCAGTCCGAGAAACTATTTGGCGGCGAGATGACGGCGTTAGAAATTTGTTCTTGACGCCGTCACCTATCAGAATCTATATATAGTTTTCTATTTTTCATTCATAAAAGAGGAACTTGTGTGGAGAATACTAGGGCCAAACTTTGTAAACCCTAGGTCGTATTTTACAGTATTTTTAAGGGTTTTCACCCCTTGAATCGTTTCATGTTCAATTGAGATAAGTCTTCTCTTAATTCATTCAATATGTCTATGTGTTGTTTGAATATATCTTATGCTTGTCTGGATTTCAACATGCTAGGCTAGATCTATCATGTGTTTGCTTAGATGTAATGAAACCTAGATGTTAATTATGTGTTGATTACTTGTTTATAGTTGTATTGGATGAACGATTTCAATGTTAGGCTTAAGAAAACTGGCAGATCTCCATTGTGTAACATGCTTGAACGTCTTAGGAAACATGAACCGATGTGTACTAGGTTTTATTGGTTGTATTTAGTGCATGAGCAAATTCTAATGATCCCATGTTAGGAGCTTCTTAGCCGGCTCGACATAGGAGTGAAGTAGGTGCTTATAGGATTGGGGAAGTAAGTACGCCACCCCATGAATGATATTAAGGAATACAACCCGTCATCCACACAACTGTAACAAGTAATTAACATGTAAAATATATCTCGGGAGTAGTGAAATCTAAGTAAACACAATTCTCCCATATATCTCACACCTCTAGTTAATTTAGTTTCATTTTCATTTCTAGTATTTTATTTTGATTGCATCTTAGTAATTGGGTTAGTTGACTAGCAACTAATTCCGCCCAACTCCTTCAAAACCGAGATTTTAATTGCTTTACATAAAATATAAAAATACAAAAAGAATCATCCCTCATCTCTAGACCTAGTCATTAGGTTTTCTAATCCTAGCGACACTATTCCTAGCTGAACGATCAATCCCCCGGTACTTGTCGTTATACTATACTACGTCGATCAGGTACACTGCCTGGTGGGGGTTGTAAGCTTCTCGAGATCCCTCGAGAGGTAAAGCCTGGTGCAATCCCTACGCATCAAGATTTTGGCGCCGCAGCCCAGGGAATAGTTATTGTCTAGGTTAGAATCTCTTTTTATTAGGTCTACTTGCTAGATTCCTTACTAGTAAGATTTTATTTTTATTTTTTAGGTTCTCTTTAGTCTATCTATTTCTTCGTGTTTTTGTTCATAACTTGTACCATCATCCATTATGGCAACCGACGAATTCTCTAACCTTAGGATCACTAGGAGTCGTAGTTCTGCTAGAGACCTTGTCTTGCCTTATGCAGAACCCGATAGAGAAATGCGTAGGCTAAGACGATTCCACTCAACACCTGAACCATCTAGCATAGCCGTTGATTTTGATGCACCCCTTTCTGAAGAAAATTCGGAAAATCACCTTACAACCCCTAGCTCCCAATCCAACAACAAGATGAGTACCCCCGCAACTCCCACTCCTAAGCGCCTTAAGGACTACTCCTTCCCAAACCCTCGTGGCTTCTTAAATGCCATTGTCTACCCAAACGAACACACTTATGAGGTCTTTCATGCGACTGATGTTTGGCTTGTCCAAAGTGTGTGCAAGTTTTGTGGATTAGATGATGATGACCTGATTCAACACATTAAAGACTTCTTGAAAATAGTAGACACCTTCCATACGGATGGGGCTACTAGAGACATGTCCCGATTACGATTCTTCCCTTTCACCCTCTATGAAAAAGCCCAATAGTGGTATGATAAACTTCCTACTGAATCTATTTTCACATAGGAACAACTCATATCCAAGTTCTATGAGAAGTTCTTTCCACCTGGGAAAACTTCAGCGTTTAGAGATAGGATTCTCCACTTCCGAAAAGGGAAGGACGAACCCTTCCATAAATCGTGGATTAGATTCAAGGATTTAATAAGACAAGTTCCCCATCATGGCATCAAACTTTGGCTTTTGGTCCAAATCTTCTACGACAATGTCTCCTCAAATGATCGGAATGGAATCAACAATTCTAGAAAAGGGAGATTAGCCAATCTTAGTGCCGAGGAAGGATGGGATAGGATTGTTGGGATTCTAGATTTGGTGTGACAAAATAAATAAAAGAATGAAACAAAAAGGGCTAAAGATGACAAAGAGAGAAAGCTACAAAGAATAAAGATACAGGAAATATTCTATTATGAAGAAACGATTTTGATAATATTCTGTATTTTAGTTTTATTCTTATCTCTTTGTAAACCCTAATATCTCTCTATATAAAGAGACATAGGGTACATGTTTTCATAAGTCTTCCACAATGTAAATATCATAAAGGTGTGTGTGTGTGTTCTAGGGCATGTAAACTATAAATGCCTAGAACTAGGTAGTGTTAGTTTGAATCCTCTAAGGTCTGAGGCGTCTTAGATCCTTGTTACATTTAGGTAACACGTTGTTATTCTGATCAAATAATAATTGGAGGTGATTGGCAAAAACCTTGTGTCAATAACTTTGATTTATTCTTATTCCGCTGCATGTTGTTATCATTGTTATTGTTTAACCCTAGTGCTCAAAACGGTCCAAGGAGTCTAACAAACTCCACAAGGATTGAGGAATATGCTCAGGACCAGGATGACACTTGGGATGAACCTGAGTCGACTGTCAGCGTGTCTGAAATCACTTCAACATCTTCAGATCGGTTAAAGAAAATTCACAAAAGAATGGAATACCTAGCTGGGTCGCAGTTACCTAAACAATTTTCAAATCCTTACTTAATCTGCGACTGCTGTGGGGGCCCGCATGAGGTAGAGGAATGCGGAGGAGAAACCACGACTGAACATGCATGCTTTTCAGGAGGTGACATCTATGCTGATCCCTCCCTCTTGCCTTTTTACCAAAACGACGATTACACCCTCTAGGGAAATCTGGTAGAAAGAAAAGAAGGAGAGGAAGGTCCTGAACTCGAAATCAGGAGCACTTTTGAAGATGACCTTGGTCACTTCACTCAAGAAAAAGGCTTACAGTTAAAAGGTCTTAATGAACTTGTCGATGAGCAGCAGGACGACATTGGAGAATGGTTCAACAAGCTTAACTCCACCCTCGATAACCTTGAAATGCCGTCAGTAAGCCAAAAAGACCCCATGCTCGTGATAACCACTCAAGCCGGAACAACAACCAAGGACCCCCCTTACCCGAGCTCGCCCCCCATCACTCCCGATCCAAACAAGCCTTGCGAAGAGGAGGATGATGTGAGCAGCGAGGCTCCCAACCAACCTCCCTTGGTGACCCCTTCCCCATCAACCCCACCTAACCAACCTGTGAGAATCCCATTCCCATCCCTATTAAAAAACCAGAAAACTGAGAATGATAATAAAAGATTCCTGTCATATCTAAAAGACTCAGTATTCACCATACCTCTCCTTGATGCTTTTTATCACATGCCGAAGTATAGCGCATACTTTAAAAAATTACTCGCTAACCGAAAGAATGTTCGGTGGTGACCCATCGAGGGCTACCAAAAAAGGTAGACGATCCAGGCAGCTTCACCTTGCCTTGTTCCATAGGATCTCTATCAATAAAGAATGCTCTTGCCGATTTGGGGGCGAGTATCAACCTCATGCCTCACTTTATGTTCCTTAAACTAGGATACTCTGGATTAAAGCCTACCCGTATGAACATCCAACTAGCCGATAGATCAGTCAAATACCCCGTAGGGATATGCGAGAATGTGCTAGCCAAGGTTGGGAAATTCAAATTCCCGGTCGACTTTGTAATCTTAGAGATAAAGGAGGATGACTTGGTACCCATCATCTTAGGGAGACCATTTCTTGCTACCGCTCGTGCAGTCATTGATGTTCATGACGGCAAGTTAACCTTACAGGACCTTCAACATTAAGGACACTATGGATCTCTCTCTCGAAGCAGCTAATCGGCTCTATTTCATTGGAGAGGTCGATGAACTCATGGATGTCATTGATGGCTGTGTTGATGAACAAATCGAGGATGGCTGGTTACGGGAAGAGAGTTTTCTCCCTTTGTTAGAGGTGAAAAGATGGAGGATGTTGGTGCAGTCTCCTTCTACCCTAGACAAGAGGCCACCGAGCATCTCGAGCTCCGAGAACCCGAAAACAAGCTTAAGCCTTCTATTATCGAACCACCTGAGGTAGATCTTAAGGAACTTCCAAACCATTTAGAGTACGTCTTCCTTCACGGAGCGGACCAACTACCGGTAATCATAAACTCCTCCCTCGAACATGAACAAAAAGGTAAACTCTTAGAGGTCCTAAAAAAATATAAGGGAGTGCTTGCATGGAGTGTTGCCGACATTAAGGGGATTGACTCGACTTTTTGCACGCATAAGATTCTCATGGAAGAAGATTATAAACCTACCGTGCAACCCTAGAGGCGGGTAAACCCCAACATTAAGGAAGTTGTAAAGAAAGAAGTCATCAAACTTCTGGATGCAGGATTGATCTACCCAATCTCGGACAGCCCGTGGGTTAGTCCTGTACAGGTTGTACCTAAGAAGGGTGGAATGACTGTAATTAAGAATGACAAGGGTGAGATGGTACTCCAAAGAACGGTTACTGGATGGCGGGTATGCATCGATTATAGAAAGCTCAATGATGCCACGAGGAAAGATCACTTTCTCTTACCATTCATTGATCAAATGTTAAAGAGATTGTCTGGGCACGAGTACTATTGTTTCTTGGATGGATTCTCAGGATATTTTCAAATTCCCATAGCACTTGAGGAACAAGAAAAGACCACGTTTACTTGCCCTTATGGAACGTTCGCCTACAAAAGAATGCCTTTTGGGCTGTGTAATACCCCCGCCACTTTTCAGCGATGCATGACCGCAATCTTTCACGAACTTATGGAATACAGCATGAAGGTTTTCATGGATGACTTTTCGGTCTTCTGGAACTCCTTCGACCGTTGTCTTGCTAATCTAGAAAAAATGCTTAAACGCTGTGAGGAAACCAACTTGGTGTTAAACTGGGAAAAGTGTCATTTCATGGTGAAAGAAGGGATTGTGTTAGGACATAAGATCTCTGGTAATGGGATAGTGGTGGACCAAGCTAAAGTTGAAGCTATATCTAAGTTACCATATCCCACGACTGTTAAAGCAATACGCAGCTTCTTGGGGCACGCCGGGTTTTATCAGAGATTCATCAAAGACTTCTCCAAAACAACTCGGCCAATGACTCAATTGCTAATGAAGGATGCTCCTTTCGATTTCTCTCAAGAATGCAAGGATGCATTCGATCTCTTAAAAAAGGAGCTCACACAAGCTCCAATCATGATTACACCCAACTGGGAGTTACCGTTTGAAATCATGTGCGACGCTAGCGATTTTGCTGTAGGGGCTGTATTAGGCCAACGGCGTGACAAGCTATTCCAACCTATTTACTACGCTAGCAAAACCATGAATCCCGCTCAAGAGAATTACTCTACCACCGAAAAAGAATTGTTAGCCGTAGTGTTTGCATTCGACAAATTCCGGCAATATCTTGTCCTTTCAAAGACAGTCGTTTTCACCGATCACTCGGCTCTTCGATATCTTTTTGCTAAGCGATGACTAATTCGGTGGATCCTGTTTTTACAAGAATTTGATGTTGAGATTCATGATAAGAGGGGGGTAGAAAATCTGGCCGCAGATCATCTATCTCGTCTTGAAAATCCCTTAGATGAGCACGATAGAAGTGAGATTCGGGATTCATTTCCTAACGAACAACTCATGTCAATAACTGATTCGGAGCCTTGGTACGCCGATTTCGCCAACTATCTCGCAAGCGGACTCATTCCAGATCACCTAACTAGGTACGAAAGGAAAAGGTTCTTTTCCCAGTTAAAATACTACTTCTGGGATGAACCATTTTTATTCTGAAGGTGTCCTGACCAAATAATAAGACGTTGTGTTTCGGAGAGTGAGGCAGTAAAGATTATGAGGGAATGTCACTCTGGTCCCTCTGGAGGGCATCATGGGATAAGCACCACCGCCCGAAAGATTTTCGACGCGGGATTCTATTGGCCCACAATTTTTCGTGATGTCAAGGAAATGGTACAAGCATGCGATACATGTCAACAGGCCAGGAACATATCACATAGGGATGAAGCACCTCAGAATTTTATACAAGTATGTGAGGTCTTCGATGTCTGGGGAATTGACTTCATGGGACCCTTCCCATCTTCAGGGGGAACGAATACATTTAGTTGCCATCGATTATGTTTCAAAGTGGGTAGAGGCACAAGCCCTTAGGACCAACGATGCCAGGGTGGTTAATCATTTCCTGAAAAAGCTCTTCGCTAGATTCGGGATTCCTAAAGCTATCATCAGTGATAGGGGGACCCACTTTTGCAATCCGCAATTGGAAAAGGTCATGAGGAGGTATGGGGTGTCCCATCGATTTTCCACCGCCTATCATCCACAAACCATTGGCCAGGTCGAAAACATAACAGGGCTATTAAAAGAATACTAGAAAAAACGGTTAGCCAGAATAGAAAGGACTGGTCATTTAAACTCGATGAGTCCTTATGGGCATTCCGAACTGCCTACAAAACACCTATTGGAACGACCCCGTTTCACATGGTGTATGGTAAGGAGTGTCACTTGCCAGTAGAATTAGAACATAAGGCTTATTGGGCGCTTAAGGCATGTAACTTAGATTATACAATTGCCGGAACCAATAGGTTCTTGTAATTACACGAGCTTGATGAGCTTAGATTAGAAGCCTATGAGTCCTCCATTACATATAAAGAGAGGGTAAAAAGATGGCAAGACCAAAGAATTAAGAAACCCAAGGAATTTTCAGAAGGGGACAAAGTCCTATTGTACAACTCTTGGTTAAGGTTATTTTCAGGAAAACTCAAGTCTAGATGGTATGGACCATTTACGGTGAAAAATTCCTCTAAAACTGGAGTTGTTGTGTTATTAGACGATGAAGGTAGATAATTTACTGTCAACATACAACGTGTAAAACATTATCAAGAAAATAATAATGAAATGATTAGTGAGGAGGATGTAACGTTTGATGATGAGGTCACGTAGTAACCCATGACCTTGAGTCTAGCTACAAGACTCATAAATAAAGAAAAGCGCTTCTTAGGAGGCAACTCATGCTTCGTGTGATTTTTATTTTGTTTGTTTGTTATTTGCTTCCGTATGCATGCTTTATTTTTGTTGTTGGTAGATCATGTTTTAAAACTAAATGGTGAAAATACTTTATTTTGTTGTTTGGCCTAGTCTTAACTTCATCCAAAGGTGTTTTTGCAAAAGATAAGTGTAAGGGGAAACCCCAAATATGTTTTTAAGAAACAAAACCGATCATGATTCTCCACAATATTAAGTGAACATGTATATTCTTATTTGTTAGAGTCAAATGCTTGTATCGAGTCACAATGATGTTTTGCAGTATTTTCCAGGATGTAGGACCAAGTTTTTCCAGAAATTTTCCGAAAACTTAACATAAGAATTTCTGCAGGTCACTTCTGACGGCGTCACGTGTAAAAATCTAGAAATTTTACCAGTTTTGTTTTTCTAACGGAGTCTTAAAGTTTTTGTTGAATTATTAGTTTTATAATCTCCAGGAAATCTGCAAACATCATTCCACAAGCATTATATCTTATTTTGTTTTCTAGGTTTTATTAGCATATGTAGATTGCCACCGATTTTATGCGAGGTTTCCTTGTCTATTTTCTCAGGTTTTACAGGTTATGTAAGACAAGAAGATGATTTATATTCTGGAAGGGAAGCTTTGATTGTTCATTTTCTTGGAGGAAGATCTAACATGGCCACCCTATTATCCATACCGAGTGAATCAGGGGAGTATTTGATTTCATTCATTTTACTTATGTCACTTTTACATTCTTTACTTGAACATTGGGGACAATGTTCATCCTAAGTGTAAGGGGAGGGTAAAATGATGATACCTTACAGATACACTTTCGCTTGAGTTTGTTTGTTTAATAGTAGATTTGTAATAAAACTATGAGAAATACTTGTTAGTGTAATTTTAGCGCCAAATTTAAATTTTTTTACAACATTTAGGAGTGAAACTTTAGCCATAGCAAGCGTCTCATGGATAGGAGATTGTATGACTAGCACAAAACCGTACTATTCAGAAAGATTTTCCACCCAAATATGTGAGGTTCGCCTTTATATTTGATAGGAAAAGCATTTACTATTAGTGTTTATAAGTGTACCAGTAGCATTTAGATTCTAGAACTTGCGTTAGTGATGCATCCCGAGACCGCTAGTGAGACTACATTCGTGTAGTAGGATTTACTACATGATAAGTGGCATTAGGATCACCCTTGTGTTAAACCCGTATCATAATTACTTGACCATTTAAGTGATATTACTTGGCTAGTTAAGTCAATTAATTTTTCCCACACCTTAGCGTTGTACTCATTTTTAGTACACGAAACCCCTAGTACACCTCTCCGAGCCTATCTTTTCGTTTCTAACTTTAAGCATCTTACTTAAAGAAAGAATTTGTTACACCCCACTTAAATGTACACCCAAATCGCCTTAGCCTTCCATGTATGCACTTATCTTTAGTGCATTATTGTTATTTGTTAAAACCTAAGTTAATTATCTAATTGATTACATGGTTGCTAAGTTGAGTCATATCCTTGTACATATTGTTTTTGGACGATTAGGACTCATGGGTAAAGTACTTATTTTATGGAGTAATGGGGAAGAACATCATTTATTACCCCCATATGTACGTTAATCTTAAAAGTACTCCAAGTGTTTTGATTATCTTAATTCGAGTCATTAGATTAGTTTATTGTAAAGTATGTAAAAATTCAAGTGTAAGGGGAATTTACATTCCCTATGATGTATTATTTTGGATGGTAGGGTAAGAATGTATGCAAAAAAAATAAATAAGTAAATAAAAATAAAAATAAAAAAAAATCAAGAAAAAGAAAAAAAAAATAGAAAAAGAAAAGAGAAAAAACATACGGACTACCATCCCGTTTCATTCTATGTTTATTTTATGTTTTGGTTATTTTTGATTTATTAGCTTAAGTCGAGTCTAGTCTTGGCTTAGCAACGCCATATTGTACATGTAATTAACCAAGATTGTTAACTCGCCACCTGTAAAGACTGCCTATATCCAACAAAACCGTGTATTCCATATCCCTACACCTAACGTTACAACCCTTCAAAAAGACCTCTTTGATAGTTTATCCTAGGTGCTTACGCCATGTGGTGGAGGTTTGATCCTTTCCCAAGCCTATGGTAATCTATTTTGCTATGACAGGTAGTGAGAGAATTTTCCGTTTCCATATTGTGATATTACTTTATTACACCCGAGAGATGTGAGTATCTAAACACTATTTGTGAGGTGCTAGTATATGACCACCGTGCTTGTCTTTGGTCTTTAGTGGAACGATTATTTGTTGTAATTACTTTTATATTAGTGTTAAATGACCCCTAACTTGTATTTTGACTTGAATAAAAGCGCATTTGCTTGAGGACAAGCAAATCTCAAGTGTAAGGGTATATGATGAGGCGAAAAATGAACCACTTTTAAGGGGTCATTTAAGCCCGGAATTGAATTTATTTGATCAAATATTGCCCTAAATCGTTCCTTTTGTGATTTTAGGTACTTTGGGAGTGAATTCTGGAAAAGGAAGCAATTCGGACGTTTTTGGAGCATAAAAGTGAAGAAAACGGCAAAGACTTAATTTTCCATGCTGAGAACAATACCTAACGGCGTCAAGAAGAAAAACCTGACGGCGTCAAGAGTAAAATCCGTGATGACCCCGTGAAAACCTGAAGGCGTCACAAGAAGGGCGTCAAGAGTTATTATGGTGACGGCCTACAATTTGAATACACATGACGGCGTCAAACCCAGATCTAGGCAGTCCGAAACTATTTGGCAATGAGATGACGGCGTCAGAAATTTGTTCTTGATGCCGTCACCTATTAGAATCTATATATAGTTTTCTATTTTTCATTCATAAAAGAGGAACTTGTGTGGAGAATACTAGGGCTGAACTTTGTAAACCCAAGGTCGTATTGTACAGTATTTTTAAGGGTTTTCACCCCTTGAATCCTTTCATGTTCAATTGAGATAAGTCTTCTCTTAATTCTTTCAATATGTCTATGTGTTGTTTGAATATATCTTATGCTTGTCTTGATTTCAACATGCTAGGCTAGATCTATCATGTGTTTGCTTAGATGTAATGAACCTAGATGTTAATTATGTGTTGATTACTTGTTTATAGTTGTATTGGATGAATGATTTCAATGTTAGGCTTAAGAAAACTGGCAGATCTCCATTGTGTAACATGCTTGAACGTCTTAGGAAACATGAACCGATGTGTACTAGGTTTTATTGGTTGTATTTAATGCATGAGCAAATTCTAATGATCCCGTGTTAGGAGCTTCTTAGCCGGCTCGACATAGGAGTGAAGTAGGCGCTTATAGGATTGGGGAAGTAAGTACGCCACCCCATGAATGATATTAAGGAATACAACCCGTCATCCACGAAACTGTAACAAGTAATTAACATGTAAAAGATATCTAGCGAGTAGTGAAATCTAAGTAAACACAATTCTCCCATATATTGCTCACACCTCTAGATAATTTAGTTTCATTTTCATTTCTAGTATTTTATTTTGATTGCATCTTAGTAATTGAGTTAGTTGACTAGCTACTAATTCCGCCCAACTCCTTCAAAACCGAGATTTTTAATTGCTTTACATAAAATATAAAAATACAAAAAGAAACATCCCTCATCTCTAGACATAGTCTTTAGGTTTTCTAATCCTAGCGACACTATTCCTAGCTGAACGATAAATCCCCCGGTACTTGTCATTATACTATACAACATCGATCAGGTACACTGCCTGGTGGGGGTTGTAAGCTTCTCGAGATCCCTCGAGAGGTAAAGCCTGGTGCAATCCCTACGCATCACAGACACAGATGAAATTCAGACACAGACAAGAAAAACAAACAATTCCCACAACCTACTACCAAGCTTCACACAACCTACTCCATAGGACTTTTTCCCTTGCCCTCATAGCTTTACTTTCCCTTTTGAGCAGTCTTTCTTTTGTCATCAAAAGAAGCTTACTTCCTTGGGCAAGCCAGGCCAAGCACTTGCTTAGGTGGTTTCTCTTTTCTTTGAGCAGGCCACTTCCTGTTTTGTATTGCTGATTCCAGGGCTTGTGTTAATGCATGTGGAAGCTCATTAGCCAGAGATGAACTAGGGACAGACTTTTTCTTCTTGGGCTTAGGGTTGGTAGTACTTGCTGCATCAGTTATGGTAGAGTTTGCTGCACTTTTAGATGAGGATGACACCATTGGAGGAAAGTAATCCATCCATCCTGGATCTTCAAACTCAGAATCAGAGTAGTAGCTTATTTCTGAGTTTGTGGAGCCATCAGAGTCTGAGGAGATGTAGACAAGAGGAAAGTGACTCATTGTTAGGGTTTTTGTATTCTGATAATGCAAGATGAGATGAATGAAGTATGTTGTTGGTAAAGTTGCTTTTATAGGCAAGGTAAAGGTATAAAGGTATTTAATGAAGTTCATTGATGTTTACTTACCTTGGTAGCTTTGGGAATTAATTTGGAGAGATAGTAATTACTCAGAGTTGACTTTCAAAGATATTTTGGTCAAACAGTCAACTATCAAGATATTTTGCTTGGGAAGTACTTAGGTCAACATACTGTTTGGGTTTATAACTGAAGGTACTGCTCCATACTCTATGGAAAGTACTGCTTGGTGATATAAAGGGTACGCTGATGTGTCAGATATTGTTCCAATGGTCAGATTTGCGGGTAACAAACTTTCGAAAGATATGGGGATAATCACTTCAAAAAATAACGGTAAAATTATTTATTAACCGTGATTTCTTGTATATTATCCTTATATACCTCATATCTTTTTATTATTTATTCACTCGTATCCATCCACCATTCTTGTTCATCAAACCCACTCATATCATTAATCGATTAAACCTCTTCTCTCCAAACCCTTCTCACAATGGCACATCGATCAACCAACACCAAACACAACATGATAGCAAATCTCGAGAAAACGCAAAGTAACCTTGATTTTCATGGGATTATTGATTTTCTCACTGGAACCCACATCTGTTACTCACTTTTAGTCAATCCAGAGATTATACATGCTACAGTTGCTGGGAGAGCTATTCGTGTTACAGGAGTTTTGGGCTACGGCACGGTCTGAGGTTGAAGATGGAGAGGATATTATACATGCTACAGTTGTTGGGAGAGCTATTCGTGTTATAGAAGCAATAATCAGAGAGGCTATGTTGTTTGAAGATGAAGGAGGCTCTGTTTTGTTTGCTAAACAAGAGATTTGGAAGGCACTTAGAGACATTGGGTATGAAGGACCATTGGATAAGCTTACTTTTCGGAAAGCAATGGTAAGTCCTCATTGGAAGTTTCTCATTCATGTTTTACTCCATTGCTTAAGTCCTAAGAGTACTGCTTGGGATCAATTTAGCCATGCTATAGCTTCTGCATTTGTTGGCCTTATTACCAATCAACCCTTCAACTTTTCATACATGATACTTGATGGTATGCTCACACATATTAAGGCTGGATCCCCTTTTCTGATGTATCCTAGATTTGTTCAACTTCTCTTAGAGAATCCATTAGATGGGATACCAAAACCTCAGAATTATATACCCACAATTAGGATGCCACCTAAAGTGTTCACTTTTATGTCTCACAAGGGAGTAAACTTTTCGGGTAGAAACACACCTCTCAATGCTTACATGTTAGAGGTAGCACAGGCTGTTAGGGATGATATTGAAAATAGTGGTTCTGAAAATTCTGATTATGCTGATCAACCTGCTTCTTCTGAGCATTCTGCATCAGTACATACACCTACACCACCTATTGTTTCACCTCAGCATAATGATTTAAGTGAGAGAACTCCCTCAGTATCAGCTTCTTTGGAAAAACTTGTTTCTGCTAAAGGTACTTCTCCACAAAGTACTTCTTCTTAACATACTGCTTCCAAGCATACACCAGTACCTTCTCCCAATGATTATACTTCCACAATTGGGATTCAAACACCTAGAGGAGATGAGGGAGTTGAAGGTGCTATGAGTAATTATGCTTTGACTAAAGAATTGGAGAAGATGAAGAAAACTATGGATGATCAAGCTGCAGAAATCAAAAAGTTAAGAAAGAAGTTCAGAAGGTTGAAGGAGTTTATCTGGCCTCTTGTTCAAAATTTTAGGCTTTATGTGAAGGAACAAAAAAAGTCTCAGAAGCAAAAGTCCAAGTCTTTCAAGCAGACTTCTAAATCCAAGAGGAGGCATAGAAAGTCATCATCTATCAAATTGGGGAGGAATCAAGATGATAATTTGGATAGAGATGATGATGAGATTAAATATTTTGAAGATGCTCACCTTTGGAAATATCCAGAAAGTCCAAAGCCTTTTGTACCAGAGAAATAAATTGAAGAGGATGTGAATATTGTACAAAAGGAAGATATTGAGCAAGATGCTGACGCACATAATATTCAAAGTACTCAAACTCAAAGTACTGGTGTTCAAAGTACTGTTGCTGAAAACACAGGTCTGCAAGGTACTGCTGAGCAAGGTACTGCTGCTATGAATATTGATGAAAGTGGAACTACTGTAGCTGGACCTTCTACAATAAATTTTGAAGGTGAAGCTGGTCCCTCTACTTTTACACAGCAAGGAGAAGCTAAGGTGCATACTGCAAGTGATGATGAAACAATTGCTCTGATTATGATGAATTTGAATAGATCTGCTGGAGGAATACATATTTCTGAGCCTGTACAACAAGTTTCTGAAAGTACTTCTGAATCTGAAGAGTTAGATCCCAAAGACAAAGGGAAAGGGATCATGAAGCTGAAAGATATTAAGAAGAAAAAGAAGAAATTTACTCTTCCACAGATCAGAGAACTAAAGATTGCAGAGGATGCAGAGGTTGCTAGAAAGCAACAATCTGAGAATGATGCAGAGTATTTGGCAGAAGTTAGTAGGCCAATTACAAAGAAGCCAACGACTATTGCTCAGGAAAGAAATTGGATGATAAATTTCTTGAAAAGAAGAGGATACAAGAATTTACACAAAATGAGGTATCCAGAAGTGAAAGCTCTGTGGGGAAAAGTACAAGAGGATATCAGGAAAGAAGTAGAAAATTTTGTACCCATGGATGTTGATAGAAAGAAGAAGTTAGAAGATATTAGAAAAGAACAGGCTGAGCAGAGAAAATTGAAAAGAAAGAAAGCAGTTCAAGATGATCAACTGTCAAAAAGACTGAAGATGATTCATGAAAATATAGTTTATGAACTTAGAAACTATTTCAGAGTAGTAGATTTTGAGAATAATAAGACTGAAGATTCTGAAAAGAAATCCAAGATAATCTCATTCTCTGTGGTTGAATCAAAAGAAGGGAATTATCTTATGTTCAACAGAGAAGATGAAAGCTTCACAGTGTTCAATATGCTATGGGATGTTCTGCATTTTATCACCAGAGAAGATCTATATGACTTATACATACAAGTGCAGACATATTATGCAGAGATTGAAGCATCAGGAGTGGGATTAATTTTGCTTGGAGACTTAATTACCATTTAGGAAACTGAAGAAACAAGTGATGATCCTCTGTGGAATGATCAAGAGAATTGGGAAATCACAAGATGGAGATTCTTTGAGTCATCAGGAGTTCATGCACTTGAGATGGAAGATGGTACCATGATTCACATGCTTGCTGAGAGAAGATATCCATTGATTAGAGAAATTATGCTCAGAATGCTGGATCATGGAATGGAACTTGAAGATGAATCTGAGGTAGCTTTGGATGTTATCAAGCTATTTATCATATGGACTGATGAGGCAAAAAATGATCCGTTTTTAGGGGGTCATTTAAGCCGGAATCCGAATTTATTTGATCAAATATTGCCCTAAATCGTTCCTTTTGTGATTTCAGGTACTTTTGGAGTGAAATCGGGAAAAGGAAGCAATTCGGACGTTTTTGGAGCATAAAAGTGAAGAAAACGCCAAAGTCTTAATTTTCCATGCTGGGAACAGTAGGTGACGGCGTCAAGAGCAACTCCTTGACGGTGTCAAGAGCAAAATTCCATGACGGTCCAGTAGAGATTTGACGACGTCATGAAGGTAGTGCGTCAAGAGTAAAAAGTCATGACGGCCTGGAAATGATTAATACTTGACGGCGTCAAATGTAGATCAAGGCAGTCCGAGAAGAGTTTTGGCGGCGAGGTGACGGCGTCACAAACTTTGTCTTGACGCCGTCAGAACCATTTTTCTATATATAGTTTTCTAATTTTTCACATTTAAAGAGAGAAGTTTTGGGAGAAACCCTAAGTACGATTTTGGTGTAACTTTACAGGTTTTTCAAGGGTTCCAACCCCTTGATACCTTGCATGTTTAATCAAGATAAGTGTTCTTCTAATTCAATCAATATGTCTATGTGTTGGTTGTTTATATCTTGTTCTTGTCTTAATTCTATCATGCTAGGCTAGATCTATCTTGTGTTTGCTTAGATCTAATGAAACCTAGATGTTGATTATGTGTTGATTGCTTGTTTATTCTTGTCCTGGATGAATGATTTATATGTTAGGCTTAAGAAAACTGGCAGATCTCCAATTGGTAACATGCTTGAACGTCTTAAGAAACATGAACCGACGTGCACTAGGTCTTTATTGGTTGTATTTAATGCATGAGCCACTGTTTACAATCCCTATAGTTGTGCTGGGCATGGTGTAGGAGGAGATAAGAGCTCATAGAATTGGGGAGTTAAGTGTGCCACCCCATGAATGGTATTAAGGAATACGATCCGTCATCCATGCAATTATAACAAGTAATTAACGTGTAAAAGATGTCTAGGGAGTAGTGAAATCTAAGTAAACACATTTTCTCCAATTACTGCTCACAACTTTAGTATAATTTAGTTTGTTTTCATTTCTAGTATTTTATTTTGATTGCATCTTAGTATTGGGTTAGTTGATTAGCAACTAATTCCGCCCCTTCTTCCAAAACCCGAGATTTTAAATTGCTTTCAAAAAAATATAAAAATACAAAAATAATCTTCCTTCATCTTTAGAACTAGTATTTAGGCTTTCTAATCCTAGCGACACTATTCCTAGCTGAACGATCAATCCCCCAGTACTTGTCACTATACTATACTACAACGATCAGGTACACTACCTGGTGGGGGTTGTAAGCTTCTCAAGATCCCTTGAGAGGTAAAGCCTGGTGCGATTCCCACGTATCATGGACTAAGTCTGAAGAATGATATTGCAAAAATACTGGTATGATTTGTTTTGTATAATAAGTATTTTTTTTTAAAGTACTGCAATGACAAACAGTACTTTATCAAAGTACTGCTTGCTGCATTAAACCAGCATAAGTCCTTTGTAAAATAAAATAAAGAGTTTTGATGTTTAAAAGTGAAGTCAATAAAAGGATTTGAAAAGAAACACATGGTCTTAGTATTTATACTACACAACAAATGGTAATAAACTCACCATGTTTAACAGACAAGAAAGAGTTTGACTCATCATGAGGGTACGGCTCTGATGTGATAATCAAATCCGTTTTTAGTTGATAATTTACTAAAAATTGTATGGTTTCAACTCACCATATCTGTAAAAGTGAAGAGTTGGCTAGCCCACAAGGAAAAATGGCTTGTGGTAAAGGTTGTGGAAAATCCATTTGTGGTAATTAGTTCACCATGGTTGAAATCAAAGAACTAACTAGTCCAAAATCAAACGGCTATTGGTAAAGACTACTCAAATCCGTTGATAGCTGATGATTTGCTAAAAATCATGTGGTTATCAATGTACCATGGTTGTTCTAACCTAAAACATTGGCTACTCCAGAGTTAATGGCTTTGGTAAAGAGACATCAAAATCCATTAATTTTCAATGATTCACCTCTCACAGGAGTTTACACACCTGGAAGTGATGAGAATAGCATGAAACTTCATAAGATTTGATGACTATTGTACCAACATGTTGCTGAGTAGCTGAGAAGATTTATTGCAAAGAAGATGCTGATAAAGAGTACTTTGACACATGACAGATAAAAGATAAAGAGATAAAGAAACAATCTTTCTGAATGATTAAAGATTTTGAAGATCAAAGATAACAAAGAAACTTGAAATCAAGCAAGTGGAGTTCAAGTTAGGGGAGGATTGTTGGGATATAAAAGATCAAGGTACTTCTGTATGTCAAAGTACTACTGCATAAAGAATAAAGTCAAAGTACTTCAGAAGATAAAAGTCAAAGTACTGTTGTTTATTGAAGAATGTTCAAGGTACTTCGAATGATACAAGGACTTAAGTGCAATATTAGTTAAAGGATTAATGTGTAATATTGAACGAATATTCTAGAATTAGTTAGGGATAATGACTTATTGTTCAGGTTATATGTTGTAAACCGACTTAAGGTTATCTATATAAGGAGTCATAAGAGGTATTAGTCGATATATGTTTTAGAGTTGTTCAAAGTCGATAATAGTTAGGCATTGTTAGTGAATCTGTGTGTAACACTTCCAAAATACCGCAGCGGAAGACTGTGTCACTGGGGTGCTACTTCATAATACAAAGTACAAGTTATAGAAAACGACCTCTAAATGAGACGTTTTGAAAAGTTACCATTCGATTAATGAATTCAAAGTTACAAACATGAGATTCCAAAGTATGATACATAAATGTATACAAAATATTTTGAATGGTAAACGATAAAAAGCGTAAGTCTTCAGAATATGCAGCTTGACTCTAAGTTCCACGCACTAGCTATCGCCTTACTAACATGAGATAAACATGCTAAAGTGTCAACACAATGGTTGGTGAGTTCATAGAGTTTGTCTTAAAATATTTGAAAAGTCTATAAAGAATGTTCACACAGCAAAGGCATTGTGAATCCACTCAGTTGCAAGTCCCGCCCATAACAATACTTACAATCTGTGTGTTCACAACCCACTGCTAAATATATAGTATGATTAAGACATGTATAAGTTCATCACAACAATTAAGCAATTAGTCGTGAGTCTCTACTTCATCTCCGAAGACCTCACTTGGGAGCCACTTCCCAAAGACAACTGGGAGCCAATTCCCAAAGACAACTGGGAGCCAATTCCCAAAGATAACTACTAGATACTAAATAGAATAACGTAATTAAGTATAACACAGTCATGTATGTATGCAATCAAGTATAATATAATCAAGTATAAATGTTTTGAGTATTTGTACAAGTAGGCAAGTAGTTGAGCATGTATCTCCCCCAAAGAGTTAAAACAAGTATAAAAAGAGTAGGGGCTATGACTCACCTTGAACTAATGATATCAAAACGTATAACGGAAACGATGGATAAGCCGGGAAGTCTCTACGCGCAACCTAGAATATGATGCCGTGTCTTAGGTTCTAAAACAACAAAGTGAATATATAAACATGCCTTATATATTTATTACATTCATTATGCTTGGATGTTTAACATTTGTAAGTAAAAGTGGTCAAGTATTAATATTCGTCACGTTACGGGTTCCTAGTTATTTTAGTATTTCCAACTTAATTTATATGTCTTTGAAATTCTATTTGAATGTATATATAATTTCTAGTGACTTTACATCCTTATTTACATCATAACATGATTCAATTTACAAATTTACACTTGCGTTTTAATGTAGAAATTTAGACAGCACTCAGCAGTCCCGCGGCAAAGGCCGTATTTTGAGTTCTACAACACTTTAGGATGCGAGGATTTTTCCTACGTTTAAGTTAGGATGTTAGCTAAAACTTTTATGTTTTGACCAACAGGGGGTTTTAGTCAAGTTTTATGAGTTTTACCCGATTGAAATCTGTTACTCAGATTTTGACACGTTTTGCCGTTTTGACTCTAGTTTATTCATACGGATTAGTTACAGGGTGAGCCAAGCGGCAAAATGACCACAAGACATAGCTCTACAATCCTATATTTTCACCTAAGATTCTCAGTACACGAATATTTCCCAGTAATTCCATTTACAGCCCTTATTCAGTTTCTGTTTTGCAAAGCTAGTCCTTTCGACGGTTTCTAGTGTTTTAGTCCAATTATCCAAGCATAATCAAGTATAATAAGCATATAAAACATATTAGATATATGAAATACTAATATTTACAGTAATCAAGGGTAAACATAGGAGGTTACTTACAATACTTGTGATGAAATTAACTAGAACCATGAACTAGGATCACTAAATCCTATACCCTTCAACCAAAGTCCCTAGCTTCCAATCTTTTGTCCATCTTGCTAACCCTTCTTAGACATGAGCTAATCTTCCAAGAAAACTTCTAACTCAGCCCCTAATCACCTTGTATAGCTCCTAATTTGACCATGGAATGATGATGAGATTATGGTGTTGTTTATGGTGATTTATGGTATAAATGGAACTAGGAATCAACAAGGAACTTAAGCCTTTAACTTGTGATGGATTACATATGAAAATCAAGATCAAATGGGGTGTTTTAGGGTTTGTTTGGTCGTTGCTATAGAGAGAAAAAAAAAGATGAGTTCTTATGAGTTATCTAGTCTTAGATGAAGTCTTATAGGATATTTCCTAAGTTACTTAGTTAGTAAGTTTACTTAAACATGTATAAGTCTTCCTTTGTAAGTTTCCTTGTCTTATCTTGATGACACATATACAAACACCTCATGTAGTCTAAAATTGCGTTCAATGCCTATCTTGGATGACTAGATATGTGTTTTGATAATATCTTGCTTTTATGGAGTGAGTTTTGGTCCCGGTAATTGCTAACGGTAAGTCGTTAAATCCTGAAACTTAAATTCGGGTATATTAAAAATATGAAACTTATTAATATAACCTATATTAGCATATTTAATGAGTGATAAGTTCTATCGGGTTGCTCAAACGCTGCTAAACCTGGAAACGCGGGTCTAAAACGCGTAATTCGCGTAAAACGCTGAACTGGGAAACGTAAAATTCCAAAACTTTTGGAATTGTCGTAAAATGAGAGAAAATCATATTTCTATTGTTTATAGTGTTTTATGGACATATCGGGATGCTGGAATGACGTTTAAACCTAAAAGTAAATCTCGGACTCGGTTTCGTAATTTTTGCAGAAATGATCCGACGAGTGTCAAACTCTCGGATTATCATTAAAATAGTTTAACTTATGACAATATAAAATAAAATTTTCGGGAGTGAATAGTGAAAGTGAATAGTAATAATGAATAGTAAAAATGAATAGTAATCCGAAAATGCGAATTGTTAAAGTCTCTACCCCTTAAGGGAACTTCGTCCCGAAGTTCAGTTGATGTTAACTACTTACGATGTGTCTAAGAGAATTCGAGGTTTTTGGATCTCTAAAATAGTGGTGTTCACTCTGATTCGTCTAAGGTTGTGGTTAAGGAGTTGTATCGGATGCAAATAAGCCCACTTATTTATAACTCATTACTTACATAAAGAAGCGTCCAAATTTATGTAAGTAAGGGATCTTAAACTTATGGTTCGGTGATTTACAATTTCTTTATTTAAATACAGAGGTGTCCCAATCCATTTAAATAATGAGATTCTAAATCATCCTACCTAAGAATTTCCGACACAAAAACTCGCTTACTGAGACGGATAATAAGATAATCAAGTCATCAAATCCCTAAAGCTAAGTAATAATATTATTTAACTCAAATCTCATGTCTCATCAAACAAGAACTGTCACAAGATTAAGTTAAATAATTAGTTATTACTGAGCTCCATATTTTTAATGACTCGACTAAATTCTGGGGTTCCTTATAATACTAAAGTCATATCATCTAACAGCGTAGAACTAAACCAACAACTAACAAAAAGCATATGCATATGTAGTGTGTTTAAGGCAAATAAAGAGGAGAGTCTTAACGTATATAGCAGTTATAGTCTAGGCACCAAATGCAACCTAGTTCTCTATAACTAAAGCTCTGATACCAATCTGTAACACCCCCAAAATACCGCAGTAGAAGACTGTGTCACTAGGGTGCAACTTCATAATACAAAGTACAAGTTATAGAAAACGGCCTCTAAATGAGACGTTTTGAAAAGTTACCATTCGATTAATGAATTCAAAGTTACAAACATGAGATTCCAAAGCATGATACATAAATGTATACAAAATGTTTTGAATGGTAAATGATAAAAAGCGTAAGTCTTCAGAATATGCAGCTTGACTCTAAGTTCCACACACTAGCTATCGCCTTACTAACCTGAGATAAACATGCTAAAGTGTCAACACAATGGTTGGTGAGTTCATAGAGTTTGTCTTAAAATAGTTGAAAAATCTATAAAGAATGTTCACACAGCAAAGGCATTGTGAATCCACTCAGTTGCAAGTCCCGCCCATAACAACACTTACAACCTGTGAGTTCACAACCCACTGCTAAATATATAGTATGATTAAGACATGTATAAGTTCATCACAACAATTAAGCAATTAGTCATGAGTCTCTACTTCATCTCCGAAGACCTCACTTGGGAGCCAATTCCCAAAGACAACTGGGAGCCAATTCCCAAAGATAACTACTAGCTACTATATAGAATGACGCAATTAAGTATAACACAGTCATGCATGTATGCAATCAAGTATAATATAATCAAGTATAAATGTTTTGAGTATTTGTACAAGTAAGCAAGTAGTTGAGCATGTATCTCCCCCAAAGAGTTAAAACAAGTATAAAAAGAGTAGGGGCTATGACTCACCTTGAACTAATGATATCAAAACGTATAACGGAAACGATGGATAAGCCGGGAAGTCTCTACGCGCAACCTAGAATATGATGTCGTGTCTTAGGTTCTAAAACAACAAAGTGAATATATAAACATGCCTTATATATTTATTACATTCATTATGCTTGGATGTTTAACATTTGTAAATAAAAGTGGTCAAGTATTAATATTCGTCACGTTACGGGTTCCTAGTTATTTTAGTATTTCCGACTTAATTTATATGTCTTTGAAATTCTATTTGAATGTATATAAAATTTCTAGTGACTTTACATCCTTATTTACATCATAACATGATTCAATTTACAAATTTAGAAATTTAGACAGCACTCAGCAGTCCCATGGCAAAGGTCGTATTTTGAGTTCTACAACACTTTAGGATGCGAGGATTTTTCCTACGTTTAAGTTAGGATGTTAGCTAAAACTTTTATGTTTTGACCAACAGGGGGTTTTAGTCAAGTTTTATGAGTTTTACCCGATTGAAATCTGTTACTCAGATTTTGACACGTTTTGCCGTTTTGACTCTAGTTTATTCATACGGATTAGTTACAGGGTGAGCCATGCGGAAAAATGATCACACGACATAGCTCTACAATCCTATATTTTCACCTAAGATTATCAGTACACGAAAATTTTCCAGTAATTCCATTTACGGCCCTTATTCAGTTTCTGTTTTGCAAAGCTAGTCCTTTCGACGATTTCTAGTGTTTTAGTCCAATTATCCAAGCATAATCAAGTATAATAAGCGTATAAAACGTATTAGATATATGAATTACTAACATTTACAGTAATCAAGGGTAAACATAGGAGGTTACTTAAAATATTTGTGATGAAATTAACTAGAACCATGAACTAGGATCACTAAATCCTATACCCTTCAACCAAAGTCCCTAGCTTCCAATCTTTTATCCATCTTGCTAACCCTTCTTAGACATGAGCTAATCTTCCAAGAAAACTTCTAACTCAGCCCCTAATCACCTTGTATAGCTCGTAATTTGACCATGGAATGATGATGAGATTATGGTGTTGTTTATGGTGATTTATGGTATAAATGGAACTAGGAATCAACAAGGAACTTAAGCCTTTAACTTGTGATGGATTACATATGAAAATCAAGATCAAATGTGGTGTTTTAGGGTTTGTTTGGTCGTTGCTATAGAGAGAAAAAAAAAGAGACGAGTTCTTATGAGTTATCAAGTCTTAGATGAAGTCTTATAGGATATTTCCTAAGTTACTTAGTTATTAAGTTTACTTAAACATGTATATGTCTTCCTTTGTAAGTTTCCTAGTCTTATCTTGATGACACATATACAAACACCTCATGTAGTCTAAAATTTCGTTCAATGCCTATCTTGGATGACTAGATATGTGTTTTGACAATATCTTGCTTTTATGGAGTGAGTTTTGGTCCCGGTAATTGCTAACGGTAAGTCGTTAAGTCCTGAAACATAAAATCGGGTATATTAAAAATATGAAACTTATAAATATGCTAAAACTTATTAATATAACCTATCTTAGCATATTTAATAATTGATAAGTTCTATCGGGTTGCTTAAACGCTGCTAAAACTGGAAACGCGGGTCTAAAACGCGTAATTCGCGTAAAACGCTGAACTGGAAAACGTAATATTCCAAAACTTTTGGAATTGTCGTAAAATGAGAGAAAATCATATATCTATTGTTTATAGTGTTTTATGGACATATCGGGATGCTGGAATGATGTTTAAACCTAAAAGTAAATCTCGGACACGGTTTCGTGATTTTTGTAGAAATGATCTGACGAGTATCAAACTCTCGGATTATCATTAAAATAGTTTAACTTACGAGAATATAAAATAAAAATTTCGGGAGTGAATAGTGAAAGTGAATAGTAAATTATGAATAGTAATAGTGAATAGTAAAAATGAATAGTAATCCGAAAATGCGAATTGTTACACTGTGTAACAAAGCAGGTTCAAGTTTGGTTTAATATAAAAGTTCTTCTTAAGCTTTGTGTTAGTAGATTCCGCATACTTTACAAGGTCAAACAGTGTTTCAATATTAATAGTGTTGAGTTTACTTAATATTATTAAACCTTTACAAGCTACAAAGTAGTTTCGTCAGAGTATATCGATCCAACAGAAATTATACATGACATTCTCTAAATAAAATATTCGCTATCCTATTTGTTTCCTAACTTAGTCACACGTTATTCCCAATCTATATCATACGGTCATTTTCTTTTCTTTTATACTGAAACATATCACACACACAACTCTATTCAGTTTTTCCATTCCAAGAATTAAAGGCCGAGAGTAGCATCCCTTTGGTGATCAATTGAAGTGTGTAGCAGCTTGTGCGATCATTGTGTCCTTGTCTTGTTTCCTGCCTCATTATTTTTGTCGTTTCTTGCCTCGTTAGTCAACCCCAAAGGTACCAATCATCTCTTTTATTTTGCACCTAATCGACCCACATGCATATGTATATAATCTGAATTCAACAACATCTAAACCTAACGTTAACAAGCTAATATGTTTGTATAATCTGGTTGTTTTAGTGCTGTTCATAATATATATATATATATATATATATATATATATATATATATATATAAGCATCATGAAAAGATCACATGAAATCATTAAAGTAACGACCCTTGTTTTGCTGTTTCGATCGACCAATGTTACTGATGTTAGACCCATCTTTATTCAGCCCTCAATCTGATATGTGAACCCTAAATTGAACCATTTAATGCATGTTAATACGCTTCACAAATCTGGAACCCAAGCGTGTATAAATAAAAGGCTAGGGTTGTTTTGTGATTTTATGTGGAGTGCGTATGTGTCGTTATTTTTGTGTTTGTGTATGTGAGTTATATGTCGACTAGTGGGGTGGAACATGTGTGTCTTGTGGCTAATGAAACATGTAAATGTATATGTTGTAATTGGAATAAAAGGGGATAGAACTTAGAGTCGTTTTGGTCTCGTTTAAACTGGTGTGAGTTGTGATCAGTCGTATAATTAAGAATTGTACTGTCGACACGAGTTTAATTTAAAATAAAGGAAATCTAAGTTCATGATTTCATGTGAAAGGTATACGCATGTTGTCTTGTGGTTCTGTTATGAGTGTGCTTGGTGTCGCCTGCTAGTGCAGCGAGTGATTTCGTGTGAGTCGAATGAAGTCCTGCTGGTGTTGCATGCTAGCTGAATTAAAAGTTACATATGGTTTATAAGTTGTGATTGCATGTGTGGATATCAAGTTATAATCTGTGTGTGTATGCATGCGCATAAATAAGAGGTTAGGGCTGCTGTATTATAACACCCCCATTTTAAGAACGCAGCGGAATACAACATGGGGTGCTATTTGGTCACATTGTTGAAATATAGTAAACAACTGTAAAACAAAGTTGTTTTTAAAACTTCACATTCGATAATTTATCAGAGTTAACAAGGTCCCAAAAGTTTTTAACATAGATAAAAGATACATAAGTTTTGAAAGTTTAGAACATTATCGAATGAAAAAATTTATTTAAACATGAGCCATCATGGAGATATTCATTTCTTGCGCCGCCCATCCAAGCCGAAAGTCACTTACGGACCTGAGATAAAACATGCTAAAAGTCAACATAAATGTTGAGTAAATTCATAGAGTTTAATAAGTAAGCAGTTGAATACAAGTATTATTTATCGGGCGACAAGTATTGCAATTACATGTCGGGTTATCTGATTATAGTATTGAGTTCATGCAACCGAACCTTAACGTAATTTAATAATGCCCCGGAGAAGGTAAAAATTTGCCATTTACCACAATTCTAACTATTATGTGTTTGTATCCCGAACAAGCCCGCCAAGCCTAATATGCATATCCATAATACTAGCGTTTACTACTCGAGTAATTAACGGTTCATGAGGGGACTTAATTGGCAAAAAGCATTCAATATCTATAATCGTATAATCGGGTCCAGCATACCAAAAACTACTTGTATTCAGTTTGTAAAAACTAGCATGTATCCCCCTCGCGAGGTTTATAAAACATTAAATGAGTAAAGGCGAGGCTATAAACTCACCGAGAGCAAAGAAAATAGCAATGAACAAGCAAGTGAAGGAATAGCCGCAAAAGCTCTACGATGAACCTAAATAATATACGTTGTCTTAGTTTTTTGAAAATAAACATTGATGCAACTTAGCTATATATATAAGTTATTATCTTATCTACGCTTGGTACATAATTCCCTAGTATATCACAAGTTTTAGTTCGGTATTTTAAAAGTTATTTATATGTATGAACTTTATATCTTATGAAGTTTTAAAGAAATTTTTCTTATGTTTGTCTCTAAGTCCCACTAGATATATAAAGATTTTAAATATATCAAGTGTTTGATAATAAAGTTTGAAGGATATAAGTACATGAGTTTGTAAATCCTTTTTATACTTTTAAGGTCAAGGCTGTCAAAAATTTTATAACTTGTACATCTTAGAAAATCCGTTACTATTAAACCGTATGTTGAAAAATTAAGTTTCTTATATCCCCGGAAAGGTATTTGTCTGTACTAACAAGTTTTGTGGGTCCCACTAGACCAAAAATTACTTAACAGTAGAAAAATAATCCATTTACCCATAGTATTCAGCCCAACAGTTTTCAATATCACAACCGTCCCACGAAAAATGCGATATCTAGAGTTCTACAAGTCCAATTAATTCCCCGTTTGCGGCCATGTTTAAGTTAAGATGTTACCTACATTTCATAAAACTGGGCCAAGTAGTGAAAATGAACATATCACTGATATTTTTACCATTTAAATCTGTAACTCAGAATCTGGCATGTTTCACGAAAATATTTCTAGTTTAATCATCATAATGAGTTATTCGATGAAATACCCGTCAAAATGACCACAAGACATAGGGATACAACTACATATTTTTAGTTTAGGTCCAATGTTTACTGATTAAATCATTTTATTCCGTTTTTACCCCTGAATCAGATTCACAGTTTGCATGTTTAGTCCTTTAGTATTTTTATTCTTTTCTAAGTTATGTACCAAGCCTAACTAAGCATAATAACCTATATAATGTTCAATATATCAACATATATAAAATTTACAGAGGTGAAAATAAAAATAAAATGAAAATTGAGTGGAGAGTTTCCTTACAAAAGATGAAGAACAAGAAAAATACAAGACCAAGGAACACTAATCCTATATTAACCCATCAACACTTGCACCTTTCTTCTACACTTTTACTCAACTTTAATAACCATTATAACCCTTGAAAATACTTTATAAAATCCTTGTAAAAATCACTAAGAAAACCCTTGTAAGAACACTCTTTATAAATCTCCAAATAAACCCAAGATTAAGATGAAATGAAGTGTTGTTTGAGTGTAATGAACCAAGAACAAGACTAGGGCTTCAAGATCTTTAGTCCAAGATCAATATATTAGTAAAATTATTGATGAAATATGTGTATTTTAGCTGTTTTGGGTCGTTTATATCAAGAGAGGAAGTGAAAAATGAAGTTTTGATCTTTGTTTGCATGTAGAAATGACTAGTTTCTATTATAACTTTAGTAGTGGAAGACAAGAGGTAGTGGTATGAGACATGTGTTAATTTGTGTAAGTTGGTGGTGGCATGAGTTGGTGATAAGATGATATTCGTATGTTTATCTTGTTATAAAATGATAGTTTAGTTATTAGAGGGTATAGTTTGATCCCGGTATTTAAAACGTGAAGTTTTTAAGACGCGAAACGTAAAATCGGGTAATAATAAAATGTAAAACATGTAAAAGTGTTAAAACTTATTAATATAACCTATTTAAGTATTTTATACGAGTGGTGAGTTCATCGTAGGGTTTCAACGTCATTAAAATTGAAATGGTGAGTCAAAAACACGTTTGGTGACACCGGTTCTTGATAAAAGTGACGTAAGCTATAAAAATGACATGACAAGTATAAAACTCATTTATAAATATGAAATAGTTTAAAAATTCATAAAATATGTAAATCATCATTGTTTAGGGTTGGGTCACTTTGTTAAAAAAATAAAACATAAATTTAAATCGCGTAAAACTTAAAAGGTGCAAGGTTTACGTAAAATTTGAAAAATTAAATTAGGACTTTTAAAATAGGATTGTAAGGAACCATAAGTGCATAAAAATTGTAGAATTGACATAGTATAGTCGCGGTTGAATTAATTGAACGAGTCATGATGTACGCGGATAACTTCTGACGAAGTTAATTATTAAAAATAGAATAGTTAAATAATAAAAATAGTAAAATAAATGACATGAAAAACTTTGAAATGTCACAGTACGTACCCCTTAAGAGAGCGACGTCCCGGCGCTCTACTCGCTTTATCTCTAGACGGTTTACTTGTGAAAAGATGAGGATACTCGTAAGGAATGAAGTCTAGAATAACTAACGACGCGGTTCGATTCTTGTCGTCTAGAAATATGGTGCAGAGTAAGGTTGACTATATGCGATAAAGATAGAATGAGGATTTGTTTAGTTGCTTTGTGATGAGTGCTCAAACACTCATCATTTTTGGTCTAATCTGAACTGCAAAACATACAAAAACACTCAGTAATGCATCAAAATACTGAAAATATTTCAAAATCGTGTTTTATATGTTTTAGATGCAAAACGAGCAAAAACAGATGAAAAACGTATAAAGTTTGCAAAATTGGCAGTTTCAGTCCCCCAACTTTCATAAAATTACAAAACTAGTCCCTGGATATTCAAAATATAGAAAATTATCACCAAAGGTCCTTTTACAATCATAAGTTGTCATATTTTGTCCTTTGGTGAAAAATTGGAAAGTTTTGGAAATTTACACTTTCGGTCCCTGGAGTTTCAGATTTTGGCAGATTCAGTCCCTGGTGGGATAATTTTGAATGAAAAATCAATTTTGGTCCTTGGAAGATCAAAAGTTATCAAAATTGGTCATTGGGTGAAAGTTTGGAGAAAAGTTCATTTTGGTCCCTCAAGTTTGAATAAATTGCAATTTTAGTCCCTGAAGGACCAAAAGTGAAAATTATATTATTAAAACCTTGGACTTTTGAAAGATGGCATGTTTTACCCTTGAAACAAGTTTTAAAATTTTACAAAAACAGCCCTTGTATTTTCAGATTTTACAAAAATAGTCCTTGTGGTTTTATTAACTAACCAAATCAAATAATAAAACAAACCAAACCTAAAAACTAACCCACCCATTACCCCTAGGCCTGATCCAGTTACCACTCTAAACCCACCAAGCCCAAACCTAAAGCCCACACCCTTTTAAACTAATACCCTGGTCGTTGACCAGTCAAACCCACACCACAAAACCGTACCACTGTTCACCCTTCACTATTCTCCCACCTTCACCTCCATGATTCCAGGTTTCATGTCTCCTCCTCCTCCAAAGTCCTCACCAACCCTCACCAAACTCATTAATACCTTACACCTTCCCCCCTCCTCAATAAATGCTCCACCAAACTCCACTCAATCTGCCTAATCCCCATTTCCCGCCAAAAGTGAAATCAAACGGTGGGGATCTAAAGAGCTAATCCAAGGGCCAGAAATGAAGTGGGAAAGCTGTGGGGACTCCTCAGGGACTATAAAAGAAAAGAAAAGGAGAGAAGAAAAGTAGTAGTTAGTATAGCAGTTAGATTTTTAGTAGGAATAGCTTAATTTTAGCTTTAGTATAATTCTCATGTTCATGTTGTTTTCATTTTAGTTCTGATTTTCATTATTGTAACTTCTAAATTCAAATTTTAATATCTAAGTCTCAGCTTTCCTTTTAGCTTCTGTCAATTTTAGTTTTTATAAGCTTGTGCTTATTTGCTTGTCAAACTGCTTATTTGTATTCTTACTTGCCTAATTTTGCTTAGCTCATCATATGTATGCTTAATTGGTAACTTAGACAGTGATAATTTTCAGTTTTAAGGCTTAACTGCCCATTAAGCTTAACTGAGCTTATGGAACTTAGCTTATTAGAGTTGCTCATACACTGATCATAACTACTTATTTATGCATAACATGGCTTATTTAGTATATAGTTTGCCTTTTAAGAGGTTTTAGAAACCTTTTGTAGTGTAAATCACCAAACAGTCCCTTGTGAAGGGGTGTTTGGATCAGGTAAGTGCTGAGGTTCCCAGTGCATGTTTGGTCTTAAACCTTGTTTCACTAGCTCACATTAGGTTTAATTATGGTCTAGGGAGCAAGAAAAAGGTACCTTAATCAAGCTAAAGTCAAAATCATCCTAGTATTGCCCTTAACTGTTAACTGTATTGATATTGAGATCCATAATCCACCATATCATTGCATAAGCTTTTGTTTTAGCTTAATCTAACTTTATCATAGCTTATTATATCAGTGTTATTGTTTGAGAATCATTAGAAGTCCAGTTTAGTCAAAGTTTATGGTTTTGTTTAAAAAGTCAAATGTATGATTTCAGATTTTTCTTAAACTAGCAAGATTTATTGTGATTTTTGGGATTTGAATTAGGCTTTGAAATTTGTTCTAGTGCTAATCTGTTAGTTGAATTTTAGATTTCCATAGTTTTTGTAATTTTTAGAATTTTATTTTTGGACACAATTGCCCTTGGAAAACACTTGCAGGGGGCATCACTCCCCTGTTGTGCAGATCAGACCACCCACCACCACCATTTGGTGGTGGTTTCCTGAGCAACCCAGTGGACCACAACCACCAACCTTGGTTCATTTTAACCCTCCCCCTACCAGGCTTGGTATTTTGACCAAGGGTTTGACCTAAATCACCCTGGGTCCCACCTAATTTAGCTCACCAAGTCTGTCCCCATTTTCAGTCCCAACATAATAAGCCAAGTGCTTATTCATAGCTTACAGCTTATTCTGAGGTCCCTTTTAGCTTATTCCAGCTTTTACAAGTTAGCATAGCTTATTGGAATCTGTTTTAACCATTGTGGGTCCCACTTGTGGTCATTTTAGCCCATTTTGCTTTTTGGTCAACTGTGGTCAACTGTTGACCATTTCAGCTTATATTCAGCTTATTTTAAGTTTATAAAAAATTTGTTTTTACAAAAAGTTCTTGTTTTTAGTCATAAATTAGGTTTGTAAAAGAAAAATCAAGAAAAACAAATTTAAAATTAAGTGATAGTTTCTATTTAATGTAATTTAATTTTAATTTTCATTTTTAAATTTTTATTAAGTACTTGTCATTTTTATATTTTTATTAAATTCCTCATATATTAAAGTATTTATAATAAATTTTTCAGATTTTTCTTTGGTCATTTAGTATTTATTAGAATTAATATTAGTTATATTAGAAATTAATTAATAATTAGGTTAAAATAGCATTATTAGTTTTTATTAAGTGAAATCTTGTTTTTATATTTTTTATATCTTTTATATGTTATAAAGTAATTTTAGAAATTTTATTAGAATTTTTACTGTTCATTTAGTATTTTTCTTAATTTAAAATAGTTAATTAGTAATTAGTAATTAATAAGTAATTATTTAATAGAAAAATCACAAAAAGACAAAAATAGTTATTTTTAATTTTAAAACTTATTTTTAGTTATTTTATAATTTTAGAAATTTTATTTTCATTTTTCTAGTATTTAATTAGTGTTAAATTACATTTAAGTGTTTTAAATATTATTAATAAGTATTGAATAGTTTTTAATTAATATTAAATAATTAAATAGTGTAAAAATTTATTTTATTTTTCTAAAAATTTTCTTTTAGTTTTAAGTTTGTAAAAAAGTCATTTTCACCCCTTGGGTGTTTTCAGATTTACGTTTTCACGTTTTATTTCGTACGTCTACGTTTTATTTAAACGTAACGTACGCGTTTTTAGGTTTTAATCGTTTCTAGCTTTTGTAACTTTCCCGTCTTATTCAAATAGCTTGTTTAAGCTATTTCGTTGTAGATTCCTTAGCTCAATCATACACAAACCCCTTTTCATCCAACTTCACCCGATCAAATAACCGTTTGATTGCCATTCACACCTCGTCGGGACTTAAACGACCCGGGAAAACACTGTATTCCTCGGAGCATTGATCTAGGCTATTTGGCTTTGTTGACCATTCCTTGGTCAATATAAGTTAGGTGGTTTGGCATCAATCACTTTGCTCGATCGTATAAATACCGCTGAATTGTTATACTCACATAAAAAATTTGTGATTCTCGAAAATCAAGTAGAAGATCAATTAGACATAACCCACATATAACTATTCTCAGTATTTGAAAAATCTAAGTCGAACATAGGTAGTCAGACTATGTTCCACTGTCCCAAGGTTAAATATAGGTTACTAGACTATATTTAATCGAGGTTCGATAAAATTTTCAAATACTTAAATTAGTAATACTCGTGATATGTCAATTGTTGGACAAGTATGGAGTTTTCATAAGTATCTTATATACAAAGAGTGATATAAGTTTGTACATACGTAAGAATCAATAATAAGTAAGTAGTATGAGTATGTAACACAAGCGAATAATGAAAATGCACGCAGAAAAGGAAGTTTTAAGCAGTTCTAAATCAGTCCACATCGGGAAAGAATCACGGACCTTTAACAACGAAGGATTCAAAAGAGAACTTGATGAATGTAGAGAAAGTTACTGAACTTCAGCTTTTGTATGATGAATCCGTTTATAAGAATTATTGAAAAATGACGAACAATAAAATAATAACAAAATAGTTCATGAGGCAATAATAAATCAATGGTTTTAGTTAATAAAACAAGGTCGAGTAATTCGTAAGATAATAACAAAATCGTTTATAAGGTGGTGAAAATTTGGTAAAAGGTAAATGACAGAACAATTTATAAGATAACAAAATAGTTTATTCAAAACTAGTCCAAACAGTTTATTTAATAGTAGTACATCAGTGGTTAAGTTTATAAGATGGTGGTAAAGTAGTTTATAAGAGAGTGGCAATGAGTTTATTAATATTGTAGTGAAAATGGTTTAGAAGATAGTAGTAAACTAGTTTTACAAGGTAATTGACAAAATGATTTGTAGAGAGGTGACAAAAGTAAATTTTGAACTAGTTAGAGCAGTTTATAAAATAGTATTGAGTAAGGTTATTAGTTTATAAGGTAGTAATGGGGTAATTCTTTGGGGAATAGTAAATCCATTTGTAATATAATGAAAGATAATTTATATGACAATAAAGGAGTTGTTTATAAAATGGTCGTGAATTTCTAAGGTAAATAATTTGAATGCGACGGGTTTCATATAAAACACCGTTGTATAAGGTCATGAAAAGATTTTAAAGCTCATATGATTACTCACGATTTTTTGGAAAATAAATGAGACCACTATGTCACCCACAACGTACGAGAAAGTTTTTAGAGGATCATCAAAATGAATAAATAGGTATTTAATAGTTTAGGAATTTAATGAAACATATATATACTTGGGACTGTTTGGGTTTGACTCGATGTGTAAAGAATCGGATAAAACATTTATAAAAATAACCTCTATACAAATAAGAAGTAATGCTTTGATGCGTATAAATAGTCGAGAGAAAATCAAGTGTATATAGATAGTCTTTTAGATAAATAGTATCAATAGCGGTGCTTAAGAAAATAAGCAAGAAATGCTCAGAAATATGAGTTCACGGGGAGTAAGACAACCAATAGAAATTGATAAATTGTAACATGTTTCGCTATCATATGAAATTATAGTATATAAAGTTATGAAAGAGTTTATAGACCATTGTAATCACCTACAATGTCTGATAAATAAGAGAAACCTTATATAGAAATATATTGATGTTTCAGGAAAAGCAAGATAGTCGAGAAATATTACAAGTGCAAGTGATAATATTTATTATGTGCATACGTATAACGATGGTGCAATCAAAGAGATGTGTATAAATTTCCAGATGGAAGTTTATAATGCTCATGAATAGCATAAAATACAACAAGGAATTTTGCGCATAAAGTGCATATATAAGGAGTGATATTTCGCGGATTATCGGACAAGATAGGATATAATTATAGTGCTTATAATTATTTTTAATATAGCATGATTAAGATATATATATATATATATATATATATATATATATATATATATATATATATATATATATATATATATATATACGACGGAGAAATAGGAAGTTCAGGAGTAGGCGCGCATGGATATCGGACAAGATGATGTAAGCTCATGATTTTAAAAAAAATGTTTAGGATTATAGTCTAGGTTTTTAAAACAAAAAGACCTAGTTCACTATAATTTGTGCTCTTGTACCATTCTATAACACCTCCATTTTAAGAACGCAGCGGAATACAACATGGGGTGCTATTTGGTCACATTGTAGAAATATAGTAAACAACTGTAAAACAAAGTTGTTTTTAAAACTTCACATTCGATAAATTATCAGAGTTAACAAGGTCCCAAAAATTTTTAACATAGATAAAAGATACATAAGTTTGAAAGTTTAGAACATTATCGAATGAAAAATTTTATTTAAACATGAGCCATCATGGAGATATCCATTTCTTGCGCCGCCCATCCAAGCCGAAAGTCACTTACGGACCTGAGATAAAACATGCTAAAAGTCAACACAAAGGTTGAGTGAATTCATAGAGTTTAATAAGTAAGCAGTTGAATACAAGTATTATTTATCGGGCGACAAGTATTGCAATTACATGTCGGGTTATCTGATTATAGTATTGAGTTCATGCAACCGAACCTTAACGTAATTTAATAATGCCCCGGAGAAGGTAAAAATTTGCCATTTACCACAATTCTAACTATTATGTGTCCGTATCCCGAACAAGCCCGCCAAGCCTAATATGCATATCCATAATACTAGCGTTTACTACTCGAGTAATTAATGGTTCATGAGGGGACTTAATTGGCAAAAAGCATTCAATATCTATAATCGTATAATCGGGTCCAGCATACCAAAAACTACTTGTATTCAGTTTGTAAAAACTAGCATGTATCCCCCTCACGAGGTTTATAAAACATTAAATGAGTAAAGGCGAGGCTATAAACTCACCGAGAGCAAAGAAAATAGCAATAAACAAGCAAGTGAAGGAATAGCCGCAAAAGCTCTATGATGAACCTAAATAATATACGTTGTCTTAGTTTTTTGAAAATAAACATTGATGCAACTTAGCTATATATATAAGTTATTATCTTATCTACGCTTGGTACATAATTCCCTAGTATATCACAAGTTTTAGTTCGGTATTTTAAAAGTTATTTATATGTATGAACTTTATATCTTATGAAGTTTTAAAGAAATTTTTCTTATGTTTGTCTCTAAGTCCCACTAGATATATAAAGATTTTAAATATATCAAGTGTTTGATAATAAAGTTTAAAGGATATAAGTATATGAGTTTGTAAATCCTTTTTATACCTTTAAGGTCAAGGCTGTCAAAAATTTTATAACTTGTACATCTTAGAAAATCCGTTACTATTAAACCGTATGTCGAAAAATTAAGTTTCTTATATCCCCGGAAAGGTATTTGTCTATACTAACAAGTTTTGTGGGTCCCACTAGACCAAAAATTACTTAACAGTAGAAAAATAATCCATTTACCCATAGTATTCAGCCCAACAGTTTTCAATATCACAACCGTCCTACGAAAAATGCGATATCTAGAGTTCTACAAGTCCAATTAATTCCCCGTTTGCGGCCATGTTTAAGTTAAGATGTTACCTACATTTCATAAACCTGCGCCAAGTAGTGAAAATGAACATATCACTGAGATTTTTACCATTTAAATCTGTAACTCAGAATCTGGCATATTTCACGAAAATATTTCTAGTTTAATCATCATAATGAGTTATTCGATGAAATACCCGTCAAAATGACCACAAAACATAGGGCTACAACTACATATTTTTAGTTTAGGTCCAATGTTTACAGATTAAATCATTTTATTCAGTTTTTACCCCTGAATCAGATTCACAGTTTGCATGTTTAGTCCTTTAGTATTTTTATTGTTTTCTAAGTTATGTACCAAGCCTAACTAAGCATAATAACTTATATAATGTTCAAATATATCAACATATATAAAATTTACAGAGGTGAAAATAAAAATAAAATGAAAATTGAGTGGAGAGTTTCCTTACAAAAGATGAAGAACAAGAAAAATACAAGACCAAGGAACACTAATCCTATATTAACCCATCAACACTTGCACCTTTCTTCTACACTTTTACTCAACTTTAATAACCATTATAACCCTTGAAAATACTTTATAAAATCCTTGTAAAAATCACCAAGAAAACCCTTGTAAGAACACTCTTTATAAATCTCCAAATAAACCCAAGATTAAGATGAAATGAAGTGTTGTTTGAGTGTAATGAACCAAGAACAAGACTAGGGCTTCAAGATCTTTAGTCCAAGATCAATATATTAGTAAAATTATTGATGAAATATGTGTATTTTAGCTGTTTTGAGTCGTTTATATCAAGAGAGGAAGTGAAAAATGAAGTTTTGATCTTTGTTTGCATGTAGAAATGACTAGTTTCTATTATATCTTTAGTAGTGGAAGACAAGAGGTAGTGGTATGAGACATGTGTTAATTTGTGTTAGTTGGTGGTGGCATGAGTTGGTGATAAGATGATATTTGTATGTTTATCTTGTTATAAAATGATAGTTTAGTTATTAGAGGGTATAGTTTGATCCCGGTATTTAAAACGTGAAGTTTTTAAGACGCGAAACGTAAAATCGGGTAATAATAAAATGTAAAACATGTAAAAGTGTTAAAACTTATTAATATAACCTATTTAAGTATTTTATACGAGTGGTGAGTTCATCGTAGGGTTTCAACGTCATTAAAATTGAAATGGTGAGTCAAAAACACGTTTGGTGACACCGGTTCTTGATAAAAGTGGCGTAAGCTATAAAAATGACATGACAAGTATAAAACTCATTTATAAATATGAAATAGTTTAAAAATTCATAAAATATGTAAATCATCATTGTTAAGGGTTGGGTCACTTTGTTAAAAAATTAAAACATAAATTTAAATCGCGTAAAACTTAAAAGATGCAAGGTTTACGTAAAATTAGAAAAATTAAATTAGGACTTTTAAAATAGGATTGTAAGGAACCATAAGTGCATAAAAATTGTAGAATTGACATAGTATAGTCGCGGTTGAATTAATTGAACGAGTCATGACGTACGCGGATAACTTCTGACGAAGTTAATTATTAAAAATAGAATAGTTAAATAATAAAAATAGTAAAATAAATGACATGAAAAACTTTGAAATATCACAGTACGTACCCCTTAAGAGAGCGACGTCCCGGCGCTCTACTCGCTTTATCTCTAGACGGTTTACTTGTGAAAAGATGAGGATACTCATAAGGAATGAAGTCTAGAATAACTAACGACGCGGTTCGATTCTTGTCGTCTAGAAATATGGTGCAGAGTAAGGTTGACTATATGCGATAAAGATAGAATGAGGATTTGTTTAGTTGCTTTGCTCGATCGTATAAATACCGCTGAATTGTTATACTCACATAAAAATTTTGTGATTCTCGAAAATCAAGTAGAAGATCAATTAGACATAACCCACATATAACTATTCTCAGTATTTGAAAAATCTAAGTCGAACATAGGTAGTCAGACTATGTTCCACTGTCCCAAGGTTAAATATAGGTTACTAGACTATATTTAATCGAGGTTCGATAAAATTTTCAAATACTTAAATTAGTAATACTCGTGATATGTCAATTGTTGGACAAGTATGGAGTTTTCATAAGTATCTTATATACAAAGAGTGATATAAGTTTGTACATACGTAAGAATCAATAATAAGTAAGTAGTATGAGTATGTAACACAAGCGAATAATGAAAATGCATGCAGAAAAGGAAGTTTTAAGCAGTTCTAAATCAGTCCACATCGGGACAGAATCACGGACCTTTAACAACGAAGGATTCAAAAGAGAACTTGATGAATGTAGAGAAAGTTACTGAACTTCAGCTTTTGTATGATGAATCCATTTATAAGAATTATTGGAAAATGACGAACAATAAAATAATAACAAAATACTTCATGAGGCAATAATAAATCAATGGTTTTAGTTAATAAAACAAGGTCGAGTAATTCGTAAGATAATAACAAAATCGTTTATAAGGTGGTGAAAATTTGGTAAAAGGTAAATGACAGAACAATTTATAAGATAACAAAATAGTTTATTCAAAACTAGTCCAAACAGTTTATTTAATAGTAGTACATCAGTGGTTAAGTTTATAAGATGGTGGTAAAGTAGTTTATAAGAGAGTGGCAATGAGTTTATTAATATTGTAGTGAAAATGGTTTAGAAGATAGTAGTAAACTAGTTTTACAAGGTAATTGACAAAATGATTTGTAGAGAGGTGACAAAAGTAAATTTTGAACTAGTTAGAGCAGTTTATAAAATAGTATTGAGTAAGGTTATTAGTTTATAAGGTAGTAATGGGGTAATTCTTTGGGGAATAGTAAATCCATTTGTAATATAATGAAAGATAATTTATATGACAATAAAGGAGTTGTTTATAAAATGATAGTGAATTTCTAAGGTAAATAATTTGAATGCGACGGGTTTCATATAAAACACCGTTGTATAAGGTCATGAAAAGATTTTAAAGCTCATATGATTACTCACGATTTTTTGGAAAATAAATGAGACCACTATGTCACCCACAACGTACGAGAAAGTTTTTAGAGGATCATCAAAATGAATAAATAGGTATTTAATAGTTTAGGAATTTAATGAAACATATATATACTTGGGACTGTTTGGGTTTGACTCGATGTGTAAAGAATCGGATAAAACATTTATAAAAATAACCTCTATACAAATAAGAAGTAATGCTTTGATGCGTATAAATAGTCGAGAGAAAATCAAGTGTATATAGATAGTCTTTTAGATAAATAGTATCAATAGCGGTGCTTAAGAAAATAAGCAAGAAATGCTCAGAAATATGAGTTCACGGGGAGTAAGACAACCAATAGAAATTGATAAATTGTAACATGTTTCGCTATCATATGAAATGATAGTATATAAAGTTATGAAAGAGTTTATAGACCATTGTAATCACCTACAATGTCTGATAAATAAGAGAAACCTTATATAGAAATATATTGATGTTTCAGGAAAAGCAAGATAGTCGAGAAATATTACAAGTGCAAGTGATAATATTTATTATGTGCATACGTATAACGATGGTGCAATCAAAGAGATGTGTATAAATTTCCGGATGGAAGTTTATAATGCTCATGAATAGCATAAAATACAACAAGGAATTTTGCGCATAAAGTGCATATATAAGGAGTGATATTTCGCGGATTATCGGACAAGATAGGATATAATTATAGTGCTTATAATTATTTTTAATATAGCATGATTAAGATATATATATATATATATATATACGACGGAGAAATAGGAAGTTCAGGAGTAGGCGCGCATGGATATCGGACAAGATGATGTAAGCTCATGATTTTAAAAAAAATGTTTATGATTATAGTCTAGGTTTTTAAAACAAAAAGACCTAGTTCACTATTGTCACAACTCGTAATTTCCGGTCATTTTCTAAACCTCGACAATTTACTATTCACAAGTTACTATTCAACATTTACTATTCATCAATCACTATTCATCGTTTTTGAGGTCAATTTGACATTCCGAGACATATTCAGAAATTTTACTATTCACTTGACACTATTCATTTCCGAGAGAAAACCACTATTCACGAGCATTATTCATGTCATCGTAAATTTAGTTTACGAGTGTTCAAATTCGCGTAACCGTACTGGTTCAGGAGCGAATTCATGCATTATTATCAGGGACATTTCATACGGACTAGAAATAGTCAGCATATCATCATTAGGGCACTTGCATACTATTCCACTCGTAGGATAAATAAATTAATACTTTTGGTACAATTAACGATTTACGTATGTTTATTTAAAATAAACACTAATACGCGAACTATAGATGTGACAAACACGTCCAACACTCCCGATTATGATTCCAATATATTTTTATATTCATTTTTATAATATAAAAATTATAATATTAATTTACCCGGTATTTTGGATATTTATTTCAATTATTAACTTAAGTTTACTAAAATTTCGACGGTTTTCGTAGAAATTAAACTATAATTATCTAAACACCCTATAATTTTACCCAACCTATTTTTATAATTTTTATAACTTTATTATGACCCGGTTAACTCCGTTAAAATTTATTTTTAGTTAACCCGGTACCCGGTACATTTTAAAAACTACAAATAACACACAATAATGCAAAATTTACAAAAGTCTTCCATACATTTTCCCCCCCTTGACTTTGCCGCCCCCCCCCCCCCCCCCATAACATTTCCTTACATGGTTACTTGTACACTCCAACTCATTAATGTCTTACACTAACTTTCTATATAATAATTATAATACATAAAATACTTATAATTTAAACTAGTTTCTTATCTCATTTTCACAACTAGACTTCATCTTGTTTTCTCTCTTTTTCTCTCTTGATCCCACGGCAACAACAACAAGAAGGAGCAAGACAAAATAAATTTTTCTCAAGATCTAGTGTTATATTAGTTTAGTTAAGTATTTCTTACAAGGTTTTGAAATATAAACTCAAGAATACTAAGGTTTTATCATCTAATCACACCACATCTCAAAGTAAATTTACAAAACTCATTTCATAAATTTTTACAAGTTATTACCATGTTTATATATTTTTCTTGCAAGATCTCATGCATATATTGGCTTATACCACTCCATTTTGTATATATTAAACTTTTAAGCCCTAGAAGTGATTTTTGGTTAGATCCTTGTTAGATCTACTTGGTTGTGATGGTTAGGAACCCATGACACCCTAAGAAGGTGTATGGTAGGATTAGATTAGTTTTGTGGTGATTGAAAGTGGTTTGAATGAAGATGGAACTAGATTAGAACCCTAGAAATGGTTTTTGAAACATTTGAAATACCTACTGTCCCTATTTCTATTTCGTGGGAAAATCAGTGGTTGATGGCTAATTTTTGACCAAGGATTTAGAAAATACTTTCAAAAACGAAACTTTAGGCGAAAGAACGGATTAAAACGAGTTTATAACGAAGGAGATATGATTTTTGCAAATTTAACGACGAAAACTATTTTATTAAAAACTGCTTGCTGTTTGGCAGATTTCGCCGTGCAAACAGAGGCATTAAACGTAACTTAGAGAAGCCGAGTTATCAAAAATATACTAGTATACACAAAAACGAATCCGTGGACATAAAGAACAAGGAAAACGAGCCTAAAACGACCGAGTTATACCCGTTCTAACATCGTCAAAACTATATATATATATATACATAGTCACAAATAAAAATAATAATGTACGTACTAAATGGTATATTTTCTAGCAATGTTACTAAGGACTATATCCTTAACAAACGAATACGTACGACCCGAGAGAATATTTATACGACATAACGACATCATTCTAAGGTTTTGATACTAGGAATATGACGCTAACTTTTTCGTACGAGTTAATATGACAAGTTATATACTTCTCTAAATGAACTTATTTTTCCTAAGTATGGAAACTATTTTACCATGACGATAACTAGTATTTCCAAATTACGAGTGGTATGAGTATCATGTGCATGTGCATTCATTTCATAACGGCATGATCTAAATTAGATCACATTCATTCATTTAGGTTGCGGCTAGTGTTCGCGCCTTGTTGTCCCGATCATTCCATCACTTTGTACTATCATTTCGAGGTGAGTCATAGCCCCACTTTTACTTGTTTAATTTCTTTATAAACTCTTTGGGGGAGATACATGCTTAAATACTTGCTTTATACTTTTATACGATTTGAATTACTTCCGGGGGAGAATACACTGCTGTAAATATTTTTGTACAATGCCAAAGTATTAAATTCCTTACATTGCTTAAGTTTCCTTATTACCACGTCTTGACAAGTCCCCTTTATTATCATGGACCGTTAATTAAGTTCCAAGCGAGAGTGAGTGAATAGATCTATTGAGGGTGACTCCTCCATCTGTGTTTGGGTTGCTCCAACAGAATTACAGATGCATTTCATGTCTTTATTATTAGAGTGTCTGGTAAACACTCATTTGGGGCCAAGTAACGTCTAGCTTCAGTTTCATGAGCTTAAGAGACAATGTAGTTTTATGACTGAAAAACTTATTACTTTATACTTGGGCTATGGTACATAAGATTAAAGTTAAATACTGATGGTTTTTATAAATCTTATTTCTGATTTCTTATTTCGGATTTCCTATTTCTGATTTCTTATTACGGATTTTCTTATTTCTGATATCTTATTTCTGATTTCTTATTTCTGATTTACAATGTCTTTGCATCAACCTTATTACGGATTTATGATGCTTTTACTGGGAAATTTACTCTCCAAATGTTTTACCTTACTTACTTGTTCTCTAAAATCTATGAACTCACCAACCTCGTGTTGACACTTTAGCATGTATTTTCAAGTTATTAAGGTAGCTCATGTTGCATGCATTTGGACCTTCATGGAGTCGTGGAGACGACGCGTCTGACTATATTTTTCTACACCTATGAACGTTTGATCTTGTTGAACTTATTTTAACTAAAATGGCAACATCTTTTGGGACCTATGTTTTGTAAACTCTGAATATTTTAATGATCAAACGCTGTATTTTCTAAACGACACTTTAGGTCGTTCAATATAACTGCAACTATGGTGCTATGACAGTCACCCCCAGGTATTCCATTCCCCTGCCATTCAGGTAAATTGGGGGTGTGACAGATTGGTACCAGAGCTAAGGTTATAGCGAACTAGGATGTATCTTTGACCCTAGACTATAACCACATCATCATAGCATCTCATCATTTCATCATAGGTGCATATTCACTATACATGTTGCTTTACGCACACACTGTACGAGTTATTCATACCCATACTCACATATATATATATATATATATATATATATATATATATATATATATATATATATATATATATATATATATATATATATATATATGATTATATTGACCTGGTTCACAAGTGACATGTCTTCAGATACCCACGCTGTTATCCTTTCGTCGGATTTCGACATTGAAGATGCCTTGTCATCTTCCACTACCATTATACCACCAGTTGCATGTATACCACCATTAGCACTATTGATTTGTTATAGGAATAAGGTTTTCCTATCATTCAGCCTATACATAGAATGCCGTTTAATAGAGTATTCAGACTTAATTTTAATGGACTTATTAGGATGCTTATTACAAGGGAGATAGCATGTTTTCTTTCCTTCACTAGTAGGACGCTTACTACTTAGGTACTACCACCACCGTTGGTTACTTATTACACTATTGGTCGTCCCATAGTGCGCACTTCAGCTTTACCTCTTAGATGTCGCGAGATTGCGCGAAAGAGGGTAGTATTCCATTCACTATTATCACCATCGCCTCTTAACTCGTCACTAGGATTTCATCGTCATCAATGTTATTCTCATCCTTTAGAATACCACCATTGTCATTTCCCTTTTCCATTTCCACTTGCCACGAATTAGATAACACCTTATGGATAATACCAAGATTACGGACTCAACAGGAACATCTACAGGTTCCTCAAGAATGGCTTAGAATCTACACTATCTAGGACTTGATCGATGCACAACTTCAGACACTGCTTCAGGACTATCCCGATCTTATGATGTCGTAAAACCTGATTTCACCTAGAAGGACTACAGGAAGTCTTTAGACTAGACTTATATCTTTACTAGCTTTTACTATTATCCTAGCCACGAGAGGTGTGGCATAGTTCGAAGAAACTTGTAGTATTTTGATTGATGAACAAACGGAATCACCAAGTATTGACTCTACTATGGGGGAATGGTTGTGCTATCTATGATATGGGTTCACATAGACCGAAACTTTCACGTATTATATTCATGTGTTATGAATATGATGATTTATATTACCTATAGATTCTCATGGACTCTTATGATTTGATGGAAATAGATTTAAGCAAACCACTCCAAGCATGACGCAAGCTGCTGTTGGACAAGTCATTGCCAAGAACATGGCCACTACCTTCACCAAGTAACTTACTCACGTGGAATTTATGGGTTGTAATCCCTCCTCCTTTAGCGGAAATATAGACACAAAGGAATTTCTCAAATGGTTCGAAGAATTAGAAACAATCTTTCAATGTGGTGACTGCTGTAAGGAAGACAAAGTTAAGTTCGCCACTTGCACTTTTCAAGAGCATGCCCAGAAATGGTGGACTAAGTATGTTCAGGTAGTAGGAGTTGATGCTGCTTACTCACACTCTTGGGAGAAACTAAAAAGGATGATGAGTTTGAAGTTCTGTGTGAAAAGCGAATTACAAGCAATTGAACAGGAAACACTAAATCTTACCATGGTAGGAGATGATGTTGTTAAGTATACTGCTTCTTTTTATGATTTAGCCCGACTAGGCTCTGCAATGGATGAGCCGGAAAGCAAGAAACTTGAAAGGTACATAGGAGGACTTTCTCCTGAAATTCGTATGTTGGTCAACTCATTGGAACCCGATACCATGCCTAAAGCTATCAGAATGGCAATCGAAGCAAAGGAACGCATAGCTCACACCAAGATTTTAGGAGGCAATGGTAGCAACAAGAGAAAGTGGGTCGGTAATCTGGATGCTAATGCTTCTCAACAACCGTTTAAGATACAACAAGTGGTGGAGACCTGTGCTGCTGGGTCAAGCCAAAAGAAAAGGTATATTGGTAAATTACCTGAGTGTAACAAGTGTCAGTTTCATCACAAAGGATCTTGCCCCTCTCAATGTAAGAACTGCCAAAAGCTTGGACATGAAACCAAGGATTGCAAGGCTCCCACCCTTGCAAAGCATCAGAAACTCTCGGTAACCTGCCGCGAGTGTGGAGTAGTGGGACACTTCAGGAGTGAATGCCCGGAGTTGGGAAACCAGAATTGGAAGAAGAAGTTTATGTTTTAGTTTTATAAACCTTAGTTTGAGCCCTCTAGGGTTGTACTTTCTTTTGGTACTTTCCATAAGTACGTTGATGTAACCTAGTTGTATTAAGCACTTTCCTATCTAAGGTAATGACTATCTTTGGTTATCTATGTGATAATCGTAACCTTCGTTTATTCCATCTCCTATTGCAATTGTGCAATTTTCAATCGTTACGTAACATTATATCATTGTCTTATGTAGGGAATAGGCCGATTTCGTATTTGACGGATTAGTAGATTATTACCATTCCATAGTATTTACCCATTTATCCAATAAACCATTCAACGAGTTTTATTTCAAACTAATTTACTACCTTATGGGGAAATTGTTTTACCGAATTTCTAAAATAAGTCGTTTTGTTACCGTACTATAAACTGATTTTTCTGATATTACGCCAAATATTTACTATTACTACGCGAATCAATTTTTATATTGCTTTGAGAGGAAATATCAGGATACCATTTTTAATAAGAATGCGTTGAACACCATCTAAAACTTTTGAGAAAAGTAATATTATTCTGACTAAATCAAGCATAGCATCATTAGTCCTCAACTATACATAGCCTGATCACCTATGTATAATTCAGGAAGGATTATGCCATGAAGGAAATAGTTACTTTATAAAGTATTGCTAATAACAATCTTCATTTAAAAGCATTTTAAACAAGTAAACTCTTTTATAAGTATCTTTTTCTGACAAACTCTCCCTGGATACTTACCCCACACGTCACCCACTTAGCCATTAAGTTGGATTGTTCCATTGACTTCTCTAGGAGAGACTTTCCATATCAATTACGAGTAGGATTCCTCGATACCAGAAAAGCAAGGAAAGGATTACAGAACTACTAACCTAGACTAGAAGTATACACCAAGACAATTTATAGCTCAACAACAGTTCTAAGATGCCACGAGACCATCCGAACCACCATCTCTGACCGGGTTGTCCAATTCTATTATTTAAAGGTACTAGCAAGACTGAACTACAGGATCGAACACATTGTGAAGGTACGCTAAACAACACTATAGAAATAAACCAAGCCTCTTAACCGATACAGTAAAGTAATTCATTTAAACATGGCCTCGTCTAAATGCAAACTTCTCTGCAGTGAGTTACGCCGAGAATAATTGATTTAAAATTAAGGATATCGATATAGGATTTTCCTAAGGAGTTATGTTCTCCAGAGATTTCAGATAACCTCATTACCATATCAAGAAAGGAATCAGACCCGAATATACATTTTGCCAACATGATGACAATTTCACGATAAACTATCTCAAGACTTAAGTTGGTTGAATACCTAGGCTTGTAGTTTGCCTGACAACTACCAATAGGCAAGGAAAGACATATGTCTTAGCAATTCGTTAGACCAAAATACAAGGAATCAAAGAAATTGTTACCCATATTCTATCTCATTCAGATAACGCCAAGTTCGAAAGACGTAATGTTAAGGAATTAGTCACAAGATTTATTGTACCCATTTCAATTATTCCTGATAAAGGTAATCGGATCACCTTAGACTTCTAACAATCATTTTAAGATTTCCTTCGGAACCCCATTTAGATGTAAACACCGCCTACTATCCTCAGACCGATGGTCAGAACGAGAGAACGATTCAAACATAGGAAAATTATGCTCATAGAGTAAGCAATTGACTCTAGAAATGGCTCGACTAACCATTTACCATAAATCAGATTCGGTTGCAACGATAGTTATCGCGCGAGCATAGAGACTACATCAATTGAGGCACTTTATGATCGAAGTACCAGTTACTCATTTACAGACTGAAATCGGAAAGTTAAATGCACTGGTCTAGAACTAAGCTATGGAACAACAAAGGAAATTTCACAAGTCAAGAACCAGTTACAAGCAACGAGGGACTAGTAGAAGTTAGGTTGGTGCATGACGCACATCATGCGGATTGAGTATCCCTGAACAAAAAACCATCTAGATTCAAGTGGGAGAACGAACTAAGTTGAAAGCTTTGCCTTGGAGAGGCATGATACAATTTTGGTAACGCGAGAGATTGAACCTCTAGTATATTGGACCATTTAAGATTCATTTTAGAATCGACCAGCTGACATATAAGATTTGGGTTCTGACAAAGTTCAGCAACGTATGTTACCTATATTACATTATAAACCTGAAGAAGCACTGATCATCTATTGACGAACCAAACTCGGAAAAAGCAAAACTCACTATTCCAATAGGCATTCATGATATAACCAGAAACCTCCTACAAGTCAAGAATCAATTACAAATTCTACAAGTTGTAAACCATTAAAACTTCAAGTTGGTAGCCAGATCATGTTGAAAGTTCTGCCTAGGAAAGGCATGATATTATTCGGAAAAATTTGGAAAGTTAAACCTGATATACACTGGACCACGTAATATTTCAGACAAGAGTAGACCTAGTGGTCATCTGACTTGAGCCTTGTTAGAGAACAGCCGGATTATACAACTATGTTTCACCTATTCAATCCCAGGAAATGACTTTCAGATTAGTCACTCATAATCCCAATTGGAAAGAATTCCAACCCAAAGACAAACGTAAACCTGGTAAGAGGATCAATAGAAATCATGGACTGTTAGGTCGAACAATTGAAGCAAAGTCGAATTCCTATCGTGAAAGTTCGCTGGAATTCTCGAAGAGGACCCGAATTTACTTGGGAACGGGAAGACCGAATGCAACTCAAGTATCCACGTCTTTTTACCAAATATACTTCAGAGACCAACCAAAACTGAACTTCGGGACGAACTTCCTGTTAGTGGGGAAGACTGTCATAACTCGTAATTTCCGGTCATTTTCTAAACCTCGACAATTTACTATTCACAAGTACTATTCAACATTTACTATTCATCAATCACTATTCATCGTTTTTGAGGTCAATTTGACATTCTGAGACATATTCAGAAATTTTACTATTCACTTGACACTATTCATTTCCGAGAGAAAACCACTATTCACGAGCATTATTCATGTCATCGTAAATTTAGTTTACGAGTGTTCAAATTCGCGTAACCGTACTGGTTCAGGAGCGAATTCATGCATTATTATCAGGGACATTTCATACGGACTAGAAATAGTCAGCATATCATCATTAGGGCACTTGCATACTATTCCACTCGTAGGATAAATAAATTAATACTTTTGGTACAATTAACGATTTACGTATGTTTATTTAAAATAAACACTAATACGCGAACTATAGATGTGACAAACACGTCCAACACTCCCGATTATGATTCCAATATATTTTTATATTCATTTTTATAATATAAAAATTATAATATTAATTTACCCGGTATTTTGGATATTTATTTCAATTATTAACTTAAGTTTACTAAAATTTCGACGGTTTTCGTAGAAATTAAACTATAATTATCTAAACACCCTATAATTTTACCCAACCTATTTTTATAATTTTTATAACTTTATTATGACCCGGTTAACTCCGTTAAAATTTATTTTTAGTTAACCCGGTACCCGGTACATTTTAAAAACTACAAATAACACACAATAATGCAAAATTTACAAAAGTCTTCCATACATTTTCCCCCCCTTGACTCTGCCGCCCCCCCCCCCCCCCCCCCCATAACATTTCCTTACATGGTTACTTGTACACTCCAACTCATTAATGTCTTACACTAACTTTCTATATAATAATTATAATACATAAAATACTTATAATTTAAACTAGTTTCTTATCTCATTTTCACAACTAGACTTCATCTTGTTTTCTCTCTTTTTCTCTCTTGATCCCACGGCAACAACAACAAGAAGGAGCAAGACAAAATAATTTTTTCTCAAGATCTAGTGTTACATTAGTTTAGTTAAGTATTTCTTACAAGGTTTTGAAATATAAACTCAAGAATACTAAGGTTTTATCATCTAATCACACCACATCTCAAAGTAAGTTTACAAAACTCATTTCATAAATTTTTACAAGTTATTACCATGTTTATATATTTTTCTTGCAAGATCTCATGCATATATTGGCTTATACCACTCCATTTTGTATATATTAAACTTTTAAGCCCTAGAAGTGATTTTTGGTTAGATCCTTGTTAGATCTACTTGGTTGTGATGTTTAGGAACCCATGACACCCTAAGAAGGTGTATGGTAGGATTAGATTAGTTTTGTGGTGATTGAAAGTGGTTTGAATGAAGATGGAACTAGATTAGAACCCTAGAAATGGTTTTTGAAACATTTGAAATACCTACTGTCCCTATTTCTATTTCGTGGGAAAATCAGTGGTTGATGGCTAATTTTTGACCAAGGATTTAGAAAATACTTTCAAAAACGAAACTTTAGGCGAAAGAACGGATTAAAACGAGTTTATAACGAAGGAGATATGATTTTTGCAAATTTAACGACGAAAACTATTTTATTAAAAACTGCTTGCTGTTTGGCAGATTTCGCCGTGCAAACAGAGGCATTAAACGTAACTTAGAGAAGCCGAGTTATCAAAAATATACTAGTATACACAAAAACGAATCCGTGGACATAAAGAACAAGGAAAACGAGCCTAAAACGACCGAGTTATACCCGTTCTAACATCGTCAAAACTATATATATATACATAGTCACAAATAAAAATAATAATGTACGTACTAAATGGTATATTTTCTAGCAACGTTACTAAGGACTATATCCTTAACAAACGAATACGTACGACCCGAGAGAATATTTATACGACATAACGACATCATTCTAAGGTTTTGATACTAGGAATATGACGCTAACTTTTTCGTACGAGTTAATATGACAAGTTATATACTTCTCTAAATGAACTTATTTTTCCTAAGTATGGAAACTATTTTACCATGACGATAACTAGTATTTCCAAATTACGAGTGGTATGAGTATCATGTGCATGTGCATTCATTTCATCACGGCATGATCTAAATTAGATCACATTCATTCATTTAGGTTGCGGCTAGTGTTCGCGCCTTGTTGTCCCGATCATTCCATCACTTTGTACTATCATTTCGAGGTGAGTCATAGCCCCACTTTTACTTGTTTAATTTCTTTATAAACTCTTTGGGGGAGATACATGCTTAAATACTTGCTTTATACTTTTATACGATTTGAATTACTTCCGGGGGAGAATACACTGCTGTAAATATTTTTGTACAATGCCAAAGTATTAAATACCTTACATTGCTTAAGTTTCCTTATTACCACGTCTTGACAAGTCCCCTTTATTATCATGGACCGTTAATTAAGTTCCAAGCGAGAGTGAGTGAATAGATCTATTGAGGGTGACTCCTCCATCTGTGTTTGGGTTGCTCCAACAGAATTACAGATGCATTTCATGTCTTTATTATTAGAGTGTCTGGTAAACACTCATTTGGGGCCAAGTAACGTCTAGCTTCGGTTTCATGAGCTTAAGAGACAATGTAGTTTTATGACTGAAAAACTTATTACTTTATACTTGGGCTATGGTACATAAGATTAAAGTTAAATACTGATGGTTTTTATAAATCTTATTTCTGATTTCTTATTTCGGATTTCCTATTTCTGATTTCTTATTACGGATTTTCTTATTTCTGATATCTTATTTCTGATTTCTTATTTCTGATTTACAATGTCTTTGCATCAACCTTATTACGGATTTATGATGTTTTTACTGGGAAATTTACTCTCCAAATGTTTTACCTTACTTACTTGTTCTCTAAAATCTATGAACTCACCAACCTCGTGTTGACACTTTAGCATGTATTTTTAAGTTATTAAGGTAGCTCATGTTGCATGCATTTGGACCTTCATGGAGTCGTGGAGACGACGCGTCTGACTATATTTTTCTACACCTATGAACGTTTGATCTTGTTGAACTTATTTTAACTAAAATGGCAACATCTTTTGGGACCTATGTTTTGTAAACTCTGAATGTTTTAATGATCAAACGCTGTATTTTCTAAACGACACTTTAGGTCGTTCAATATAACTGTAACTATGGTGCTATGACAGTCACCCCCAGGTATTCCATTCCGCTGCCATTCAGGTAAATTGGGGGTGTGACAACTATAATTTGTGCTCTTGTACCATTCTATAACACCTCCATTTTAAGAACGCAGCGGAATACAACATGGGGTGCTATTTGGTCACATTGTAGAAATATAGTAAACAACTGTAAAACAAAGTTGTTTTTAAAACTTCACATTCGATAAATTATCAGAGTTAACAAGGTCCCAAAAGTTTTTAACATAGATAAAAGATACATAAGTTTTGAAAGTTTAGAACATTATCGAATGAAAAATTTTATTTAAACATGAGCCATCATGGAGATATCCATTTCTTGCGCCGCCCATCCAAGCCGAAAGTCACTTACGGACCTGAGATAAAACATGCTAAAAGTCAACACAAAGGTTGAGTGAATTCATAGAGTTTAATAAGTAAGCAGTTGAATACAAGTATTATTTATCGGGCGACAAGTATTGCAATTACATGTCGGGTTATCTGATTATAGTATTGAGTTCATGCAACCGAACCTTAACGTAATTTAATAATGCCCCGGAGAAGGTAAAAATTTGCCATTTACCACAATTCTAACTATTATGTGTCCGTATCCCGAACAAGCCCGTCAAGCCTAATATGCATATCCATAATACTAGCGTTTACTACTCGAGTAATTAATGGTTCATGAGGGGACTTAATTGGCAAAAAGCATTCAATATCTATAATCGTATAATCGGGTCCAGCATACCAAAAACTACTTGTATTCAGTTTGTAAAAACTAGCATGTATCCCCCTCGCGAGGTTTATAAAACATTAAATGAGTAAAGGCGAGGCTATAAACTCACCGAGAGCAAAGAAAATAGCAATGAACAAGCAAGTGAAGGAATAGCCGCAAAAGCTCTACGATGAACCTAAATAATATACGTTGTCTTAGTTTTTTGAAAATAAACATTGATGCAACTTAGCTATATATATATAAGTTATTATCTTATCTACGCTTGGTACATAATTCCCTAGTATATCACAAGTTTTAGTTCGGTATTTTAAAAGTTATTTATATGTATGAACTTTATATCTTATGAAGTTTTAAAGAAATTTTTCTTATGTTTGTCTCTAAGTCCCACTAGATATATAAAGATTTTAAATATATCAAGTGTTTGATAATAAAGTTTAAAGGATATAAGTATATGATTTTGTAAATCCTTTTTATACTTTTAAGGTCAAGGCTGTCAAAAATTTTATAACTTGTACATCTTATAAAATCCGTTACTATTAAACCGTATGTCGAAAAATTAAGTTTCTTATATCCCCGGAAAGGTATTTGTCTATACTAACAAGTTTTGTGGGTCCCACTAGACCAAAAATTACTTAACAGTAGAAAAATAATCCATTTACCTATAGTATTCAGCCCAACAGTTTTCAATATCACAACCGTCCTACGAAAAATGCGATATCTAGAGTTCTACAAGTCCAATTAATTCCCCGTTTGCGGCCATGTTTAAGTTAAGATGTTACCTACATTTCATAAACCCGCGCCAAGTAGTGAAAATGAACATATCACTGAGATTTTTACCATTTAAATCTGTAACTCAGAATCTGGCATATTTCACGAAAATATTTCTAGTTTAATCATCATAATGAGTTATTCGATGAAATACCCGTCAAAATGACCACAAAACATAGGGCTACAACTACATATTTTTAGTTTAGGTCCAATGTTTACAGATTAAATCATTTTATTCTGTTTTTACCCCTGAATCAGATTCACAGTTTGCATGTTTAGTCCTTTAGTATTTTTATTGTTTTCTAAGTTATGTACCAAGCCTAACTAAGCATAATAACTTATATAATGTTCAAATATATCAACATATATAAAATTTACAGAGGTGAAAATAAAAATAAAATGAAAATTGAGTGGAGAGTTTCCTTACAAAAGATGAAGAACAAGAAAAATACAAGACCAAGGAACACTAATCCTATATTAACCCATCAACACTTGCACCTTTCTTCTACACTTTTACTCAACTTTAATAACCATTATAACCCTTGAAAATACTTTATAAAATCCTTGTAAAAATCACCAAGAAAACCCTTGTAAGAACACTCTTTATGAATCTCCAAATAAACCCAAGATTAAGATGAAATGAAGTGTTGTTTGAGTGTAATGAACCAAGAACAAGACTAGGGCTTCAAGATCTTTAGTCCAAGATCAATATATTAGTAAAATTATTGATGAAATATGTGTATTTTAGCTGTTTTGGGTCGTTTATATCAAGAGAGGAAGTGAAAAATGAAGTTTTGATCTTTGTTTGCATGTAGAAATGACTAGTTTCTATTATAACTTTAGTAGTGGAAGACAAGAGGTAGTGGTATGAGACATGTGTTAATTTGTGTAAGTTGGTGGTGGCATGAGTTGGTGATAAGATGATATTTGTATGTTTATCTTGTTATAAAATGATAGTTTAGTTATTAGAGGGTATAGTTTGATCCCGGTATTTAAAAACGTGAAGTTTTTAAGACGCGAAACGTAAAATCGGGTAATTATAAAATGTAAAACATGTAAAAGTGTTAAAACTTATTAATATAACCTATTTAAGTATTTTATATGAGTGGTGAGTTCATCGTAGGGTTTCAACGTCGTTAAAATTGAAATGGTGAGTCAAAAACTCGTTTGGTGACACCGGTTCTTGATAAAAGTGACGTAAGCTATAAAAATGACATGACAAGTATAAAACTCATTTATAAATATGAAATAGTTTAAAAATTCATAAAATATGTAAATCATCATTGTTTAGGGTTGGGTCACTTTGTTAAAAAATTAAAACATAAATTTAAATCGCGTAAAACTTAAAAGGTGCAAGGTTTACGTAAAATTAGAAAAATTAAATTAGGACTTTTAAAATAGGATTGTAAGGAACCATAAGTGCATAAAAATTGTAGAATTGACATAGTATAGTCGGGGTTGAATTAATTGAACGAGTCATGACGTACGCGGATAACTTCTGACGAAGTTAATTATTAAAAATAGAATAGTTAAATAATAAAAATAGTAAAATAAATGACATGAAAAACATTGAAATGTCACATGTATTATGGGTCATGTGGGTATCATTCGTGTGTATTGTGTCAACTTAAGGTAAAATGAGTCTTTAAGTTGAGTTGTATTATAGTACATATGAGAAGCATGCATGCAAATCAGTAATAAAGGAATGTAGTTGTGGTCTTGTGTGTCGCCTACATGCGTGTCTCGTTAAACGGTATTGAAGCATGTGTGTCGTGGTATCAACATGGGTCTAAACTTGTCTTGTATAATGGGAATTGGTATTACAATTCTTTCGAGGAAAGGTTAATTCTAAAAAGGGTGTGTTTCGTTATTTGGTCACCTCGCTTAAGGTTGGTTTTAAAAGAGATTCGGTGCAATAATTATAAATCATTCTAACCCTAATTATATATTCGACCAAACCCAATTTGGGATCACATTTATAATCTAATTAAGTTATGCATTAATTTATGAAACCCTAGACCTATGTTTTGAACATTTTAATCTAAGTAAACCCTAAATATAAAGACGTAATTAATAACAAGCATTTAAAAATCCGTTATGATAAGTGTATATGCAATATTTAATTATAACTCGTGTAGATTCGGTGAAGAATGATTGATCCTTTTTTCCTCGTGTTCATTGTCCTATTTTGCTTTCATTTCGTAAGGTACAGATATTCCGCCCTTTCTCATTAAGGGTATCTCATGACTTGTTTCCATGACTTTTGTTAGATTCGTTTATCACTTGTGACTTCAGTATTTGCATTCGGATCTTTGATACTTTGTAAACCAATGATATCATAGCTTCGTATGAAAACTTTCCTAAAAGAGTAGCTTAATGATGTTTTGGGAAAAACTATTTTTAAAATAATGTTTATGAATACGATACCACTTTTATATGAATGTTAAATATCTTTTATGTATACTGCTTTTGAAGGAATACTTTTATGGGAACTACTTTTAAAAGAATATTGTTATGAACAAAATGTTTAAATGACTTTCACAAAGACTTAATCTGTTTTATAATCTAAGACTGCGCATGACTTGTTTTTCCTAAAATCAGGTATTTGATATCATTGATCCATATTTGCTCTGTTATTCATTTGATTATCCTTTCCATGCTATATTCATTTTATATAGCTATAACCTTAGTTGGATAAATGGTAATTGTCCCTCATATTTGTTTTATACTTCATTTGCCTATCTTTGTTGCCCATTATTTGATTAATTTGTAGCCGGTCATGGGGAGTCCATGGCCTTGCCACTGTTGCACCAGTGGTATTGACACTATCTGTGGAGGTGGGTTTTTGTCCAAAGAGTTCCCTATTATGCTATAGCTATTCAGGCCTATATTTATTATTGTATATGTTTACTTAGCCTAGAGCTTTGTGCATATATATCTGTTTTGCAGGGAGCGTATGGATGCATCCAGGTACTTTCTTATGATTTGTTTTAGTGATGGACTAGTGTGTGCAATACACCCCATTCACTTCTGGTACAGTGTGAGCTAGCTACTCCATGTACAACTTACTATATTATGACATATATTTGCACTTGGGCATTTCCTTATTATGATTATTAACCGTTTCATAGTCCTTGCTATGTTTTATTTATGTTATACATCATATTATTTCGATATCTTGTTCAACAGGTTCTTGTGGTTCTATTTCACTTATCCCTTCCTTTTACTTCTTATTGTGACTTATATCATTTTCTTTCGACAGATTCTCATTATTTCATTTCTATACTATTTTACTTTAGATATCTTTTGTATATATCTCTTCATTGAGCTTTTTAAGCTCAGCCGCATTTCTTTTCCTGCGGCAGGTTATAATAAGGAAGCTGGGATTTGAGTGAAGAGTGCTTAGGAGGACTACATTGTTGATAGCTCCCTATGGATTAGAGTTGGATATAGAGTTTATTTGACTTAGTTTGTACCTTAGTGTTGGAAGTTGTTATGTTCATATTTAGTACCTTATCTTTCATTAGAATACTTTGTAACACATGTATTACTAAAGTATTTTCTCTTTCATTAGAATAATTATGGTATCAGAGACAGGTTTGATCGGCGGATTCATGACCCATAGAGCTTAGGTTTTACACCATATGAGTTTATGAAAACAACCTTTCAGAATTTTCCTTAAGATTTATCCTTTTGCATGGAATGACTGAGGTCAAATGACACATTAGGCGGCAGCCATTCAAAAGCTTTGAAGAAACTTAAGATATGACCGGTGAGGATTGGGTAGATTTTATGATAGGGCATTTGTTAAGTATCTTGCTTCCGCATCACTCTGACTCATGCCTATACTTTTAGTTAAGCCCCTTAAGAAAATTGTTTCTGGAAATTTGGAATTTATCATGTGCTTAGTGACCATGTAAGTTAGAATGCCTTTTTCACTATATGAGCTTTACTTTCTGATACAGACCTTAACCTCGGATTCGTTTGTTAATCATTTAGATGCCTGTTCGACCATTCTGAGAATCCTTAAGACCATGATGTGTGACACAGTTGGTGATTTCTCTTGCTTCTACTAAGCATATTAAGATTCCCTCTACACTATTAAGCTATGCCTTAATTATTATTTTTATTCCTATGAAAAACCTGGTGGTTACTAACCACTGGTATAGCAAATTTTTCATTTCATTCCGACAATAAGATTCATCCTGCTAAATTGTTTCCTTTGGAATTGTATGATTTCGATGTAAATTTTAGTATAATTGGTAGACTGAGCATCGGGATGCTAACTACTATCATACCAGACACCTTGACATTTCGAACAATCCTAAATTCTTTGCTAAGCTTCTGACTGGTTAATCCTTGTCATCGTTACTACCATGAAGATTTATACGTTATTTATCGCCGTTATGAAGTTTTCCTTCACCTATTTATTATGCCATTGGATGAAAGTCACTTGGGAGCCATTGGGCAATCTAAATTCTCCTCGTTATAATCCATGAGCTATCTACCAAGACTTCTACCAGAATGTGAAGATGATACTTAGAGATTGTTTAGTCACGACTCGAGGTAGAATATGATATCGATAAGGGCATGTTTATATGATGCAAGTATTATGACGTCTGGCCAACGTGATAATACATACATCATATAAATTGAACTTATTCGGATCATAGGATGCCTTTGAGAAGTGCCTGAGAATAGTTATATGTGACAAAAACCTATCCATATGAAGCGTCTTTTTGCTTATTTCTAAAACTTCGTATCGTTTGACACCAGTTGAATTGAGAGAACTTAAGGAGCAGCAACAAGACTAGGAAGTGGTTTTACTTGTCCGAGTGTATCTTCGTGGGGTGTTATAAGGATGGTAGCATGAGGTGGTATATTGATTTCTTGAAGGTGAATCGTATTACTGTTAGAAATCATCATCTACCATCTCGAATCGACAATTGATCTAATCAATTTTTGATGTGAAGTTTTTCCTTAGACCGATTTAAGATCTAGTTATCATCAGTTGCATGTGAGGAGCAAGATGTTCCTAGAAACTGCCTTTTCGTACTCGTTATGATCACTATGAGTTTTAGTGATGCCAGTTATGTTGGCTAAAGCTTCTATTATTTGAATCGTGCCTTTCATGAGTAATTGGACAAAATTGTCATAGTATGACATCTTGGTGTATTTAGAGATGAAGGAGAAACATAAAGATCATTTTCGTATTGAGTTGGAAATTTATGTCAAAAGAAATTAATTTTTGAAGTGTGATTTTGGTTGGCATTCATGGGTTGCACTGTTTTAGAGGTTGTTATTACTATGGATCCTGCGAAGATTGAGATTTTCACCAAATGGCCAAGATTGACGACAGTTACCTAAGTTTGAACCTTTTGAGTCTTACAGAAGAATTGTGAAAGATATTCACGGCTGAAATTACCGGCGACGAAGCTTAGGAGAAGATAAGTTTTGGTTGGGACGAGGAACGAGAACTGAGTTTTGAAAAGCTAAAACAGAAATTAGCTTCTACATCCATACCTACAGGTAAGTAACAAATTTTGGGATGCATCAAATAACGAGACTTACTTATGCCTTTATACAACACGGGAAGGGTATTACTTATGCATCAAGACAACTAAAACCATATAGGGCGGATTATTCAACACATAATTTAGAGTTGGCAGAAACTTCCGGCTGAAGATTATATTGGTTACATAACACACCAGCAATGATCGTGTCTGAGATTCACGTTTTACTCCATATTTCTGTGAAGATTTACAGAAGGCTTTGGAGAACTAGAATTGGGTTTAGTACTGCTTTTCACTAGATTGATGGAACAAACGGGAAAACTATTCAATACTTTGAGATCATGTGCTCTTGAATGGACGGGATTTGGACAAGCGTTGGGTCTGGTTGAGTTGCTTACTATTATAGATGGCATGCAGTGACGAAGGGTTACCTTTCAAATCTTGGTGTGGACAAAAGTGTAGAGCACCTCTGGTTGGAACTGTAACAATTCGCATTTTCAGATTGATTACTATTCCCGGAAAATTTTACTATTCATTTTTCCCGAAATTTGATTTTTTGTTTCTTGGCCTCGAGTGATAAATCATTTCCATGGCAAAATAAAAGTTTGACACTCATCAGATCATTTTCGCGAAAGTTATTAAGGAATTACACGTTTTAGGGTAAAACGTCATTAAAAAATCCTACACACAACGAAACTCGACCGCGTTAATTTTCCCCGCATCAGAAAAATGTTTAGTACTCTCATGATTTATTTGAGAATTAATCATGACTAAGAAAAACGTGACCAAATAAACCCCGGCCGTGAGAAACAGGAATTTTCGTTTTTAAGCACTTATACTTAGCCGTAACCTTAGCCTATACCTGCACCGTGTTTCTAAGACAATTTGAGTTTTCACATTTTTGGAATAAGTCAACATATTTTTCCCTCCTCCTTTGACCAAAAATCATTCCTTGATTTTATAAATCATTCATTGATTTTTGGGCTTACGGTTTTAAGTTTAAAGACATTAAATACCAACTGACACTAGACAGAGTCCAACCTAGACATTATAAGACATTTTAAGTCATTAGTATCCTATTAGAAAAGTTATATTTTATTTTTCTCAATTTTACGCAACTTTCGTACGTTTTACGTATTACGCGTTTTAGACCCGTGTTTCCAGTTTTAGCAGGGTTTTAGCACCCGATAGAACCTACCACTCATTTTATATTTTATTATGGAGTATATTGATATGTTCTAGCATATTTACAAGTTTCATATTTTTAGGATACCCGGTTTTACGTTTCGTGACTTAACAACTTACGGTTAACAATTTACGGAATCAAAACTAGTCACATAAGTAGGATAATATCAACCAAGACCAAGTCATCCTTCCTATCCCTTTGTGAACCGCCTCTAGTGGGGGAATCAGCCCATGTGTCTTGATCTCATGTTTCTAACTCTAGGATGGTAACATGTGTAAACTTTGTCACCAAGTTTAGGGAATTTCCTAACACCTTCCTAACCTCCTCTTCATAGTATAAATACAAGCTCATTCCTTCATTTCTTCATAATAAAAACGCCACACATAAATCCCTAGCACCATGATCCTTTGATCTTCAAACTACAAGTTACACTACAAAGTTCAAGGTCTTAGTATTCTCTACCTAGTTCTTAAGTTTGTTTGGTGATTCAATGGTTGAATTAGGAGCTACACAAGGTGATTAGGGGCTGAAGTTAAATGGTTTTCACAAGGTCTATATCAAGGCTAGCAAGGGTTTCAAGAGTTGTGGTGAAGGGTTTGCAAGCATAGGTTTAGTGTCCTAGTTTCATACTTGACTTCCTTTCTTTAGAAAGCCAAAAGTTGTAAGCAAACCCTATTACACTTACTTGCTAAATATCATTTTCATGGTTATTATGTTTCTTTCATGCTATATATGGTCTTTGTATTATGTTCATGATGTATAAAAACTAGTAAAACAAGTTATGGAAACTATATATTAACTTATGTTATTTAAACAAGTAAACTAGTAACTTTCTTGGAGAACCACGACCAAAATAGTATAACTATGATATTTGACACTTACTTAGTGTTAAATAGGACTTAACAAGGAAAACATAGCAATTTGAATCACCCAAAACGAGTACCCGAGTCAAAAGTTATGACCATTTGAAATTACCAAAACTTTACGGCAAAACTGCCAAATACTTTCTGTGACAGAATATTAAACACGCAAAAAGAGGCCCTTCTGGTCCGTTTCATGAAAAAGTTAAAGCACGAAAGTTGTCCGTAATCATGTTTTCTTCAAAAACTCGGGAGCACGTCTCCAGAAAACCGATAACGAATGAGATTTTCTTCAGTTTCTTAACAGCTATTATATATATACCAAAGTCACTATATAATAGTTATGTTTTACTAAGACCAAGAGGTCTAATGACCTAAAGCCAAGACCACAACCATGGCTAAAGCCAAGGTTGAGTCTCAAGACCATGGAACAATGACCAAGGTCATGGCAAAGCCATGGCTAAAGACCATGTAACTTTTAAAGATCAAAACTTATATATATGTTATCAAATACTACAATAGTAGGGAGCCTCATGTGAGGAGTTCATTAAGTAAGCCGTCGAGATGAGTTGTGGATTTACGAATTAAAGTGTCCTGGCTCCTTGAACGTTTACTCCATGACTTTTGAATTATGTCGGCCCGAACGGAAGTAAGAGACATACAACCTATACATGTTTCATAAACCACTTATATTCAACGACTTACACTATATACTAAGTACTACATCATGAACATTATGCAAGACATATATAGGCAATTATTCGTATTCTTAGACGTTACTCCAAACCTAAGTCGCAACGTTCTATTATAGGCTGCTCTTAGAGACTTTCGCGATTCGACTACCACTATCATTTCTCATTACATAAGCTTAAGGTGAGTCATAGCCCCTACTTTTTCATACTTGTTTTAACTCTTTGGGGGAGATACATGCACAACTACTTGCTTACTAGTACAAATACTCAAAACATTTATACTTGATTGTTTTATACTTGATTGTCTTATACTTGATCGCATTATACTTGATTTCATATATACATGATTGCGTTATACTTAATTGTGAGACTTCCAGTGGCTCCAAATTAAGTTGTTGGATGACCATTGAGACTTCCGGTGGCTCCAAATTAAGTTGTTGGATGACCATTGAGGCTTTGATACATCCTAACATTTGCGAATGTTGGATACATCATAAACGTGAGGTCTTCGGAGATGAAGTCTAGACTCACGACTAATTGCTTAACTGTTTTGATGAACTTATACATGTTTTTATTATACTATATTTTTAGCAGTGGGTTGTGAACACACAGGTTGCAAGTCTCTTATGGCGGGACTTGCAACTGAGTGGATTCACAATGCCTTTGCTGTGTAAACATTCTTTTGAGGCTTTTTCAACTATTTTAAGACAAACTCTATGAACTCACCAACCATTGTGTTGACACTTTAGCATGTTTATCTCAGGTTAGTAAGGCAATAGCTAGTGCGTGGAACTTAGAGTCAAGCTGCATATTCTGAAGACTTATGCTTTTTATCATTTACCATTCAAAACATTTGTATACATTTATGTATCATACTTTGAAATCTCATGTTTGTAACTTTGAATTCATTAATCGAATGGTAACTTTTCAAAACGTCTCATTTAGAGTTCGTTTTCTATAACTTGTACTTTGTATTATGAAGTAGCACCCAGTGACACAGTCTTCCGCTGCGGTATTTTGGGGGTGTTACATATTGGTACCAGAGCCTTGGTTATAGAGAACTAGGTTGCATTTAGTGCCTAGACTATAACTACTATATACGTTAAGACTCTCCTCTTTATTTGCCTTACGCACACTACATACTCATATACTTTTGTTAGTTGTTGGTTTAGTTCTACGCTGTTAGATGATGTGACTTTAGTATTATAAGGAACCCCAGAATTTAGTCGAGTCATTAAAAACATGGAGCTCAGTAATAACTAATTATTTAACTTGATCTTGTGACAGTTCTTGTTTGATGAGACACAAGATTTGAGTTAAATAATATTATTGTTTAGCTTTAGGGATTTGATGACTTGATTATTTTATTATCTACCTCAAAAATCAAGTTTGTGTCGGAAATTCTTAAGTAGGATGATTTAGAATCTCCTTATTTAAATGGATTGGGACGCCTCTTCATTTAAATAAAGAAATTGTAAATCACCGAACCAGAAGTTTATGATACCTTACTTACATAAATTTGGACGCTTCTTTATGTAAGTAATGTGTTATAAATAACTGGGCTTAATTGTAGCCGATACAACTCCTTAACTCGAACCTTAGATGAATCAGAGTAAACACCACTATTTTAGAGATCCTGAAATCCCGAATTCTCCTAGACACACTAAACTTCGGGATGAAGTTTCCTTAAGGGGTAGAGACTGTAACAATTCGCATTTTCAGATTGATTACTATTCTTGGAAAATTTTACTATTCACTTTTACTATTCATTTTTCCCGAAATTTGATTTTTTGTTTCTTGGCCTCGAGTGATAAATCATTTCCATGGCAAAATAAAAGTTTGACACTCATCAGATCATTTTCGCGAAAGTTATTAAGGAATTACACGTTTTAGGGTAAAACGTCATTCAAAAATCCTACGCACAACGAAACTCGACCGCGTTAATTTTCCCAGCATCAGAAAAATATTTAGTACTCTCATGATTTATTTTAGAATTAATCATGACAAAGAAAAACGTGACTAAATAAACCCCGGCTGTGAGAAACAGGAATTTTCGTTTTTAAGCACTTTTACTTAGCCGTAACCTTAGCCTATACCTGCACCGCATTTCTAAGACAATTTGAGTTTTCACATTTTTGGAATAAGTCAACATATTTTTCCCTCCTCCTTTGACCAAAAATCATTCCTTGATTTTATAAATCATTCCTTGATTTTTGGGCTTACGGTTTTAAGTTTAAAGACATTAAATACCAACCGACACTAGACAGAGCCCAACCTAGACATTATAAGCCATTTTAAGTCATTAGTATCCTATTAGAAAAGTTACATTTTACTTTTCTCAATTTTATGCAACTTTCGTACGTTTTACGTATTACGCGTTTTAGACCCGTGTTTCCAGTTTTAGCAAGGTTTTAGCACCCGATAGAACCTACCACTCATTTTATATTTTATTATGGAGTATATTGATATGTTCTAGCATATTTACAAGTTTCATATTTTTAGGATACCCGGTTTTACGTTTCGTGACTTAACAACTTACGGTTAGCAATTTACGGAGTCAAAACTAGTCACATAAGTAGGATAATATCAACCAAGACCAAGTCATCCTTCCTATCCCTTTGTGAACCGCCTCTAGGGGGAATCAGCCCATGTGTCTTGATCTCATGCTTCTAACTCTAGGATGGTAACATGTGTAAACTTGGTCACCAAGTTTAGGGAATTTCCTAACACCTTCCTAACCTCCTCTTCATAGTATAAATACAAGCTCATTCCTTCATTTCTTCATAATAAAAATGCCACACATAAATCCCTAGCACCGTGATACTTTGATCTTCAAACTACAAGTTACACTACAAAGTTCAAGGTCTTAGTATTCTCTACCTAGTTCTTAAGTTTGTTTGGTGATTCCATGGTTGAATTAGGAGCTACACAAGGTGATTAGTGGCTGAAGTTAAATGGTTTTCACAAGGTCTATATCAAGGCTAGCAAGGGTTTCAAGAGTTGTGGTGAAGGGTTTGCAAGCATAGGTTTAGTGTCCTAGTTTCATACTTGACTTCCTTTCTTTAGAAAGCCAAATGTTGTAAGCAAACCCTATTACACTTTCTTGCTAAATATAATTTTCATGCATATTATGTTTCTTTCTTGCTATATATGGTCTTTGTATTATGTTCATGATGTATAAAAACTAGTAAAACAAGTTATGGAAACTATATATTAACTTATGTTATTTAAACAAGTAAACTAGTAACTTTCTTGGAGAACCATGACCAAAATAGTATAACTATGATATTTGAAACTTACTTACTGTTAAAGAGGACTTAACAAGGAAAACATAGCAATTTGAATCACCCAAAACGAGTACCCGAGTAAAAAGTTATGACCATTTGAAATTACCAAAACTTTACGACAAAACTGCCAAATACTTTCTGTGACAGAATATTAAACACGCAAAAAGAGGCCCTTCTGGTCCGTTTCATGAAAAAGTTAAAACACGAAAGTTTTCCGTAATCACGTTTTCTTCAGAAACTTTGTGGCACGTCTCCAGAAAACCGATAACGAATGAGATTTTCTTCAGTTTCTTAACAGCTATTATATATATACCAAAGTCACTATATAATAGTTATGTTTTACTAAGACCAAGAGGTCTAATGACCTAATGCCAAGACCACAACCATGGTTAAGCCAAGGTTGAGTCTCAAGACCATGGAACAATGACCAAGGTCACGGCAAAGCCACGGCTAAAACCATGTAACTTTTAAAGATCAAAACTTATATATATGTTATCAAATACTACAATAGTAGGGAGCCTCATGTGAGGAGTTCATTATGTAAGCCGTCGAGATGAGTTATGGATTTACGAATTAAAGTGTCCTGGCTCCACGAACATTTACTCCATGACTTCTGAATTATGTCGGCCCGAACGGAAGTAAGAGACATACAAGCTATACATGTTTCATAAACCACTTATATTCAACGACTTACACTATATACTAAGTACTACATCATGAACATTATGCAAGACATATATAGGCAATTATTCGTATTCTTAGACGTTACTCCAAACCTAAGTCGCAACGTTCTATTATAGGCTGCTCTTAGAGACTTTCGCGATTCGACTACCACTATCATTTCTCATTACATAAGCTTAAGGTGAGTCATAGCCCCTACTTTTTCATACTTGTTTTAACTCTTTGAGGGAGATACATGCACAACTACTTGCTTACTTGTACAAATACTCAAAACATTTATACTTGATTGTTTTATACTTGATTATTTTATACTTGATTGTCTTATACTTGATCGCATTATACTTGATTTCATATATACATGATTGCGTTATACTTAATTGTGAGACTTCCAGTGGCTCCAAATTAAGTTGTTGGATGACCATTGAGACTTCTGGTGGCTCCAAATTAAGTTGTTGGATGACCATTGAGGCTTTGATACATCCTAACATTTGCGAATGTTGGATACATCATAAACGTGAGGTCTTCGGAGATGAAGTCTAGACTCATGACTAATTGCTTAACTGTTTTGATGAACTTATACATGTCTTTATTATACTATATTTTTAGCAGTGGGTTGTGAACACACAGGTTGCAAGTCTCTTATGGCGGGACTTGCAACTGAGTGGATTCACAATGCCTTTGCTGTGTAAACATTCTTTTAAGGCTTTGTTAACTGTTTTAAGACAAACTCTATGAACTCACCAACCATTGTGTTGACACTTTAGCATGTTTATCTCAGGTTAGTAAGGCGATAGCAAGTGCGTGGAACTTAGAGTCAAGCTGCATATTCTGAAGACTTACGCTTTTTATCATTTACCATTCAAAACATTTGTATTCATTTATGTATCATACTTTGAAATCTCATGTTTGTAACTTTGAATTCATTAATCGAATGGTAACTTTTCAAAACGTCTCATTTAGAGTTCGTTTTCTATAACTTGTACTTTGTATTATGAGGTAGCACCCAAGTGACACAGTCTTCCGCTGCGGTATTTTGGGGGTGTTACAGGAATAAAGTCTGAGATTTGCTTATTGAAGGTCCGAAGTTGACTACAGTGACTAATGGAATAGTTACCTTTAGGAAGGAGAAACTTTAGAAATTAATCCGTGGATTCCGTACTTCTTTGGCATTTTCCGTGCTGAGGTATTAGACGTTTTGGTATTTTAGAGGTTTTAGATCCGCGATTCGTTGGTCTTCATTAAGTTCCTTATCCGTACAGTTTTTCTACCTTTCTCGTTAGGCATTTTGATACGCTTGATATTCGATATGTGCTTCATTGATAGTTAGTACGTTCTCTTGATTCGTTCAGAATCTTAGATAGAATTGATTAAGTTTCCTATCATTTAGCAGTGCCACAGTATTTATCTCATGTTAATATCATGTTTCATGTATCTCTTTGAGATGGTTCACCTATCATCTACTACGTATCTGTTTCGTATTCGTTTGATCATATTTGTCATGATTTGTGTTTGGTTGGGTGGCCTGAGGCTATCCTGGATTTGTCTGGATCGAGTCATGAGAAACCAAACTATTCTGTTCGTTAAAATTCATTAGAGGAATCATTCCGAGTGAATTAATTATTTTTAATTCTTTTCATGAATTGGTACGTTTTCGTTAAACCTTTCTTTTCAATTTCGTGGACGAAATTTTATTTTTAGAAGGGAGGAATTGTAAAACCCTAAAATCCGGTTTCCTAATTTTCTATCTAAATTGAATTTTAACGTAAGTATTATGAATATGAATAAGTATTTAAAACCTTATGTTATATTAATATGTGAGTTAACCTAACTAACTAAATGACTAAAATTGTTAACCTTCCTAAATTACTTCTAAGCGTTTACACAACTTGTCTCTTGTGTCTTGAGCCTATCACACGTTTCCTTGGATCCCTACTCACTTTATTCACCTACACGTTTTCATGGTAAGTGATAAGAACCAATTCATATTTTGTATATATCACTAAATAAATAGAAGATGCACATCTTGTCTTGCCTTAGAAATTATACACGACATTCTCTAAATAAAATATTCACTATCCTATTTGTTTCCTAACTTAGTCACACGTTATTCCCAGTCTATATTATACGGTCATTTTATTTTCTTCTATACTGAAACATATCACACACACAACTCTATTCAGCTTCTCCATTCCAAGAATTAAAGGCTGAGAGTAGCAGCGCTTTTGGTGATCAATTAAAGTGTGTAGCAGCTTGTGCGATCATTGTTTCCTTATCTTGTTTTCTGCCTCGTTATTTTTGTCCTTTCTTGCCTCGTTAGTCAGCCCCAAAGGTACCAATCATCTCTTTTGTTCTGCACCTAATCGACCCACATGCATATGTATATAATCTGAATTCAACAACATCTAAACCTAACGTTAACAAGCTAATATGTTTGTATAATCTGGTTGTTTTAGTGATGTTCATTATATATATATATATATATATATATATATATATATATATATATATATATATATATATATATATATATATATATATATATATATATATATATATATATAGAATCTAGATCAAATAAGATCAATCTTAAAGTTGTAAAAATAAGATCCAACTAAAATTTGACAAGTGAAACTCTCGTTAAAGTAAAATTAATTTTTTTATTGAGTACAACTAAAATTTTTAAAGTTTCGATGTTTTTCTTTTTTAAATTGACGAAACTAAAGTGATACACTTTGATTCGACATGTAATGTATCAGGTTAAGGTGATACACTTTGATTCGACATGTAAATTTATAGTTGTGTATCACTAATCTAAACTCATGTATCAGTTGGTTATTAGTTGTCAAAATGTTAATTCGTATTAATACTTTATTTTTTGTATATTATTGCTAATATGGTTATTTATAAAATGGTTTTAATGGTTGTTTATACTAGATCTTATTTTTACAACTTTAACCTTGATCTCACATTAACCCTCCCCTATATATATATATATATATATATATATATATATATATATATATATATATATATATATATATATATATATATATATATATATATATATAAAGCACCATGAAAAGATCACATGAAATCATTAAAGTAACGACCCTTGTTTTGCTGTTTCGATCGATCAATGTTATTGATGTTAGACCCATCTTTATTCAGCCCTCAATCTGATATGTGAACCCTAAATTGAACCATTTAATGCATGTTAATATGCTTCACAAATCTGGAACCCAAGCGTGTATAAATAAGAGGCTAGGGCTGTTTTGTGATTTTATGTGGAGTGCGTATGTGTCGTTATTTTTGTGTTTGCGTATGTGAGTTATATGTCGACTGGTAGGGTGGAACATGTGTGTCTTGTGGCTAATGAAACATGTAAATGTATATGTTGTAATCGGAATAAAAGGGGATAGAACTTAGAGTCGTTTTGGTCTCGTTTAAACTGGTGTGAGTAGTGATCAGTCGTATAATTAAGAATTGTAGTGTCGACATGAGTTTAATTTAAAATAATGGAAATCTAAGTTCATGATTTCAAGTGAAAGGTATACGCATGTTGTCTTGTGGTTCTGTTATGAGTGTGCTTGGTGTCAACTGCTAGTGCCGCGAGTGATTTCGTATGAGTCGAATGAAGTCCTGCTGGTGTTGCATGCTAGCTGAATTAAAAGTTACATATGGTTTATAAGTTGTGATTGCATGTGTGGATATCAAGTTGTAATCTGTGTGTGTATGCATGCGCTTAAATAAGAGGTTAGGGCTGCTGTATTATGGGTTATGTGGGTATCATGCGTGTGTGTTGTGTCAAGTTAAGGTAAAATGAGTCTTTAAGTTGAGTTGTATTATAGAACATATGAGAAGCATGCATGCGAATCAGTAATAGGGGAATGTAGCTGTGGTCTTGTGTGTTACCTACATGCGTGTCTCGTTAAACGGTATTGAAGCATGTGTGTCATGGTATCAACATGGGTCTAAACTTGTCTTGTATATATATTTGAAAAAGAAATAAAAAAAGGGGGGGTTGTGTCGTTAAGCACTACTTAGGTCTCATGGGGTTTTATATATAATGGGAATTGGTATTATAATTCTTTCGAGGAAAGGTTAATTCTAAAAAGGGTGTGTTTCGTTATTTGGTCACCTCTCTTAAGGTTGGTTTTAAAAGAGATTGGGTGCAATAATTATAATTCATCCTAACCCTAATTATATATTCGACCAAACCCAATTTGGGATCACATTTATAATCTAATTAAGTTATGCATTAATTTATGAAACCCTAGACCTATGTTTTGAACATTTTAATCTAAGTAAACCCTAAATATGAAGACGTAATTAATAACAAGCATTTAAAAATCCGTTATAATAAGCGTATAAGTAATATGTAATTATAACTCGTGTAGATTCGGTGAAGAAGGATTGATCCACTTTTCCTCGTGTTCATTGTCCTATTTTGCTTTCATTTCATAAGGTACAGATATTCCGCCCTTTCTCATTAAGGGTATCTCATGACTTGTTTCCATGACTTTTGCTAGATTCGTTTATCTCTTGTGACTTCAGTATTTGCATTCGGATCTTTGATACTTTGTAAACCAATGATATCATAGCTTCGTATGAAAACTTTTCTAAAAGAATAGCTTAATGATGTTTTGGGAAAAACTATTTTTAAAAAATGTTTATGAATACGATACCACTTTTATATGAATGTTAAATGTCTTTTATGAATACTGCTTTTGAAGGAATACTTTTATGGGAACTACTTTTAAAAGAATATTGTTATGAACAAAATGTTTAAATGAATTTCACAAAGACTTAATCTGTTTTATACTCTAAGACTGCGCATGACTTGTTTTTCCTAAATTCAGGTATTTGATATCATTGATCCATATTTGCTCAGTTATTCATTTGATTTTCCATTCCATGCTATGTTCATTTCATATAGCTATAATCTTAGTTGGATAAATGGTAATTGTCCCTCATATTTGTTTTATACTTCATTTGCCTATCTTTATTGCCCATTATTTGATTAATTTGTAGCCAGTCATGGGGAGTCCATGGCCTTGCCACTGATGCACCAGTGGTATTGACACTATCTATGGAGGTGGGTTTTTGTCCACAGCGTTCCCTATTATGCTATAGCTATTCAGGCCTATATTTATTATTGTATATGTTTACTTAGCCTAGAGCTTTGTGCATATATATCTGTTTTGCAGGGAGCGTATGGATGCATCCTAGGTACTTTGTTATGATTTGTTTTAGTGATGGACTAGTGTGTGCAATACACCCCCATTCACTTCTGGTACATTGTGAGCTAGCTACTCCATGTACAACTTACTATATTATGACATATATTTGCACTTGGGCATTTCCTTATTATGATTATTAACCGTTTTGTGGAAAACTAGAAGGGGGGTTGAATAGTTTACCGATTAAAATCTTTTTAACTTGTTAATTTAGCTTTGAAACTTTCCGTTTGATCAAAGATATATGCACAAACACAATATATAACAAGTAAGTAAATGAAAGAAACGATCAAACCACAACACGAGTATTTATCGTGGTTCGGCTACAAGGACTCTTTTTCCTTGCCCTACGTCCAAGCCCCGAGTATCCAACTCGAGATTTTCTTTCACTAGTCAACAAGCTCCTTTCACCGGCGGAGAAAACCTTACATGTCGCTTATACTTTTACCGAACAAAGCTAAATGTCGAGTTCTTTTACAAGGGCACAACCACTCCCGTTAGTTCTTTTACTAGGGTACAACAACTCCTAACACTCTTTGTATTTTGAGGACTAAAATACTAACCACTCACTACAGAATATACACAAACAAATGAAGTGTAAACAACACGAGTTTACACAATACTAAGCTACCAAGTCTTGCAACGTTGTATTGGAAACTTGTAACTTTTCACAACCTTGTGAGCTTCTTTGCTACAAAGAGAAACTTCACATTAACAATGTTAAGAGGTTAGAAGAAAATATGAGTATGTGTGTAAAATATGATCTCAAGAGGTTAGCCAAAAATCAAGTTATGGCTTGGTATTTATAGCACATCAAACTGCATGCTTGGCGGATCAGGCGGAACCCTCAGATGGGTTCCGCCCGTCTACCCTCAGGGTACCGCCGGGTCTGCAGTAGGTTTTTGCAATAACTCTTCAAACCAAACAAGGTCTTGTCTCATAACTCCTAGCAACCAAACAATGTCACATCACTTAAATCAAGTCAAACATGAAACTTGTAAGCAACAATAAAGCAAGTCAAACACATTTCTTTCCATAAATGTATAATGACAAAACTTGCCATAAATGTGATGTGACTATTTCTAATTTAAGAAATAAACTTGTGTTGTGTTTTATGAAATGTAAAATGCAGCAAAAGTCTAGTTTATGCAAGTCTTAAAAACTAAGATTATGTTTTGCTTAGAAACTAAAGTTTACATTTTGTCGTTAACAAAACTTAGCGAAGATCGTAAAATATAAATAACGTTTTTAGGCGATATTTGTATTAACAATCTCCCCCTTTTTGTTGATGACAAAACATAAACTTTGTTTTTAAGTAACACACAAAATCTTGGTTTTCAAGACTTAAAAAAAATTATATTAACCTTGTTTTACTTAAGAGACAAAAAAGCATATCAAGTATTTTAAGGTTTAATATATTTCTCCCCCTTTTTGTCAAAACAAAAAGTAGAGTAGCGAAGCGGAATAATGGCCATACTCCCCCTTGATCGATACTCCCCCTAAATGGAGTACCAATATGGGAAACATGGATTTTGAGACCAACAAAAAAATGGTTAGTTGGTGATATATATAGTCAAGCTTGTAGTTACCACACACATTGCAACCACATTGACAACACAACAATGATCAACCAACAATGCACAAAAGTAAGTAGAAAGAAATATCATTCCAAGTAAAATTTTGACTTATAAAAGTCAAAAGACAAGAAATGTTAACTATTCTTCTACTTTGTAAAAAAAAAATAACCAAGAAAACTAAAAAAATAAAATCCTACATTCCTAAATTGGGGCAAAACGGCCTCCAAGGGTTGTCTAGGATTTGTTGGGGTGGGAAAGTGCATCCAAACGTTCAATGACATGTTGGAATGCAAACCGGGTTTTATTTTGGAATTGGTGAAGCAAGGTTTTGATGTTTTCACCCATTTGCTCACAATTTGAGCAAACTTGTGGATGGGTGGGTGAAGTTTTGGTTTCTTGGCTTATGGGTTGGTTTGGTTTTGGTTCTTGGGTGGAGGATGGATTTGGTATTGAGCCAAGCAAAGTGGTTTGAAATTCCATTGCTTGATGAAGGTGGTTGTCAACCATGCTTTGTATTTCCTCATAAGAGGGAAAGAAAGACTCAAAGGTTTGGGGTTGAAAAGGTGGTGGAGTTGGGTGATTATGGTGTTCAAAATTTGGTTCTCCATAAAGAGGACCGTGGATTTCACGGTAGATTGGGTGAAATAACAACGGTTTGGGTGGTTGGTACACTTGTTGTGGTGGTTGGGTAAGTTCAAGATCTTCATCAAGGTCAAGAATTGACCTTGGTGATTGATTTGCAAAAGGTGGTGGTTGGGTATGTCTTGGTGGAAGATCATTTAAATCTTGGACATACGGGTGTGGTGATGTTGGAGGAGACCCGAAAAGCTCCATTGGCTCAATTTTGGGTAATGGTGATGGTGATGAAGTTTTGGATGGTTGAGTTGGAGCACTTGGTGGAGTTGGGTCAATAGGTGATTTAGTTAGTGGTGGAGTGAGCTCATTTGGTTCATTGGGTGATGGTGATGGAGATGCAAGGTTCAAAAAATGTTCATTTTTGATGGGTGATGTAAATTCATCCGAGGATGAGGAGCTTAGGTTGATGGGTTGATTGCACCATAGTGGTTTCACACTTATCCGGGCGGTTCTCCGGATGGGTCGTGATGGTTGAGAGGTGTTTGTTGACTTGGTCATGGTTAAAATGGTTTAAAGTTTCAGAAATTTTGATGAAGAAGGTGTGGTTTGATAGTGTTTAGGATGGTTTAATTTATAGTGATGAAAGGTTTGTGGGAAGGAGTGTTTGGATTTGATGTTAGTCCATACAAAAATGGTGGTTCCTAATGATTTGGAAAACTTAATTGTGGGTTGTCATGTCATGGAAGTCAATCCAATGAAAATGGTGAAGTGAGAAGACAAGTTTTGCACTAAATGCATAGTGGTTTTGGTGGATTTGAAATAGTATAAATCTCAGGGATTTCAAGGATCCCTTAAAAGGGTTCCTTCCTTTATGTTTGAGGGGTCCTTGAGGTTGTTATGGTTAAATTTGAATTTTGGCGGGAATTGGTTTTGGTTAAGTTCATAGAAGAAGGAGTATCCTATTATGCTAAACACATTGCAAGTAATGGGTTTCTACCTAAAAGGATTGGATTTTGGTGTTTCAATGTTGAATTGGCGAAAAAGAAAACAAAAAATCTGCAGGCTACTGGCGGCACCCTCAGATGACACAGGCGGAACCCAAATTAGGGTACCGTCTGGTCCGTTGGGCAAATTCTGGGTTACCCAGAATTTGTACTGGCGGAACCCAAATTTGGGATCCGCCGGATCCGCCAGGGCTGAAAAAGTTCACAATCCGGGTTTTTGACCCGCGAAACGATTTTCAAAATTTTCGAAAACTCCTAAAATCAAAGAGATACTTCATTTCTGGTTAGGCAATACAAAAATTAGACACCTAAACATACATATCATAGGAGTTTGACCTTGAGGTCGAGAATTTCACCATACTTAGTGAAAATATCATAACCATGAAAATTTGACAACTTACCAAAAGTTGTCTTCCTGCAACATTGTTAGTTGAAACATGTTCCAAAGTGTATCAAACATTGTACTAACACACAAATACATCACAAAGATTGTTTAAACTACCAAATTGTTCCAATAGCACCTTGTGCCAAACACTCCTAACACACCCGCACTCATTGACGGTCCATCTTCTTCTTCATTTCCCGAGGAATCTCCCGATGTTTTTGAACATCCCCTTTGTTTGCTTGAACTCCTCCGACTCATTTGGAATATCCGAAAGTTGGGAAAGGTATTGTAGAGGTGGGAGCCTAGAGTTTGGCAAATTGTCATCTTCACTCATTGAGGAAGAAGATGATGAGGTAGGAGGATGTGGACGTTTTCCTTGGGCTTTATAAACTCTCTTATCACTAAGTGGAACAAAGGTGTGTGGAATGAGAGTGTAGTCAAGACGAAGACCATTTGAAGTTGGTGGAATGGGTGAGATGAACCTAAAGAGACGGGTCAAGAGCATTCCATATGGCATAGCCGTTGTGCCATGCACGGGAATGTCGGCCATTCTCTTGGCCATGTAGTAGGCAAGATTGAAGGGTTGCCTAACGGACAATGAGTAGAGCATGTAGCAAAGGCAAAGGTTGATATGGTCACGGTTCCCTATTGTGCTAATGACATTGGCTCTAAGGACTTCCTCCCATTTCTTGAATTGGGGTTTAAGTTCGTTCATTTCCATTCCATATGGGTCCTTATCGACCTCATTCCCCGAACGGGTTCTCCTAATGGTGGTGGTCCTAACAAATAGGTGGTCACGGAGAACGTCTTTTGAGACAAGAGGTGTGTCATAAGGGTGGATACGGTCTTGAAGGTTGTCAAGAGTTGAGAGGGAGTGCAAGTCGGAATAGAGGCAAGTACCATGGTTTGGAACACCTAAGATTTGAGCAAACTCCTCAAGAGTGAAGGAGTATTGGTGGCCGCTAACCCTAAAGTGGATAGACATATGACCATAATCATCCGTTGAGAGGACGCATGATGCATAGAACTCTAGAATGAACCTAGGACAAATAGGCTCGTCGATATTCAAAAGACACTCAAAGTTTATTGTGGCAAAATCGGCATAAAGGTTTGTGCCTTCTAGGAAAGATGGGTCCATGGTTCTACCCTCATGGACATAGTGTTTTTCTAGGGCTTTGAAAACGTTTACTTGATTTGTGGTAAGGCCTTTGGTTTTGTGGTGTTTTGGTAGGTACTTAATGGTGTCCTTGTGGTCGTAGTGGGTTAGAGGAGGCATGATGATTCCTAGAACAACAAAATTTCACATTTTAGTTTACGTAAACCACTATTATAATGTGGAAGTTCTAGTGTGTGCCTATATGAAAACAATGTGGAGGTGCGGTTATCTTGACTCATTTTGATGCTTCAAAATCGTTTTATGCAAGTTTTGTTATAAAACAAAAGATAACCCAAATGCTCCTAGTTCAATGTAGCTTCGTTTGAATGTACCCGAAAATACATATTGGTTATGTATTCCCTTTAGCATTCAAGAGACATTATGCAAGTGATGTTTTGAACATAACGTTTTGATTTTGTATTCTCAATGTGAGACGAAAAAATATTTGTCCTACTTGTGAGAAATTTTTGCAAAAATTTGGCATGGGGTGATTTAGCAAATATGTTTACACTAAGTGAGAATGCAATTCCAAACTATGGGGAACATGATTAGTTTTGTTAAACACCTAATCTAATGCGTGAGTTTTTCAAGTTAGTGCATAACCCCAAGTTTTTGTTTTTGTGCAAGAAATAGAATTCCTAGACTCAGATCAGGATTGTAATCATGTTAAGAATACTTACAATGATGATTGATTTGCAATGTAAATGAATGGAGGACCAAGAATTCGTAGGTATGGATGAGTGGTGAAGTGAATAGTAGCAGCCTTGAAGTGGTGGTATGAAATAATGGGTGTTTGGTTTAATATAAACAAAGAAAATGATTCTGCAGGTCGACGGACACGGCGGAACCCTGGGTTGGGTTCCGTCCGTTATGGCTGAGGGTTCCGCCGAACCTGCTGAGAAAAATGGTTTTGGATTTGTTTTTATTTTTGTGATTTTTGTCTAATGTCCAGAACTACAATGTAGGTTCCATGAGTCCTAAGCCTAGCCTAAGAAGATTAAAAGGTTCACGTTTAAGAGGTTTTGTGAGAATGTCGGCTATGTTATCTTCGAAAGAAACTTTCTCAATTGAGATATTTCCTTTTTGGACGTTGTCACGAAGGAAATGATGACGGATTTCAATATGTTTGGTACGAGCATGTTGAACCGGGTTTTTGCTAAGATCAATGGCACCTTTGTTGTCACAAAGAATTGTGATGTCGTTGAGTTGAATTCCGTAGTCGACAAGAGCTTGCTTCATCCAAAGAGCTTGTTGACATGCCTTTCCGGCCGAAACGTACTCGGCTTCCGTTGTTGAGATAGCAAGAGCCGTTTGCTTCTTAGAGAACCATGAGGTGAGACAATGTCCAACAAAAGTACAAATACCACTTGTGCTTTTTCTATCGACATAGTCACCGGCATGATCCGAGTCGGCATACACTATGGTGTCTATTCCCGTTCCTTTGGGATACCATAAACCTAAATGTGTAGTGCCCTTAATATACCTAAAAATCCTTTTAACGGCTTCGAGATGGGTAGTTTTAGGATCTTCATGAAAACGAGCACATAGACAAACACTAAACATAATGTCGGGTCTACTAGCCGTTAGGTAAAGTAGACTACCAATCATACCTCTATATTTAGTGCTATCTACGGATTCACTTTCCTCATCCTTGGTGAGTTTAGTTTCCGTGGACATGGGAGTTTTGATAGGTTTCGAATCTTCTAGTCCAAATTTCTTAAGCATGTCCTTAATATATTTAGATTGGTTAAAGAAGATACCATCTTCTAGTTGTTTGATTTGGAGTCCTAAGAAAAAGTTGAGTTCTCCCATCATACTCATTTCAAACTCGTCATGCATGATTTTTGAGAAATCCACACATAGTTCTTGACAAGTTGATCCGAATATAATGTCATCAACATAGATTTGGACTATGATAATATGTGAATCTTTCTTCTTAGTGAAGAGAGTATTATCAACTAAGCCCATGGTATACTTATGGTCAACTAGGAATGTTTTAAGTCGATCATACCATGCTTTTGGAGCTTGCTTAAGTCCGTAAAGAGCCTTTTTAAGTTTGTAAACATGATTTGGTTTTTCAAAATCGATGAAGCCCGGTGGTTGAGCAACATACACTTCTTCATTAATGACTCCGTTTAGAAATGCACTTTTGACGTCCATTTGAAAGAGTTTAAAATTATGTGCACACGCATAAGCAAGTAATATTCTAATTGACTTGAGCCTAGCTACCGGAGCAAAAGTTTCATCGTAATCAATGCCTTCTTGTTGATTATATCCTTGTGCTACTAGCCTAGCTTTGTTTCTAGACACAATTCCATTTTCATCCATTTTATTACGAAAGACCCATTTTGTTCCAATTATTATTTGACTCTTTGGTTGAGGAACTAATGTCCATACATCATTCCTAACAAATTGGTTTAATTCTTCTTGCATTGCAATTACCTAAGATTCATCTTTAATGGCTTCATTAATGTTTTTCGGTTCAATGGTTGACACGAAACAAAAGTAGTTGCTTTCATTTTGAACTTTTGATCTAAGTGTTCTTTCGTTAATGTTGCCTATGACACCGTCTAATGGATGACTTTTAGATTCTTTGACATTGACAAGTTCTTTGTTTAATAGTTCATCTTCCTTGTCATTACCTAAGATTTCTTGACATTCAATTGCTTGGCTTTCAACTAAGTCATCATCTACCAAAGGTGATGTCTTAGAGGGAGGTGGACTTTCGTCAAATGTTACGTTTAACGATTCCTCGACTCTTAAGGTTTCTTTGTTCAAAACAATGTAAGCTTTACTATTTTGTGAATATCCAAGAAATACACCTTCATAAGACTTTGGGTCAAATTTGGTGAGATAATCCTTGGTGTTAAGAATGAAACATTTACTCCCAAACACTCTAAAGTATCCTAATGTAGGCTTTTTATCTCTATAAAGTTCATAAGGAGTTTTATTCAAAAATCGTCTAATTAGGACTCGATTAAGAATGTACGTTGATGTGTCAACGGCATTACACCAAAACTTTTGTGGAATAGTTTGTTCATTAAGCATTGTTCTACTCATCTCTTGCAATGTCCGGTTTTTACGTTCTACTACACCATTAGATTGAGGAGTACGTGGAGCCGAAAAGTTATGAGTAATTCCATTTTTATCACAAAAGTTTCCAAATTGAAATTCATTATCAAATTCACGACCGTGATCCGTTCTAATAGACACTATATTAGACCCTACTTGATTTTGAATTTTCTTACTTAGAATCTCAAATTTATCAAAAGCTTCATTTTTACTTTTCAAAAACTTTGTCCAAGTATAACGTGAGTAATCATCTACTATGACCAAAGTATAGAAGTTACCTCCATAACTTTGTATAGCGGATGGACCAAATAAATCCATATGCAAAAGTTCTAGACACCTAGATGTAGACACCATGTTTTTAGCCTTATGGCTACTATGGACTTGTTTACCGACTTTGCAAGCATCACAAAAGTGTTGGTCATATTTCAACTTGGGTAGGTTTCGAACTAAGTCTTTGGAGGAGAGGTTTTGGATTAGTCTCATGTTAGCGTGTCCTAAACGTCTATGCCATAAAGTTGAAGATTCATCTAAAAAGGTAAGACAAAGTTTGTCTCTAGATGTTGAATCCAACTTCATGACGTATAGGTTGTTCTTAAGGACACCTTTGGCTACGGTTATACCATCTTTAAGAATTTTACTACCGTTTTCACTAAAAAGGACATTATACTTATTACGACAAAGTTGACTAATACTAAGAAGATTAAATCCTAAGTTATCAACATGAGCAATATCATCTATAGAAAGGGAGTCATGAGAGATTGTACCTTTTCCGATGATTTTGCTCTTAGCATTACTACCAAACGTAACATTACCTCCATCACATTTGTGATATGTTGAGAAGAGGCTTTTATTACCCGTCATGTGCCTTGAACAACCGCTATCTTTAATCCATTCATCCGGTTCCAAACAAACTTTGAGGCACACCTATTTTATGAAAAACACTCAAACATTTGGTCCCCAATTTCTCATGGGTCCATTTTGGTTAAGCATGCCATTAATTTGTTCCAAGTATGAAAATAGAGCATAAGGGTTCCATGGCATGTGGTTTTGAGTTTGGTAATGTCTAGGAGTGTTTTGGTTCCAAACATGTGGGTAGTTTGGTCGAGCGTTGAAGTTGCTCTTTGGAAAGGGACGTTTGGGAATAGGAGTCTTAGGTCTTGGTTGAGTAGTTTTAGCTCTAAATGCATTTTTACTAAATCCTACTTCAGTTTTAAACACAGGTTTTGTTCCATTTTTGTATGTAACTTTAACAAATTTTGAACGATCCGAAGTGGATGGAGTTACTGCTGCAGCAGACCTGGCGGAACCTTCGGGACCAACGGGCGGAACAATATTTTGGGTTCCGTCTGATCCGCAGGTTGCTGTAACAGTTTTGTTTGTTTCATGTGCATTCTTTTCTTGTTTCGTTTGACCCTTAACGGTTTCTACTTTCCTGAACCCTAGACCTGTTTTATCAAAGGGTGGCTTTTGAAGTTTCATAATTTCATCCGCACACGAAATGCTCTTATCAAACTTTTTGAACTTTGTGGTTTGTTTGATTAGATCATTTTGAGTAATTTTAAGTTTCTCAACTTCAAGTTTAAGTTCTTCACATGATTTGCATGATGTGTCAATACCTTTACCCTTTTCTAATCTCTTAGCTTTTTCTTTTAACTCATAAACTTCATTTTCTAAAAACTCCTTTTTAGTTTTCAAAAATTTATTTTTGTTTTTGATTTTTAAGCTTAACTCACAAAGTTTGTTATATTCATTTTGTAAAGTATCATCATCAATAGAGGAGTAAGATGAGTCGGAGAGTACCTCATTTGAGTTGTGAGCCATGAGAGCAATATCATCATTCTTTGGCTCATCATCATCTCCTTCATAGTCACTCCAAGCACCACCCACAAAAGCTTGTTGAGGTTTGCTCTTGGGTGGTTTTGGACATTCTCCTACAAGATGACTTGTGTCTCCACACCTATAACATTTTCTTTCAACTTTTCCTTTTCGATCATCACGATCTTTCCGGAAGGTTTTCTTGTCATCTTTAGGTTGCCTTACAAACTTCCCTCGCCTACGAAAGAACTTCTTGAAGTCTCTCACGGCCATAGCATATTCCTCATCATCACTATCCGATGTAGATTCTTCATCATCACTTGATTGGACTCTAGCTTTCAAGGCAATGGACTTAACTTTTTCTTTCTTGCCTCTAACTAGTTCCGAATCTTTTTCCATTACCATTTCGTGAACTTTGAGGTTTCCAATTAGCTCATCAAGTGACATGCTTGAGAGATCTTTGGATTCTTCAATTGCCGTCACTTTTGCTCTCCACTTCGGATGGAGTGCTCTAAGAAATTTCCTGTCAAAGTTCTTACTACAAAAAGATTCATCAAATGCTTTAATTGAAGTAATAATGGTATTAAATCTAGCAAAAGCATTATCAATAATCTCATCTTCGGAAATAAAAAATTGTTCATATTGTTGAACAAGAAGATCAATTTTGTTATCTTTAACTTGTGAGTTTCCTTGATGAGTGACAATTAAAGATTGCCAAATATCTTTGGCGGTTTTACACAAAAAGACTCTTTCATATTCTTTCTTAGGCAAAGCATTATAAAGCATCATTTTAGCTTCATTATTTTTACCTATTAATTTCTTTTGATCATCATCTTTGATGTTAGTAACTACGTTATCACCATCAATAATTATATACCACAAATCTATATCTTTAGATTTCACGTAAGTTTCAAAACGGTTTTTCCAATATATAAAACCATTTGCTTCAAAGAGTGGTGGTCTTTGCATAGATTGCCCTTCCTTGTAATTTTCAAAATCCATGGATCGTTTCAAGTTTTAAAACACAATATATTTTAAAAGCTTGAGTAACGTAGCTCTTGATGCCAATTGTGGAAAACTAGAAGGGGGGTTGAATAGTTTACCGATTAAAATCTTTTTAACTTGTTAATTTAGCTTTGAAACTTTCTGTTTGATCAAAGATATATGCACAAACACAATATATAACAAGTAAGTAAATGAAAGAAACGATCAAACCACAACACGAGTATTTATCGTAGTTCGGCTACAAGGACTCTTTTTCCTTGCCCTACGTCCACGCCCCGAGTATCCAACTCGAGAGTTTCTTTCACAAGTCAACAAGCTCCTTTCACCGGCGGAGAAAACCTTACACGTCGCTTATACTTTTACAGACACAAAGCTAAATGTCGAGTTCTTTTACAAGGGCACAACCACTCCCGTTAGTTCTTTTACTAGGGTACAACAACTCCCAACACTCTTTGTATTTTGAGGACTAAAATACTAACCACTCACTACAGAATATACACAAACAAATGAAGTGTAAACAACACGAGTTTACACAATACTAAGCTACCAAGTCTTGCAACGTTGTGTTGGAAACTTGTAACTTTTCACGACCTTGTGAGCTTCTTTGCTACAAAGAGAAACTTCACATTAACAATGTTAAGAGGTTAGAAGAAAAGATGAGTGTGTGTGTAAAATATGATCTCAAGAGGTTAGCCAAAAATCAAGTTATGGCTTGGTATTTATAGCGCATCAAACTGCATGCTTGGCGGATCAGGCGGAACCCTCAGATGGGTTCCGCCCGTGTACCCCCAGGGTACCGCCGGGTCTGCAGTAGGTTTTTGCAATAACTCTTCAAACCAAACAAGGTCTTGTCTCATAACTCCTAGCAACCAAATAATGTCACATCACTTAAATCAAGTCAAACATGAAACTTGTAAGCAACATCAAAGCAAGTCAAACACATTTCTTTCCATAAATGCATAATGACAAAACTTGCCATAAATGTGATGTGACTATTTCTAATTTAAGAAATAAACTTGTGTTGTGTTTTATGAAATGTAAAATGTAGCAAAAGTCTAGTTTATGCAAGTCTTAAAAACTAAGATTATGTTTTGCTTAGAAACTAAAGTTTACATTTTGTCGTTAACAAAACTTAGCGAAGATCATAAAATATAAATAACGTTTTTAGGCGATATTTGTATTAACACGTTTCATAGTCCTTGCTATGTTTTCTTTATCTTATACGTCATATTATTTCGATATCCTGTTTAACAGGTTCTTGTGGTTCTGTTTCACTTATCCGTTCCTTTTACTTCTTATTGTGACTTATATTGTTTTCTTTCGACAAATTCTCATGATTTCATTTCTATACTCTTTTACTTTAGATATCTTTTGTATATATCTGTTCACTAAGCTTTTTAAGCTCAACCGCATTTCTTTTCCTGCGGCAGGTTATAATAAGGAAGCTGGAATTTGAGTGAAGAGTGCTTAGGAGGACTACATTGTTGATAGCTCCCTATGGATTAGAGTTGGATATAGAGTTCATTTGACTTAGTTTGTACCTTAGTGTTGGAAGTTGTTATGTTCATATTTAGTACCTTATCTTTCATTAGAATACTTTGTAATACATGTATTACTAAAGTATTTTCTCTTGCTCATGTTCTGATTTGACGCCATAATGTTGCACTTTAGCCCTTTTCGGGTTAGGGTGTTATAATTCCCGTCCTAGCCACCAAGGCTATCGAAACACCATTGAGCTCACTCAAGGAGCCAATGTGTCCCCCTTGCGATCCGACACCATCCGGTTGGTGCAAAGCAGATGTGCATTCCATGGACTTCGTTTCGAAGATCCTAATCAACATCTCAAGGATTTCCTTAAAATCGTAGATTCCATAGACCTTGATGTTGCAACTAGAGAGTCGACCCGATTACGTCTATTCCCATTCTCTCTACGTGATCAAGCTAGTCAATGGCTTGAACGTTTACCTGCGGGATCCATCACCTCTTGGGATGATCTCACTTCTCGTTTCCTTGCTCAATTTTTCCCACCGGGGAGAACTACCTAGCTTAGAAACGATATCTTGATGTTCCACCAACGTCAAGGTGAAACTCTATATGAAGCATGGACTCATTTCAAGGACTTACTCCAAAAAGTCCCTCATCATGGCATAGATCTTTGGCTCCAAGTCCAAATCTTCTATGACCATATCGATCTCTCCACAAGGTGAACCATTGACCAATCGGCCGGTGGCAAGCTACGTGATGTAAGTGCGGAAGAATCATTGGAACTCATAGAAGATCTTGCTCTCTATGACAACGAAAGTTGGAATGATCCCCGTGATTTGAACAAAACGGTCAAGGCAATATCTTTGCCTTCGAACAATTCTAGCACTCCCAACCGTAGGATCATGGAACTTGAGGACCAAGTCAAGTTTATCATGAAATCTTGCGAAGCTCCTAAGCCTTCAAGCCAAGTGAACAAAATCACTTCTTCGTGTAAATTGTGTAATGGTCCTCATGAAACTCATAACTGCATGGAACTTCCAAAACATGCTTTTAAGGAATTCACATCGTCACGTGCTGATAAAACAAAGGATAGAGAGCTCGCCACTAATCGAGGTCCTCGAAACTTTGGCAAGGCCTATGATGCATGGATAAACCAAATTTCAGAGGATACCAAACTCGGAGCGTATCCTTCGATGATTCTCCTCCACTCGAATGGTCCGAGCATTTTCCACCACAGAACACTCCTAAGCAAAGCTATGAAGATGCCTTGCGAAAGTTCATTCACTCTCAAGAGTTACAGCTTTCCACGCTCGAGACCCGATTTAGACAACAATAAGCCGATATGAATGACAAGATTTGTAATCTGTTAACCGCTATTAAAGAGCACGCTATTAGTAAACCGATTCAGGCTGAAGAAGTCAAATCTGTCACCATCATGAATCAGCCTGAAAATAAAAAGCCCTAGTAAACTCTTTAAACATCTGTCACCAAAGGTGAAGGAAGTTAGGGACCATGTTAACCCCTCAGGACCAATCCACTTTGTAAATACCATCACCACAATACTTGCTCCTACACCCAACCAGAGCAAACAACCAACTGGGAATGAGGGTCATGGAGTTAAGGACGAGAGCCCAGAGAAATACCACGAAGTGGTCAAGAGCCTTGCCGACTTATTCGAGGACTCCATCACACAAGAGTCAGGCGAATGGGATGACCCGAAAGAGAGATCAAAAGGGCACATGAAAAATCCAGTAATTTTAGGTGAATCTATTATAGAGAAACTCGAGGAAAAGATGGTAGATATTGCTATAGGGTGTAGTGATAGGATTAAGGAAAGCGACTTTGAAGTTTTTAAGATTTCTTGCACCACTAGGAAGAAGCTCATAACCGATACTTACATAGATCCTAACTTCCCTATAAATGTAATCCCCCTCTCCCTTTACAACGAAGCCTTCCCTGAACAAATCTCGTGTAAAGGACTCGATAACGCCAGGATAATGAAAAGGTTATCAGTTATGATTGGAGGATTCATCTATAACATTGATCTCACCATTATCAATGACATAGACTCTGTCACTAATCCAACATTAACCAACCTCGTCCTCGGGAAACCATTTGTTAATGAAACGGGAGTGATCCTTGATGAGGAGGATGGTAGTGCATTATTCACCAATGGCGTCAGGAAAGTGATTTTTCGAAAGGGTAATGAGGAAGTATATGAGTACCGTCCGTCACTAGATTGTAATGCATATGGATCACAGGATGGAAGATCAGAAAGGATAAAGCAGCGTGATCCGAATAACCTCAAAATCCCTTGTATGATTGGTCACAAGTATTTCGATAATGTCTACATTGACGTGTTCCTACCTAAGAATTTTATGTCCCTGTTCCATTATAACAATATTTGCAGATGGGGGATGATTTATAAAGGAGAAAATGTTGTTGGTAGAGATCATGAAGTCCAGGTATTCATAGGAAATATGGCATTCACAATGGACTTTACAATCGTAGACAACATTGAGGACTATATCGACCCAAGGTTATCACAAGTTGTTTTCGGAGTGCCCTTTTGTGAAATCACTAACTTAATGGTTGACGACCAGAACAGAATCATGACTTTCACAGATGGAATTAGGAGGGTGTCATACCAAACGCCATATAAGATGAAAGATTTCGAAGGAATTGATTGCGACGGACTTGATAAGCTAGGTTCTCAACTTGTTTTATGTGATGAAGATGTTCGGAGAGGATGTAAAAACACCTTTGATTTATCATGTGGATTCTTTAATGATGTTAGTAAGCTTGGATCCAAGTATCGGGAAGATGTCTTTGAGTTTGAAGACCCAAAATACCTGCACTATGAAAGTGATCCTGATATTGAGGATGACCTAGAGAATGAGACCAATGACGAGGTCACGTAATAACCCATGACCTTGAGTCTAGCTACAAGACTCGTAAATAAAGAAAAGCGCTTCTTGGGAGGCAACCCATGTTTTGTGTGTTTTTATTTGTTTGATTTTTATTTGTCTGATGTTATTTGTTTTTGTATGCATGTCTTATTTTTATTGTTCGTAGATCATGTTTCAAACTAAATTGTGAAAATGCTTTATTTTGTTGTTTAACTTCATCTTAACTTCATATAAAAGTATTTTGCAAAAGCTAAGTGTAAGGGAAACCCAAATTTGTTTATAAGAACGAAAATGATCATGATTCGCCACAATATTAAATGAATATGTGTATTAGTAATTGTTAGAGTCAAATGCTTGTATCGAGTCATAATGATGATTTGCAGGATTTTCCAGGAAATAGGACATAAGTTTTTCCAGAAATTTTCCGAAAACTTAACATAAAGATTTCTGCAGGTCACTTCTGACGGCGTCAGGGTTTAACACCTAACGGCGTCACGTGTAAAATTCTGGAAATTTTGCGAGTTTTGTTTTTCTACCGGAGTCTTAAAGTTTTTGTTGATTCGTTAGTTTTGTAAACTCCAGGAAATCTGCAAACATTCATTCCACAAGCATTATATCTTAAATTGCTTTCTGGGATTTGTTAGTATATATATAGATTGCCGCCGATTTTACGCGAGGTTGCCTTGATTGTTTTCTTAGGTTTAACAGGTTATATATGACAAGAAGGTGATTTATATTTCTAGAAGGGAAGCTTTGAAAGTTCATTTTCTTGGAGGAAGATCTAACCTTGTTGACACACTATCCACATCGAACGAATCAGGGGAGTATTTGTTTTCATTCTTTTACCTATTTTACTTTCACATTCTTTAATTGAACATTAGGGACAATGTTCATCCTAAGTGTAAGGGGAAGGTAAATGATGATACCTTATAGGATACTGTTGTACTTGAGTTTGTTTGTTTGATAGTAGGTGTGTAATAAAACTAAGAGAAATACTTGTTAGTGCAATTTTAGCACCAAATTTAAAATTTTTTATTTAGGAGTGAAACTTTAGCCTTAACAAGCGTCTCATGGATAGGAGTTGTATGACTAGCACAAAACCGTACCATTCAGAAAAATTTTCAACCCAAATATGTGAGGTTCGCCTTTAGATTTGATAGGAAAAGCATTCATTATTAGTGCTTATGAGTGTACCGGTAGCATTTAGATTCTAGAACTTGCGTTAGTGATGCATCCCGAGACCGCTAGTGAGACTACATTCGTATAGTAGGATTTACTACATGATAAGAGGCATTAGGATCACCCTTGTGTTTAAACCCGTATCATAATTACTTGACCATTTAAGTCATATCACTTGACTAGTAAAGTCAATTAATTTTTCCCACACCTTAGCATTGTACTCATTTTTAGTACACGATACCCCTAGTACACCCCTCCGAGCCTATCTTTTCGTTTCTAACTTTAAGCATCTTACTTAAAGGAAGAATTTCTTACAACCCACCCAAATGTGCAACGAAATCGCCTTAGCCTTCCTTGTATACACTCATCTTTAGTGCATTATTGTTATTTGTTTAAACCCTTAGTTAATTATCTAATTGATTACATGGTTGCTAAGTCAAGTCATATCTTGTACATATTGTTTTGGGACGATTGGGACTCATGGGTAGAGTACTTGTGTTTTGGAGTAATGGGGAAGAACATCATTTATTACCCCCATATGTGCATTAATCTTAAAAAGTACTCCAAGTGTTTTGATTATCTTGATTCGAGTGATTAGAGTAGCTTATTGTAAAGTATGTAAAAATTCAAGTGTAAGGGAAATGTACATTCCCTATGATGTATTATTTTGGATGGTAGGGCAAGAGTGTATGGAAAAAATAAAAAAAAAATCGAAAAAAGAAAGAAAAAGAAAAAAAAATAGAAAAAAAAAAGAGAAAAACATACGGACTACCATCCCGTTTCATTCTATGTTTATTTTATGTTTTTGTTATTTTTGATTCATTAGCTTAAGTCGAGTCGAGTTTTGGCTTAGCAACGCCATATTGTACATGTAATTAACCAAGATGATTAACTCACCACCAGTAAATATTGCCTTTATCAAACAAAACCATGTTTTCCATATCCCTACACCTAACGTTATAACCCTTTAAAAGACCTCTTTGATAGTTTATCCTAGGTGCTTACGCCAAGTGGTGGAGGTTTGATCCTTTCCCAAGCCTATGGTAATCTATTTGCTATGACAGGTAGTGAGAGATGTTTTCCATTTCCATATTGTGATATATACTTTATTACACCTGAGAGATGTGAGTATCTAAACACTATTTGTGAGGTGCTAGTGTATGAACTCCGTGCTTGTTTTTGGTTTTTAGTGGAACAATTATTTGTTGTAATTACTTTTATATTAGTGTTAGATGACCCCTAACTTGTATTTTGATTAGAATAAAAGCGCATTTGCTTGAGGACAAGCAAATATCAAGTGTAAGGGTATTTGATGAGGCGAAAAGTGTACCGCTTTTAAGGGGTAATTTAAGCCCGAATTTGAGATTATTTGATCAATTATTGCCCTAAATCATTCCTTTTGTCATTTTAGGTACTTTTGAGGAGAAATCTGGAAAAGGAAGCATTTTGGACGTTTTTGGAGCATAAAAGTGAAGAAAACGGCAAAGTCTCAAAATTCCTTCCTGGAACAGTACCTCACGACGTCAAGGTTTACTAGTGACGGCTTCAAGAATGACAAAAGAGGTGGATGTGGAACTTATAACGTGATGGCCCAGAACATTTTCTTTGTCATTGGCCTAACGGCGTCACCAAGGCCGTCAGGGTCCAAATACTAGTGACGGCCCATAGTGTTTTTCTACATGACGGCGTCAGAAGTGGATCTAGGCAATACAAATTTCAACTTGGCGGCGAGTTGACGGCGTCAGAGGCTAACACGTGACGCCGTCAGGATGCATAGTCTATATATATTTTTCCAATTTTTCATTGTAAAGTGTGGAACTTTGTGGGAACAAGTTTTATAAAATCCCTAGGTCGAATTTCCTGCATCTTGAAGGGGTTTCAAACCCTTCTTTCATCCATGTTGGAATAAAGATAAGTACTTCATTAATCATTCAATATGTCTATGTATTGTTTGATTCTATCTTATGTATATCTTTCTTTTAACATGTTAGGCTAGGTTTTTATTGTGTTTGCTTAGATGTAGTGAAACCTAGATGTTGATTATGGGTTGATTGTTTGTTTATAATTGTTACGGATGATTGTATTCGATGTTAAGCTTAAGAAAACTGGCAGACTTCCATTGGTAACTTGCTTGAACGTCTTAAGAAACATGATCAGAGGTGTACTACGATTTTTGGTTGTATTTAATGCATAAGAGAATTTTAATGATCCCATGTTAGGAGCTTCTAACGGCTCAACATAGGAGTGAAGTAGGATCTTATAGAGTTAGGGAATATTGTACACGGCCCTACAACTAGTATTAAGGAATATAACCTGTCATCCATGCAATTGTAACAAGCTAATCAACCGGTAAGAGATATCTAGGGAGTAATGAAATCAAAGTAAACACAACTTTTCTCATTATTGTTTCCACCAAATTAGTTATTTAGTTTAATTTTCATTTCTTTTATTTTATTTTGATTGCATCTTAGTTAATTGGGTTAGTTGGCTAGCAACTAATTCCGCTCACTCCTTCAAAAACCAAGATTTTACTTGCTTTCATAAAATATAAAAAATACAAAAATAATCATCCCTCACCTCTAAACCTAGTTTAGTAGGCTTTCTAATCCTAGTGACACTATTCCTGAGTTGAACGATCAATCCCCCGGTACTTGTCACTATACTATACTACAACGATCAGGTACACTGCCTGGTAGGGGTTGTAAGCTTCTCAAGATCCCTTGAGAGGTAAAACCTGTTGCGAGGGCGCAATTCCCACGTATCACCTAGCAACACTATTCCTGAGTTGAACGATCAATCCCCCGGTACTTGTCACTATATTATACTACAATGATCAGGTACACTGCCTGGTAGGGGTTGTAAGCTTCTCAAGATCCCTTGAGAGGTAAAACCTGTTGCGAGGGCGCAATTCCCACGTATCACCAGTAAAGCTTTTGTGGCAATGCGCTTCTGCCCTAAGCCTTTGGTCTTCGTGGGTTGAGTACATGTGAGTTTTTGCTAGTTAGAGCCATCTTTTTCATGTCTCAAACAAATATTGTTACACATTTTAATAAAGGTATTCATTTTGTGTAGCTTCATCTTTCAAGCTTCCATATCGCTTGATCTTTCTTGACACATTATATGACACCGAAGGCGTTGAGCCAATTGCAGTGTCAACTGGGCTTCATTATGCCGCCATAACCGACATAGCAATGGGAAGGTGTTCTTGCAGCACAATATGTTATATTAGGACTTGGTAAAATGGGTGGGTTTGGGGAATGGGTCAGAACGGGTAATTTCACAATCTAGGTTTAACAAGTTGTCTGGATTTACACACAAAATTTTGTGACCCATCTTTTTGCAGTATTATGTAAATAGTTAATAACCAGAAATAACTAAAAAATTGTATTATTCCGGTAAGGATCTTAGAATTTGAACTAACTCATTTAGGAGGCAATGTGAAAAACGTTCGGATAAACACATAGGAAAATGCCTTGAAAAGATTTTGTTGTTGTACATCAAAATGCTTTTTTGTATTAATACAATTATTAACAACTTTCTTTTGGTTTGAATTTTATTTCTCTATAAATATTTAGGTGTTTATGGAATGAACTTGGACTACTCAAGTGAACGTTGCTCTTCAAGACTATCTACCAAGTTGGAGAACACGATACATGCACGTTTATTATTCTAATAGTTACAAACCAAGTTTTTTATCGTATCATTGACATATTAATTATTAGGGGAAATTACATATATATCCTTCGAAAGCCTCATAATTGCATATATATCCAACCAAAACTCATAATTTCATATATCCTTTCGAAGCCTTAAAATTCTCAAATATATCCAACCAAAACTCATATATATCCTTGCAAAGCTTTAAAATTGTCATATATATCCAAATGATTATTTTAATTTGTTAGCATTAGAAGTGTTGATCATTTATGAAATCAAAGTGAAGATCTCAATGATCGTCCCTTAGGGGGAGATTGTTAGGATTAAAAGTGACGATCACTATTGAGTCAAATAGTTAGTTAAATATATCAATGTAATAGTTAGTAAATGCTAGTTTATTAACTTTATGTGTATTATTCATGCTTGTATAAAGTCTAAGGGCTAGTTGTGTAATATTGTCATAGATATGTGAAGCCCTAGATGTCACACCCCCAAAATATCTGAATGGCAGCGGAATTGAATGCCTGAGGGTGTAACGGTCATAGCACCACAAACAAGGAAATATTGAACGACCTAAAGTGTCGTTTAGAAAATACATCGTTTGATTCATTCAAAATAGTCAGAGTTATAAAACATAGGTCCCAAAAGTTGGAAAAGGTTTAAGGAAATAATTTAGTACAATCAAACGATAGTTCATAAGTGCATGAAATCCAAAAAGAGACGCGTCATCCTTGATACACAAAATGACTCCATGCATGCCATGAGAATATGCCTTAGTTACCTGAGAAATACATTGCGAAAACGGTCAACATAAAGTTGGTGAATAATCATAGGTTTATAAGTAAATCGTATGTACAAAAACCACAAGTATAAAGTAAAGTGACAAAATGTCAAAAAGCTACATTGTCTCTTAAGCTCATGACCCCGAAGCTAGACGTACTAAAATTTGCCCCAAATGAGTGTTTACCAGACACTCGTACTATATTAGACATGAAATGCATTCGTTTTCCTTATGGAGCAACCCAAACACGAATGGAGGCGTCACCCTCGATAGATCTATCCACTCACTCTCGCTTGGCAATATAATTAACGGTCCATGATAATAAAGGGGACTTGAAGTGGTAGTACTAGCAACTTAAGCAATGTACGGAATTTAATACTTGGGCATGTACAAAAATAATTGTGCAATGTATTCTCCCCCGTGGGATTTAAAATCATATAAGTACTAAAAACGGGGCTATGAAGACTCACCTCAAAATGATGGTACAAAGATGGTACAATGACGTAAAAGTAGTCGGGACAATGAGGCGCGAACACTAGCCGCAACCTAAATGAATAATTGTGATCTAATTTAGATCAAGCCGTAATGTAATGAATGCACATGCACATGATACCTATACCACTCGTAATTTGGAAATACTAGTTATCGTCATAGTAAAATAGTTTCCATACTTAGGAAAAATAAGTCCATATATAGAAGTATAAACTTGTCGTACTATCTTGTATGAAAAAGTTAGGGTTGAATTCCTCGTATCGAAAACCTTAAAATAACGTCGTTAAGTCGTATAAGTATTCTCTTGGGTCATACGTATTCATTTGTTAAGAATATAGTCCTTAGTAACATTTCTAGAAAATATACCATTTAGTGCGTAAGTTATTATTTTTATTTGTGACCAAATATATATATATAGTTTTGACGATGTTAAAACGGGTATAACTTGGTCGTTTTAAGCTCATTTTCCTCGTTCTTTATATCCACGGATTCGTTTTTGTATATACTAGTATATTTTTGATAACTCGGCTCCTCTAGGTTACGTTTAACACCTCTATTTACCCGTCGAAATCTGCCAAACAGCATGCAGTTTTTATAAAAATAGTTTTCGTCGTTAAATTTGCAAAAATCATATCTCCTTCGTTATAAGCTCATTTTAATCCATTCTTTCGCCTAAAGTTTCGTTTTTGAAAGTATTTTCTAAATCTTTGGTCAAAAATTAACCATCAACCACTGATTTTCCCACGAAATAAAAATAGGGACAGTAGGTATTTCTATTGTTTCAAAAATCGTTTCTAGGGTTCTAATCTAGTTCCATCTTCATTCAAACCACTTTCAATCACCACAAAACTAGTCTAATCCTACCATACACCTTCTTAGGGTGTCATGGGTTCCTAAATATAATAACCAAGTAGATTTAACAAGGATCTAACCAAAAATCACTTTCTAGGGCTTGAAAGTTAAATATATACAAAATGGAGTGGTATAAGCCAATATATGCATGAGTTCTTGTAAGAAAAATATATAAACATAGTAATAACTTGTAAAAATTATGAAATGAGTTTTGTAAACTTACTTGGAAGATTAATGAAGTTTGGATGGTGAAAACCTAACAATCCTTGAGTTTTTATCTCAAAACTCTAACAAGGACAACCATAAGAACAAGATTATACTTAGATCTTTGAAAAATGATGTGTTCTTGCTTCTTGATTACCCTAGGCCGAGCACCCTTATGAGAGGAAAAGAGAAGAAAAGTTTTTCTTGGCTAGTTGCAAATGAGGTAAAATATCTTATTTTTAGTATATGTATTATTGGTATTATTATTATAATAGAGTTAGTATAAACTTTAATGAGGATTGAGTGAGTTAGTAGACATTGTAAGAGATTGGCAAGGGGGGGGGGGGGGGCAAATCAAGGGGGGGGGGGGGGGGAATGAATGTGTAAGACTTTTGGTGTATTAGGTATTATTTTGTGTTATTTAGTAGTTTTAAGGTGTACCGGGTACCGGGTTAACTAAAAATAAATTTTAACGGAGTTAACCGGGATAAAATAAAGTTATAAAAATTACAAAAAAATATGTTGGGTACAAATATTAAGTGTTTAGATAATTATTGTTTAATTTTTATAAAAACCGTCGAAATTAAATTAGACGTACGATACGAAAGAAATAAATTTCCAAAATACCGGCTAAATTAATATTACAATTTTTATATTATAAAAATGAGTATAAAAATATATTGGGATCATAGTTGGGAGTGTCGGACGTGTTAGTCACATTTATAGTTCGCGTATTAGTGTTTATTTAAAATAAACATACGTAATTCGTTAATTATATTAAAAATATAATTTGAATACCCTACGAGTGGAATAATATGCAAGTGCCCTAATGATGATATGCAGACTATTTCTAGTCCGTATAAAATGTCCCTGATAATAATGCATGAATTCGCTCCTGAACCAATACGGTTACGCGAATTTGAATACTCGTAAACTAAATTTACGATGACATGAGTAATGCACGTGAATAGTAGTTTTCTCTCGGAAATGAACAGTGTCAAGTGAATAGTAAAATTTTTGAATGTGTCTCGGAATGTCAAATTGACCTCAAAAACGATGAATAGTAAAACGATGAATAGTGATCGATGAATAGTAATTTGTGAATAGTAGAATGTCGAAGTTTGGAAAAATGACCTGAAATTGTGGGTTGTGACAGTCGCCCATCCAAAAAGGAATTCAGTCCCTGAATTCAGTTAGTGTTGGTCTCGGAAATTGGCTTGGTGAAAAGTTGTGGATACTTGCGTCACATTTGGTCTTCTCGTTCCCAAGTAAACTCGGGTCCTCTTCGAGAATTCCAGCGAACCTTCACGATCGGAATTCGACTTTGTTTCAACTGTTTGATCTCGCGGTCCATTATTTCAACTGGTTCTTCCACAAAGTTAAGCTTGTCATCGAGTTGTATTTCTTCTAATGGTATAATGGCAGACTCGTCCGAAAGACATTTCTTGAGGTTCGAAACATGAAACGTGTTGTGTACGTTGCTAAGTTCTGACGGAAGTTCAAGCTTGTAAGCTACTGGACCAATCCTTTCCAGTATCTTAAACGGACCAATGTATCTCGAGTTCAATTTCCCGCGTTTTCTAAATCGTATCACGCCCTTCCAAGGCGAGACTTTCAACATGACTTTGTCTCCGACCTGAAATTCCAATGGTTTGCGTCGAACATCTGCGTAGCTTTTCTGTCGACTTCTAGCAGTTTCGAGTCTCTCTCGAATCTGAATTATCTTTTCTGTTGTTTCTTGTACCATTTCTGGGCCAGTACATTGTACTTCACCGACTTCGGCCCAACAAACTGGAGATCGACACTTACGACCATAAAGTGCCTCGAATGGTGCTGCTTTAATGCTCAAATGGTAACTGTTGTTATAGGAAAACTCGATCAATGGCAAATGGTTAGCCCAACCATTTCCAAAGTCAATCACACATTCTCTAAGCATGTCCTCAAGTGTCTGAATAGTTCTCTCGCTCTGACCATCGGTCTGAGGGTGGTAAGCAGTGCTCATGTCTAAATTGGATCCAAAAGAATCTTGTAATGACCGCCAAAAGTTTGAAGTAAAACAACTATCTCTGTCGGAAATGATGGAAACTGGTGCACCGTGTCTTGAGACTATTTCCTTGACATAAAGTCTAGCAAGTTGTTCCATAGAATAAGTCTCTCTAATGGGTATGAAATGAGCTGATTTGGTAAGACGATCAACAATTACCCAAATAGCATCGTAACCTCCTGACGTCTTAGGAAGTTTAGTGACAAAGTCCATAGTAATACGTTCCCACTTCCATTGTGGAATCTCTGGTTGTTGAAGTAACCCTGACGGTTTCTGGTACTCGGCTTTCACTTTAGCACAAGTAAGGCATTTGCTGACGTAAGTAGCAATTTCCGCTTTCATGTTCGGCCACCAATAAAGCTTTTTGAGATCCTGATACATCTTATCAGAACCTGGATGAATAGAGTACTTCGACTTGTGTGATTCATGCATAATCAATTCTCGCACTCCACCATAGAGTGGTATCCAACTTCGGTCCTTGAAGCATAACACTCCATCTGATCTCTTTACAAAGCCATTTTCGCTTTCTGGCATACCATAAAGTTTCTCATGTGGTCGGTTTTCTTCTTTGAGAGCCTCAATCTGAGCTTCCAGGATTTTTGATGGTAATGGCGAAATGATAGTCATTCCCAATGACCTAACTCTCAAAGGTTTGAGTCGTTCTTTTCGGCTAAGTGCATCTGCTACAACATTTGCTTTTCCTGGGTGATATCGGATTTCACAATCGTAATCACTCAACAATTCTAGCCAACGACGTTGTCTCATATTAAGTTCCTTCTGATCGAGTATATGCTGTAAGCTCTTGTGGTCGGTAAAAATTACGCACTTGGTACCATAAAGGTAGTGTCTCCAAATCTTGAGTGCAAAAACTACCGCACCCAACTCCAAGTCGTGCGTAGTGTAATTCTTCTCGTGTGTTTTAAGCTGTCTAGATGCATAAGCTATCACCTTCTTGTTTTGCATTAACACAGCTCCAAGTCCTTGATGCGAAGCATCGCAATATACTACAAAGTTCTCAATACCTTCAGGTAGTGACAAAATCGGTGCGCTACAAAGCTTTTGTTTCAATAACTGAAATGCGGACTCTTGTTTCTCTCCCCACTCGTACTTCTCATTCTTTTGTGTCAGCTTTGTCAACGACTTCGCTATCTTAGAAAACCCTTCGATAAACCTTCTGTAATATCCGGCAAGTCCTAGGAATTGAAGAATTTTCGTAGGAGACTTGGGCGTAGCCCAATCCTTAACTTCCTCGATCTTTGCTGGGTCGACTTGTAAACCTTGGCTATCAATAACATGGCCAAGAAATTGAACTCTTCGTATCCAAAAATCACACTTTGAAAACTTGGCATACAATTGCTCCTTCTTGAGTAGTTCCAGGATTGTTCTGAGGTGTTCTTCGTGATCTTCCTTACTCTTGGAATAAATCAATATATCTTCAATGAATACGATCACAAACTTATCAAGATACGGTTTGCACACCCTATTCATGAGATCCATAAATACCGCAGGTGCGTTGGTTAATCCGAACGGCATTACTTGAAACTCATAATGACCATAGCGTGTTCTGAATGCCGTCTTCGGGATATCCTCTTCCCGAACTCTAAGTTGATGATAACCGGATCTTAAATCAATCTTGGAATAAAAACTAGAACCTTGTAACTGGTCGAACAAGTCGTCAATTCTGGGGAGTGGATAACGGTTCTTAACCGTTAACTTGTTCAGCTCACGATAGTCAATGCACATTCTGAAAGTTCCATCCTTCTTTTTCACAAACAAAACCGGCGCTCCCCAAGGCGAGGAACTCGGTCTAATGAATCCTTTGTCCAAAAGTTCTTGTAGTTGATTCGAAAATTCTTGCATCTCCGAAGGTGCAAGTCTATATGGTGCTCGCGCAATTGGTGCAGCTCCTGGCACTAATTCGATTTGAAACTCGACTTGGCGTTTAGGCGGAAGTCCTGGCAATTCTTCCGGAAAAACTTCTGGAAATTCCTTAACAATTGGCACATCTTCAAGTCGTTTCTCATCCGACTTCTTCTCTATGATGTGAGCCAAGAATGCATAACAACCCTTCTTTATGTACTTCTCGGTTTTAATGCACGATATAATACTGAGTCTAGTTCCACTTCGCTCTCCACGAACAACCAAAGTTTCACCATTATAAGGAAGGTGAACAACTTTCTCATCACAAATAATTCTCGCTCGATGCCGAGATAACCAATCCATACCGATAACAACGTCGAAACTTCCAAGTTCTACGGGCATAAGGTCTATATTGAATGGATGGTTTAGGAAATTTATAGTGCAACCACGAACAATGGTGTTGGTGTTAACTAAAGACCCATTGGCTAATTCAACGATATAGGAAATGTCTAATGGGGTTGGTTCTATGTTAAGTAAAGGTGCAAATGCAATAGAAACAAAACTTCTATCCGCTCCTGAATCAAATAAAATGGATGCATAACGATTATTAACGAGGAACGTACCCGCAACAACATTCGGGTCTTCTTTGACATCTTCTCCTCCCATAACATAAGCTCTTCCTGGAGCCTTTCCATCTTGATTTCCAGTTCCTTGATTCTTCTTCTGTGGGCACTCACCCCTAAAGTGTCCAATTTCTCCACAGCCAAAACATGTTACTGGTGGCTTCTGATTGTCACCCAAGGTTGGAAATTTGCAATCTTTGATGTGGTGACCAATCTTCTTGCAGTTACCACATGTATTAGGGCAACGTCCTGGGTTATGATGTTTCTGACACCTTTCACACTTGGGTAAATTACCCTCATATCCTTTCCTTTCGGTCGGTCCTGCAGCATAGGCCCTTGCCACTTCTTGCCTCTTAGGTGGTGGCTGAATAGCATTTCCACCTTGGTTGTAGTCAAACCTTCTCTTGTTGTTGTTGTTATTGTTATTGTTTGGATTGTTGTTTCGGTTATTAGGATAGTTGCGGTTTCGATTGTTGTTATAGTTGTTGTTGTTTCGAGTGTTGTTGTAGTTGGTGTTGTTTGAACGGTTATTGTTGTTGACAGCAGATTTTCCTTTTACCACTTGGACCATGAGTTTCTGAGTTATATGAATAGCCTCCTCAATTGATTGAGGATCAAAAGAAATCACATCCCCTCGAACACTTTTAGGTAATCCACCAACAAAGTTTTCCATCTTTTTCTCATCGTCAGGAACCATATTTGGACATAGTGCAGCCAACTCCTGAAACCTTCTGAAGTAGGTCTCGATGTCATCACCTTTAGTCACAAGCCCATAGAATTCTGCTTCCAATTTATGTATCTCAGTACGAGGGCAAAACTTCTTAGACATCAGTTTCTTGAATTCCTCCCAAGTGAGCTTGTAAGCATTCTCCATACCAATCGGCTGAGCATACGAATTCCACCAAGACATAGCTTCATCAAGAAGCATACCTGTAGCAAATTTTACCTTGCTGACGTCCGGACATCCGCACATGAGGAATACATTCTCAGTCTTTTCAAACCAGCGGATCAAAGCAACCGCTCCTTCAGTGCCCTTAAACTTGATAGGATCACTAATCTTGAAATCTTTCCATGTACATTCACACCTAATAGCGGTTGGTTCAACTGCCCCTGTATTAGAAGCAGTCTCCGCAGCCCTAGCAGCAACCTCAGCTCTCTCAATCTCCAGAGCTTCTGCAATACTATCCCTGACCAACTTACGGATAGCGGCTTGAGTCATAGCGGGTGTTTCTGGTGCAGTCTTACCCTTCCTTGGTGCCATACTTCTGATAAATCACAATGGAAATAACCATGAGAAAAATCATAATAGAAATAGTCATAGTACCAAAGGTATACACCCACAACATGTATATATATATATATACAACCACAACGAGTAATAACACAACCAAGACATGTACGGGTACAACCACAATCTATATAAATACAACCACGACAGGTACGAATACAACCACGATCGGTCTAGATACCGCCACGACAAGTATATATACAACCACAACCTGTATCAATACAACCACGACATGTATAGATACAACCACAACCTGTATCAATACAACCACGACATGTATAGATACAACCACAACCTGTATAAATATGACAACAATAAAGAGCAACCACGAAACATCATAAATATAATCACAACACATGAATATAATGCATGAAAATTTCGGCCTACATGGACCGATATATTATATAGCACAACATTTCCAACATAGTAGAGTCGCACTTGATATATTTGTTTGTACAACAACCAAAAGACTACAAGTTCTTGAACTATGTCCCACACCTCAGGACTAGGAAAATAGTAAAAGCTAATATAATACCAGTCTATGTCTAAGCTCCTCTAGGTGCTCTAGATGGTCCAGGCTCTCCCCTCAAGCGGCGAATCTCACGATCCATCGCAACCACGATCTCCTCAAGATGCTGAACTCGTAACTGAAAAGAAGCATCTCTGTGCTCCAATACAACTAACCTCTCTCGAATCAATGCCAACTGGTCTACCTGCTCCCACTGAGTCTCCTGTGTCGCCTGAGCTCTATCTCGAATCTCAGGTAACCCATCCCTAAGTAAATCAATCTGCTCCTGGTGCCTCAACTGTCGTGCCTCGAGTCCATGGTACGACACATCAATACCAACCCTACCCTGAATCAAATCCTCAACCTGCTCCTCGACAGCCTCAAGTCGAGTAGTGATAATCTCATCAACTCTATAACCCAGCCTATCAACTTGCTCCTGCTGAGCACCTAACTGATCCTCTAGTGTAGCAGCTGTAGGCCCCCTAGCCGCAGCCGCTCTCGAACTCTCACCTATGTGGTATACTGGTGGTGGTGGAAGGTCAGCAGTCTCGGTAGTAGGTGAATCTGGGGTGGTAAACCTTGCACGCTTCCTGAGCGGTAAGAGTGAGGTAGATATAGTAGTAGTAGTGGGTATTGCTGGTGGTGGTGGTGTAGGCACAGTAGGACTAGGGAGAGTCCTAAAAGTAGATGTAGCATAACGAACACTCTTCCTAGCAACCTGGATAGTCTTACTCCTAGGAAACATAAGTCTCGGTTCTGAATGAATAGTAGTAGTAGGAGATGGTATGTCAGTGGGTACACGGGTGACATCAAGTGGTACAGTAGGATGGACATGAGGAGTAAGAGCCGTCTCCTCCTCCTCAAAAGGCTCGGTGTCATCATCTGATGCCAAAAGTGGCAACTCAAGTGCAGGAGAAACAAATGGTGAAACAGCAGTGGAGGACATAGAGCCCTCATCATCAGAGTCTGATATAGAGTAAAGTATGACAGTGTTTGGATTCGAAGACATGTCTCTGTGATAATCAAGGTGAAATAGAAAATAAATAACTCGTGTAATGGAATCACCTAAAAATAAGTAAATATGCACTTATGATGAAATGATGATATGCTATGATGGTGTGGTTATAGTCTAGGGTCCATGATGCATCCTAGTTCGCTATAACCTTAGCTCTGGTACCAATCTGTCACACCCCCAAAATATCTTAATAGCAGCGGAATTGAATGTCTGAGGGTGTAACGGTCATAGCACCACAAACAAGGAAATATTGAACGACCTAAAGTGTCGTTTAGAAAATACATCGTTTGATTCATTCAAAATATTCAGAGTTATAAAACATAGGTCCCAAAAGTTGGAAAATGTTAGGTCACCATTTATGTAAACACAAGTATGATTGATAAAGAAATAAGATGAGAATGAGAGGTGGTTGATTAAGAGACAATATGAAAGGTGAGAGTGCAAGAGTTTCACTAAGATAATCAATTAACTAACAAAATAAAATGTAACATAAGGTTTCTATTTATAAGGGAGGAGCTAGGGCAACACTCCCTTCCTCCCTTATCCTTTCATACGTGGGCTTTTAAGGCCTCATGGGCTTTTACATGTTGCCCATTAACTAAACAATAATCATAAATAATACTAAAGCAACCTATTACAAAATGTAATGACCGAGACTTGACTAAATACTAAAGTATGATCCCAACAATCTCCCCCTAAGGGTCGGTCATCACGGTTGCTCGACGTCTTCATCTTTGTCGTTCACTTGTGACATGTAAAACTCTAGACGTCTTCAAAATTGGTTGAATGATAATGAATATACTTTGCTCTTTGTCTTTGTTCTTTGGTGATGATGTAGTGATTCGGTTATGAAGTTGTCTGCCGTTCGACACTCCTGCGTCTGTGGTGGTTGTCCGCCATTCCAACATACTCATACACCTTTAGACTTAAGACTTTCACGTACAAGAAGTTCCTTTTCATGCTTTGAGATCTTTGTCTTTATACTTTGTAGATTCTTCTTATTGGTGTAGAATCTTTCTTTGAACTTTGTGTTGCTTAAGATCTTTGGAGGAGTTTTCTTTGACTTCAAGATGTATGTATGAGCATGTTGGAATCTACCATCATGGAAGTGAGGTACCTGCGAGTAAACAGTTAGCAATAAAATAACCGGTACTTACGGATAAGGAATTAGAGCTCATCAACAGCATATTGTGAAGACTCCTTCTAATCCTTATCCAAGCCGTTCCCATATCAGATACTCCCGAAGGAGCTTACGAGACCTACTAAGTAGCTCAATGACTGGGTGAGTCGCTGGGGATCACTCCACGACTGTAGACCGTAATGGAACCACAGCAAACACTAAGCGTAACCCTTGTGGGGTTACCGAAGTGACCTGCTGTCAGGGCTGTTTGATGTTGACCCTGGCAGGATTTCCGTTCAATCATTGAGAAATACTTAAGTAATCCTCTCATAAACGTTCTCGGCAGATTGCTAAGATCTGCGAAGGACTCGATAATTTACAGCTGGTGTCCATTGATGTAGAACACCAGTTGTAGAAATACTAAGTGTTCCTAAGAGATCTTTGATGTATCTCAAGGCTCTAGACTCTATAAGTGCACACCTAGGTTTCTTATGCGGAGACTGGGGAGGTGTCTCCTGCTTCAATATCAACCGTCTCTAAGAGATAGGTCGATAGATTACGCGGGATCCCCGTGAGAATGAAACAAGTCCTTTTAAGAGAACTTGAGTGGTTAAGAAGGTTTAGTGCATTGCGTCACTGGGTCCATGACGACTTAATCTTCAATACCGGTGTTGTCTTTCGCAACAGCCAGTAGCATACGTATTGAACCCGGTGTCTGCCCTAAGGTTGAACATATGGAGGGCTATTTCTTTTCACCCTTTACTTTACTTTTCTTTTTAATTCTTCAACTCCTTCTTTCCCTTTCATTCATTTCTCCTTTTTCGTATCATACCTAAGGACTTCTAATTCTAACTATGGGAGATGTCCTTGGATAGATCCCTCCGGCTCTGGCGGATCATAGGACGGATATTCCTATCTTAATCACCTTATAACTCCGACAGTAGCCAAGAAACCTTTGATTGAAAATCTCTCAAAGTGTTTGTGATAATCAAATATTTTGGTTAACACTTTGAGAGTTTTGCGTACACTTTTGAAGGGCTCCCCCTGCACATGTGCTCATAAGTGTTTAATAAATTTGCACATGCGGGAGGAGCAAGCACTTTTGAATTGATCCACTTTCCGTGAACAAGACCGATTCGAGACACGCTTACATCACTAGTTAGACTAGCTTGAAATTATTACCCGGCCTGGTCAAGTCCACAGAAAGTTTCTCGAGACGGTACATTTCTACTAAGACTAATCCTTTTCGAGACACGCTTACGTGGTTAGATAAAGAGATACATTGTCAGCTTTTGGGTGACAACTAGCTCTAGTATCTAACTTGATGTTATTACCCGTCGAGGATAAGTCTTTTCGATATTACTAACATTTATTGCCTCGTCAATTCCTGGGTTAAAACTGAGTCTAGCTCGCACATGATACAACTTTTCAGCATTGACTTCATATATTTTAATCACTTTTTCATTTTCTCCCCCTCAAAAATAGCATATAAAATGATGTTTTTGACAAAAATTTTAGATTAAAATATGCCTTTTGAGTCTTACGGGGAGATTCACAAAGAACTTTTGATGTTGAGCAAAGTATTTAGTTTTGACAAGTGCTCCCCCTCAACAAGTGATTAGGTCTTATTGAGGTGAAATACTTGTCCTTTTGAGCAGAATTATGAAAAATCATAAATGTTTGATTAATTCTACTCAAAAATAAGAAGCCTTCGCTCCTTATATCAGGATTGAGGCACTGATGCGTACCTCAGGGTCCTTTCTTTACAAGAACGGGTTGTACACTGATATGCGTACACAAACCATTATGAAGTAAATTATTGACAAATCAAATCAAAATCTTACAATGATCTACCAATCAGGCCTCTGAAATGTCAGCACCGGAAATTTGGATCTGCCTCCCACATAACTCTCCAACCTTCGGAACTGATCCCTGCGCTTCAATCTGTTCTCAATCCTTAAGATGAATCTGCGAGCATCCCGGGCTTCATTGGTGTTCCACCTTTTGGATTTTCCCAGTTCAATGTCATTGACTCTGCCTTTGATCCCATCTCTGACGAACTTAAGAGTTTCATCACAGAACTTATGAATTTCTTCATAACCCATAAAGCAGTTGCGACCGTTAACACTTCGGTAGGTGAACCCAAATGGTCGTCTGATCAAGGAGTATTGAGGTAGATGTTGAAGGTCGGGGATGTCAAACAGGTTTGGTTTGGTGAGATTGAGCTTCTTCTGGTAACTTTCCACTCCTAACTGAAGATCTTCGACTCTTTCTCTAACGACTATCTGCCTGATGAAGATGAGTAGAGCTTGGATAAAGGCAAGTTGCATCTTTTTGGGCAAGCCACAGAGTTTTCCTTGAACTTTGAGCAAGTACATGTCTTCAATGTCGTTGAGACGTAGTCGTGGAAAGTCAGACTCGGAAATATCGTACTCCTTTTCATCAAGCCTTTTAAGTGTGATTTTGCTGAGGAAGGGGTACCCAAAGTGAGTGACAGTCGAAATAAATTGAATCGTGACGATCTTCAAATCACTTTCTACTTCACCCATCGTTTGGTTAAGTCTGCTGCTTCGATAGTATTGTGCCCGGTTGTCTGGCCAATGATGAATACCATAAAGTGCATTCCGGTCATATTCAACAATTTTGTCGACGAATAGTGCTGAAGCTTCTTCTTCGATGGCATTGTTGAGATATCGAGCTGCTGGGAGAAAGGCGAGTGAGGTAACGTATTTCTTTTCGATCTTGCTGCCAAGTCTCAGAAATTCCATGTCTGTGTTGTAGAAGAACTTGTACGGGATCTTTGGTTCCTTAGGCTTCCCAATCATCGGTAGTGGTTTGGACCAGTCAGTAATGTAGGGTGCGGTTTTCTTTGTGACCGGATCGACATATGATTCAGGATTGATCCAGTCAATATTGCTTGACATAGCTCGAGCAATATTTTCCAGATGGTATTCGAGCTCGATTGAGTTAGCAAACCGATCTTTCAGAAGATTGAAAGCATCATTTTTTATTCTTCGCAGCTCTTTCTTATTCATCTTTTTCATCTTAAACTTTTGTTGAATCATTTGAGCATATTCCACTGTTCGACCATCTTGAGGTTCATGATTGTCTTCCAGTGGTGGTTGCGAACTGATCATCTTCTCAAACCAGGAGTATTCGGCACTATTGTCTTGGTCTAGCCAGTTAAGGACGGTTTTGGGTTTCTTTGGTTCGGTGCCTTTAGGTGAAGTGTCTGGTTGGGGTTGATGATGCTTTCCTTTCTTATCTTTCTTTTTCTTCTTAGGAGACGGTTCTGGAACTTCATCGGGTTGAGGTATGTCGTCACCACCGGTGTATACGAAATGGTCGTGTGACTTGGGAGCAGAAATTGATGCTTTCGGTTGTTGTGAGGAAGTTGTTGTGGTAGGAGGGATTACCGGTGATTTGTGCTGAGATGAGGGTCCTTCGGCTTGTTTCTGTTTCTTTGCCTGAGAATTAGGATCCTTGTCTTCATCATCTCTTTGACGTTTCAGCTTATCGGCCTCTGTGCTGCAAGATTCTTTGTTCATTTTGTTTTTCAGTGCTTCCAGGACTTTTGCTTCTTCAGGAGTCAAGGTGAACTTGTTTGCAAGCTTTTCGAGGAGTTGAGCTTCCAAATCATCCAGAGAAAGTCCTGGTAGAGGAGCAGTAGACTTGTCGGCACGAAGAGTGAAGGTTGTTGATCGGATAACTTTCTTTACTGCTTGCTCAGCGAACTTGGTGAGTTCGTCTCTCATTGGTGCCAGTAGATCTTTCAGCTCAGCCACTAAGTGTTGTGCCATGTATTCCTGTGCTTGAGCTGCTAGTGCGGCTTCCAAGTTCTCTGTTACGTCTTTAGCTAAGAAAATGTCAACCTTATCTTGTAGCTCTTTGACGTTCGAGTTCAGCTTAGATAGTTCAGCAACCTGGGTTGCAAGTGTAGCAACCTGATCTTCAAGTTTGCTTCTCTTCTTCTCATGTACCCTCTTGAAAGCTGACTTGAGTAACTTAGATGCAGCAGAGGCTTTGGAGCTCGGTTTCTTGATTGATTTGTCACGTGTTGATTCAGATGCAGGAGGTGATGACTGTGATGATTCAATAATGGTGGTTGTGTCTTTGACATCTCCTTTCTGTGGTTCGGGTTGTACAACTTCTTCGACTCTGGCTGCTTCTTCTTTCAACCTTTGTTCTTCTGCAAGTTTATCAGCTTCGGCTTTAAGCTTAAGCTCTTCAGCAAGCCTGGCTTCTTCTTCCTTCTTAGACTTATCTTCAGCCAGCTTATCAGCTTCGGCTTTAAGCCTTAGTTCTTCAGCCAGCCTGGCTTCTTCTTCCTTCTTAGACTTTTCTTCAGCCAGTTTGGCTGCCTCCTCTGCTTTCCTGCTCTCTTCCATTCTGATCGTTTCTTCCAGTTTAGCTTGAGCAATCTCTTCAAGTCTGGCCTCTTCAGCTTCTTGTTTTCTTTTCAGTTCCTCTTCCTGAGCTCTTTCTCTACGCTCCATTTCTTCCATAGACATAAGTCTTGGAGCATCGGTATCCATAGGATCTTCCTCTTCTTCCTCTTCCATAGTCATTTCAATGTCGGTGGGAGACACTGAGGGATTATCATAAACAACTAAGTCTGAGGAGATTCCTGTGGTAGGCTCAGGAATGCTGCTTGACCCGCCAGCTTCGGTGGTCTGAGAGAACACTGAAGGTGGAGGTTGATCAGCATTGAATGTATCAATTCGGCTGTGAAGGAGACCGAGGTTGAGAGCCCGTTCATTTTCTTCTTCGACTGAAAGGCCTTCAGGCTCTTGTACAGCTGTAACTGGTTCCTTCATCTTTTTTCTTCTAATCCTTTCTTCTTCCAAAATTGTCTGAGCTTTGGTGAATGGACGTTGATAGAGGTGTGCGGGGGATTCAGCATGATCAGCAGATTCGTCAATAATCTTATCCCAATCTTCGAACGTCAAATCCTTATCGTCAATTTCATCAAGATTGACTTTCTTGGTGATATTGGCATAGGCTTCACTGTAAATAGGACCTTCGTCGGATTCGGTTTGTTCAGAGTCAGCAGGTTTTGGAGAAGGTGGAGGTGAGGGAAACCAGCCAGGTTCAGCAGTAGGTTTCTTTGCAGGAATTCTGACCTTAGATGATGGCTTTTTCTTAGGTTTGGACTTAGTAGAACTTTCTGAGCTGCCCGATTTGCTACCTTTCTTACCTTTCTTCTGCATGTATGAAGGTAGAGCAGCTTCGTCCAAGAACCCAACTTTCTCTGCTTCAATGGCTTGTTGGTAGTACTTGTAGTTATTGCCAGCCTTGACTTTGTCAGTTAAGAGGCTATCTGGAAGTTTCTTTCCCTGTTTCCTTGTACTTGTATCCATTCTCTTGATGACCTTCAGTGTGTCCTCATTCTTGTATGTGTGCTGAAACTCATCATTCAATCTTTGAGGAATGTCATCATATTCATGGAGGAAGCTTGCAATAAGAAGTTTGGTGAAACGGACGAATGGAATATTGGTCGTCTTGCGGTGTATGTGCCACACAATGTCTTCCCAGATAATGCTGGCATAATCAACCTTCTTGACATTAGCAATAGCCCAGAACAGCCTGAGATGTTGGAGCTTAGGGTGTTCATGGCCTGTGTCTCTGCCAGATAGTGACTTGGCAATTATGATGTAGAGAGTTCTCCAAGGCTGTGGAAGAAATCTGATATTGACCCTAGAGTGACTAGTAATGACCCCTTCAGACTCATCATACCCAATATCTCTCAGCCATTCTATCAATTCTTCTTCAGTGGGAACTTGGTCATACTCTTCATTCGGTTCAAGTTCGGGAAGTCCAAGAGCACTACGGAGAAGATCCTTGTCGACCGTGACTTGTCTCATGTGAAGCATACAAGTAAAGGACTCTTCCAGGAGGTCCAGGTGGATTGTGTGCCAAAACTGATGTATGTAGAAGCATGCCACTGCAGCAGATTTGGTGAGTAGAACTTTGCACGGGTGATAGATGAGAGCATCAACTGCAACAAGGCAAGAAGACTCATTGCATGTAAGTTTGTTGAAGTTGACTCTCAGGTTGTTCCTTCCTATCTTTCTGGAGTAGTTTTCAGGAAAGGTATCTTCCCATGCACGAATGGGTTCAGGTTCTGGTCCGTATGGGATGTCATTGTGTTCTGCCATCTGAATAGATCATAAACACACAAACATGGCAATTGTTGATGATGTTAGCATAGACATTCATTGAACATGTTTACATTAGCATGTTTGACATTGATCAGTGGGGGTTTGTGTGTGTGAAAACTTTTGATATGTGACAAACTTGAGTTATATTACTTGTTAGAAACATAAAACAATTCAGTTACAACATAAGTTTATCATTTACAACAAGTTACACATTGGAAAATTTCCAACACTTAGAAAAATTTTGGAATTTTGACAAGTTTACGCATAAGTAGTTGTCTTTACGCGTAACCTGACTTAAGCGTAAGTATAGAAATAATGCGTAAGTGCAAAATCTACGCGTAAGATGGAATATTGCGCGTAAAGTGAAACTTACGCGTAAGATCAATTTTACGCGTAAGACAAATCTTAGGCGTAAAAAATTGAAGTTACGCGTAGGATTACCCTTAGGCGTAAATTGCAACTTATGCGTAGGTAATGACTTACGCGTAAGTTCTAGACTTATGCGTAAGGTCAGAACTTATGCGTAAGAACAATGTTATGCGTAAACTATGTCTTATCCAAGACACAATTTGTCCACGTGTCGAATCTTACGCGTAAGATTCAATTTTACGCGTAGGATGAACATTTAACGCGTAAAGGCACCATTTTCCAGAAATTCACCTTAGAAATTCGAGTTGAATGTTTCCTGAAAGTGCACAAACATTACCACTGATCAATAACACATCTAATACACTTAATTCACACATTTTAACGCGTAAACATGCCTAATACAACTTAACGCGTAAACACGCATGAACACCTAATCACAACCTTAATCAAACGTGATTCTGGGTAGGAATAAACATGGGGCAAGTGATACAAACATCATCAGGATCATATGTTCCAAGTAACAACACAAATAATCCACAAAATCTTAAAATTGAATCTGCTAGTGTCATTCGAACCCTAGATCATCGATTAATGATTCAAACACATATGTGATGTAATTAATCTACTGGGATATGATCCTTATCACTAATATGCCCTATCCCTATCATTAATCAGAAACAAAACATTCACAATCAAGAATCCCTAATCTATACGTATGAACCCTAATAAACCAAATCATTCAAATCACTCAATTGATGATTCTGGGTGAGATTGGAGTCGACTAACATGTTTAATAGCATCATATGAACAAATCCCATCACCAAATTCAATCAAATCATCACATCTTTCTGGGTTTGATTTTTACGTATAACTCAAAAACGAATTAAACACTTGTGATTGATTGAGCCGTTGGATTGTTATAAAATTAAAAACCCTTGTTTAGAATTATGATCAAAACATGTTACCTTTATCAGATTAGATGAAAACTTCTTGGATTAGTACAATGATTTGTTGCCGTTTGATCAAGTAGGTGTAGTAATAAATGTGTTTGGTGAAAAAGAATGAGTTACTGTTGGTCAAAAGTAGTTTTGACTAGGGTTAATGAAAGTTTAGTAAGTTGACATTATTAGTCCCTTAACCTAACAAAACATTCAAACCAAAGCCTAACCACATTATCACACATAGTATTCGCATATTAACTCCAAGAAATGATAAGAAAAACTTGTCGTACTCCCCCTCGACCTTAGATCATGGTGAAATTAATTGGTTTTGATCAAGGAGAGTAACCCGAAAACCTTTTGAATCAACTTAGTAGATAAAACATAAATGTTTTTGGTAAAATGCAAGTATAAAAGGTAAAAATAATTTTCCTCCCCCTCAACACTAATTTTAAATGATTGAAGACATTTTAGAAAAATATAGTGTTGAAAGAGTTTTATACTTGCATTTTTTTTTTTTTTGAAAGGTTTTATATTTTTGTATTTTGTTTTTGAGAAAAATATTTACAAAGATAGTGTTGATGTTTGACGATCAGTTGTGTTTTAAAAACTTTTCCAGATCCTCTGGAGTCAAACATCGCATACCAATTTGGTGAACTAAACTAGCAAACCTGGATGGTGCCAAGGATTTGGTAAGTAAGTCCGCCAATTGGTATTCAGTTCCAACAAAATAAAGTTCAACTGTACCCCTTTCCACATGCTCTTTGATGAAATGATATCGGAGATCGATGTGTTTGGATTTGCAATGATGCACAGTGTTGCAGGAGATAGCAATTGCACTCTTTGAATCACAATAGATAGGAATCCTGTTGAATAGGTAGCCATAATCCTTAAGTTGTGATCTCATCCAAATGACTTGAGCACAACAAGCAGACATGGCTACGTATTCAGATTCTGTAGACGACAGTGAAGTGCAGTCCTGCTTCTTAGATTGCCATGACACAAGTTTGTCTCCGAGAAATTGTAATCCACCAGATGTACTTTTGCGTGTGTCTAAACATCCTGCATGGTCAGCATCTGAAAAAGCAATTAGTTCAAAGCCAGAATCCTTCGGATACCAGATCCCCAAGTTAATGGTTCCCTTTATGTATCGAAGGATTCTCTTGACCTCACTGAGGTGTTTTTCAGTTGGTCTGGACTGATAGCGGGAGCACATGTAGACGGCAAATACTATATCAGGTCTACTAGCTGTGAGATACATGAGGGACCCAATCATACTTCGGTATTTGGTAGGGTCAACTGGAGTCCCATGTAAATCAGCATCTAATTTTGTGGTATAGCCCATTGGTGTATTATAAGTATCACAAGACATCATTCCATGTTTTTTCAAAATTTCAAGAGCATATTTAGACTGATTTATAAAAATTCCACGGGGTGATTGATGAACTTGAAGTCCTAGAAAGAACGAAAGTTCACCCATCATGGACATTTCAAAATTATCTTTCATTAATTTTGCAAAATCATTAGAGTAACTTCGTTTTGTTGAGGCAAAAATGATGTCATCGACATATATTTGAACAACAAGTAAGTCCTCCCCGTAGGTTTTTGTAAATAGTGTGGGATCCACCGATCCTTTAGAAAATTTATTGGCCAATAAGAAAGTAGACAGTTTGTCATACCACGCCCGTGGGGCTTGCTTGAGTCCGTAGAGTGCCTTTTTGAGTTGGTAAACGTGATTAGGACGCTCAGGATCAACGAAGCCTTCAGGTTGGCTAACATAAACTTCTTCACGGAGATCTCCATTAAGAAATGCTGTTTTGACATCCATTTGGAAGACTACCATATTCCTGTGTGCGGCATAGGCCAAAAAGATCCGAACAGCTTCATGTCGAGCCACTGGAGCAAAGGATTCAGCAAAATCTAGACCTTCCAGTTGAGAGTATCCTTTCGCTACCAGACGTGATTTGTTTCGTATGACAGTGCCTTCAGCATCAAGCTTATTCTTCCATATCCATTTTAACCCAATGACAAAGACTCCGTCAGGTCTTTCAACTAATTCCCAGACTTCTAATCTTATGAATTGCTGAAATTCCTCTTGCATAGATTCAATCCAGTTGTCATAAGTCATTGCATCTTTAATGTTCTTGGGTTCTTCATGACAAACTGTGAGTGCGTAGATGCAAGTTTCTCCATCTGTGTGAAGTCGTTGTCTTGTCATAACTGGTGCATCTGGATGGCCAATAATATGAACTAGAGGATGGTCTCGGGTCCATTTGTGTGTTGAAGGGTTTAGTTGATATGTATCTCGCATGTTGGCAGGATCCAAGTTGCGTGTTGACGACTCAGCTATATCAGGAACTGTAGTAGCTGGTGCAAACGGATTGAAGAACGCATCAGGATCATGCTCTGCGGATTGTGGAACTGATAGTGGTGTTGGATCTTCAGCTGAGTGGCAGGAGTTAGAAACAGTTTGTTCTACTGTAGATGGTGAAGCAATTGGAGGACCGTCTTTCTCAACAGTTGTTGAAGTTTGTTGAGGTGAGTCTGGTACATGAATATTGTCAGGTTGAGCAGCGGAATTTGGTGAGACCTCAGTAGGACGGTATTCAATTGTGTCATCAAACAGTGGAGCAAACAAGGTTTCCAATTCTTTGCGGTTGAGTGGCAATGGTTCAGCCGAAGATGCCGGAGAGTTAAGACGGTTAAATTCGGGTCCTAAGCTGTGTTGCTCAGAAGCCATTTGGGTGAGTTCATCAAAATTAGCGTGAATGGTTTCTTGAATTTCACGAGTACGACGATTCCAAATCCGAAAGCCTTTAGAATTTTCACAATATCCAATGAACACTCCGATGTCAGCCTTAGCTTTAAGTTTACCTAAATCATCACGATCATTTTTCGGGTAGCAGAGTGCTCCAAAAACATGAAAGTAATCGATGTTCGGTTTCCTTTTGTGAACAATTTGATATGGTGTTTTGCGATGACGTTTTGTGATCATACAACGGTTTTGAGTATAGCATGCGGTTGAAACAGCTTCTGCCCACAAGTAATCAGGTAATTGAGCATTAATCAACATAGTTCTAGCAGCTTCCACTAACGTCCTGTTGCGTCTTTCAACAACTCCATTCTGTTCTGGGCTTCTAGGAATAGATGTTTGATGTTCAATTCCCACTTTCTCATAATAAGACCTAAGTGTCTGATTTTTGAATTCAGTTCCATTGTCAGTTCTGACTATTCGGACCGTGTTGCGTAACTGAACTTGAATTTTAGTGAGAAAGGTGATGATCATAGAAGGAGCCTGATCTTTACTTCGTAGAAAATAAACCCAAGTCCATCTGGAAAAATCATCGACGATTACTAGTATGTAGCGTTTACCGTTGATACTTTGAACACGCATCGGTCCACACAAATCCATATGAAGCAGTTGTAGAACCTGATTCGTACTGTGCTCAGGCTTTGAAGGAAAATGAGCCCGAGTACTTTTTCCTTGTTCACAGGCAGGACATAAGTGATCTTTGGTGAAACGGAATCTTGGAAATCCCTCAACAAGTTTATAACGAGCAAGGTCAGTCATAGTTTTGAAATTCAAGTGTGAAAGACGTTTGTGCCATAACCAAGATTTAGTTGATTCTGCTTTGGAGAGAAGACATATCGGAGATGTTGCAATCATATCTGACATTGAAATTGTATAAAGATTGGAGCCACGGGAGCCAGACATAAGATCGTTTCCTTGTAAGTCACGAACAAAGCAAGTTTTCTCACGAAATGCAACTTCTAGATCCCCATCACAGAATTGACCAACAGAGAAAAGGTTGTGTCCAAGGCCTTCCACATAATAAACACGGCTTATTTCGATGTTCCCACTGATAAAGTCACCATACCCCATGATTAAAGCGTAATGATCATTCCCGAATCTGACAGTACCAATGAACTTTGAGACAAAGTTGTGTAACAGTTTGAGATTGCCTGTCATATGTCGGGTGCATCCGCTATCAACAATCCAGAGAATAATCTGCACCACCTGCATCACAAGAAGAGGACACGGATGGAACAGAAGTAAGGGTGGAACCCAAAGAAACTGCGGGTTCCAGTTGGTTAGAAGCACAAGTATTCAATAATTTAGGAATCCATTTAAAATCAGGTTTGTGTTGTAACCAACGTTGTCAATTCCAACTAGTTCGAGCTTTCTTAATGGTGTATTCACTAGTGTTTGGCTGATTCCTAGACTTGTTCTCTGCACCTATGGGGGTAACATCAACTTCACTAGAAACCGTAGAAGGCGGCTTTCCTAAGATAGACTTAGAGGCAGTAGTGGGCCTAGAAGGAATGCGTGTCCTACGTTTCTTATGACGATGAAGTAGAGAATTTGCAATACATTTAGTATGATCACCAGATGAAACGCTTTTACGACAAAACACACAAGATGCATTAATATTCAAAACATTCAAAGGTTCATCATTCGTTACATTTAGATTTTGATTACAATTTGCCAGATTAGAATCTAAATCTGATGCAACATGAGTTTTATTCAAATTCCTAAGTTGGTCTTCTACTTCTTGAGCTTCTAGTTGTCCTCTCTTACGTTGCCAGAGCCTATTCTTCTTTTTACTGTTTCGCTTGGGTCTGCTAACGCTAGTAGGGGAGACTAGTCCTGTAGAAGTGGAGTTTGCAACATTAGTATTTTGAACAACCTTTCCTTTATCAGTTTTGTCTAATTTATACATTCCTGGTGCTATCACCGTGGTGTCAACCATCATTCCTTTTTCAAGTATTTTGATTTTCTCTTTCAACTCGATGATGATGTGATTCTTATCCTGAATATTAGACTCAAGTATACCATTGCAATATTTGATGTCTATGTGGTTTTGTAGAAACTCGTCATTTTCAATTTTTAACTTCGCAATTTCTTTCTCGTATTTGAGACACAAACCTTTTAAAGACTCATTGTTTTTGCAAAGTTGACAAGAGTTTGAAACATTGTGACTTTGAAACTTCAATTCCCTTTCAAGACTTTTAGCTTGACACCATTCAAGCCTTTGATTAAGTAGACTGATTTGTTTTGAAAACTGTTTTGTCACATCATCATTCTTTTTCCTCAGATTATCATTCTCATGTTTCAGTGTCTCAATTTCCACATTCAACAAGTTATTATCAACACAATGATCATGCTTAAGCATAGAAGTACCAGAATTATAGAGATCATTCATGATAACAGACAAAATATCAGCATTGAGAACTTGTTCTAAGAGTCGATCAGCATCATTTTTGAAAACTCTAGTTCTTTGCTTTTGAACCAAAATTTCATTTTGATTATCATTGAAAACGTTTATCATATGTTTGACCTCCTTTTGAAGTTCCTGATCCCAACGTGTAGCACAGAGACGGAGGTGTTTGACAATAGGCAACAATTGCTTTTGAAAAATATCTCTCTTTTCGCGCTCGTAAGCGGATTGAAACGTTTCAATTTTTATTTCAGAATTACGTTCAATTGTCTCCTCCAAAATTTCGATGTCTTCCATAAAAGTTTTGAAATAATTTAAGACACGAACACTATTTGGTAAGGGTGAAAGTTCACCGGATGATGGTAAAGGACCATTTACTTGTGCTACAGTTTGGACAGGGGCCTCATTGTGAGATGAAACATACGACTCTTCGATAAACCATGATTTCTCAGGTAAATCCTTTTGAGTAACGAACTTGACTGGATTTTTTGAATAGTCATATGATGTGCAATATTGGACATTACTCATTTTTGACCGACTCTCGTCTTCAAGTTCTTCTTCTTCCTCAGTATCAAAAACAACAGCACGCACAATCGTATTATCAAGCAAATAGTCCATACTGTAAATTTTTGGAACATCTTTGAATGCATTGTGAAGAAACATTGAATTGTAATCGCCAAGTGCAAATCCAGTACCGGGTCTCGGTTTTAAAGTAAATTTCTGAATTGTTGTGACAGAGTTCCCGTGTTTGTAAACAATGTTACGAAATTCTTTCAATTGTTTTTCAAGATCAACAATATCACCGAGTAAGTTATCTATATACTTCCTTTTTCGTATTTTATGTTCACAAAAATCTTTTTGACAACTTGACAATTCTGTTTCTGTTTTTGAAAGTTCAGTTTGAAGACGTTCGACTTGCATTTTCAATTCACTCTTTTCACTTTCGAGTTTTGAAATCAACTTTCCGTTTGACTCGATTAAATCTTGCATTTTGCGTTGAAGATCTTGTTCTTTGTTGTAGGAATCGTGAAAAGCTTTTTCAAAACTTTTTGCATGTTTAATCTTGTCTTCCTGATTAGAAAGCTGAATTTTATAACATTCAATATCTCTTGCAAGTGACGCATTTTGTTCTTTCAAAACTTTGTTTTTCTCGTTGCACCTTATTATTTGCGATTGTTGAGCATCCAGTTGTTTTGATAACAATATGAGATCAGGGTCTGGATCAAATGATGGTTCATGTTGTTCGAAATGATCAGGTTTATCATTCTCAATAGGATCATCAAATGAAACAACTGTGTCATCATCAAATATGACAACTGTGTTTATTTGTTCATCTGTATGAGATGATGAAGATGATTTAGATGGAACAACTTGCGCCATATCTGATTCATAAGCAGAAGGTGAGACTATTTCATTAATAAAGCATTCATTGAGGTCATGTACCTGAGACAAGCCGTCAGTGTCATACACTGGACCTGAATCATTGAGCTTAAGTTCCTGCATGTTGGCCATAAGCATCACAGCAGCATTGGCTTCCAGATCTTCCATGTCATCATCGTTGTTCACATTTGCCATGAAGTTGTTGTCCTGTTCAGGGAAATGTCCATCTTTTTCATCCTGAAGAGCCATGAGTAATGCCTGCTTGTGAAACTTGCTACCCCGAGTTCTCGGTTTGGGACATGCTGTAGCAATATGACCTTGTTCATTACAATTGTAGCACCAAACTGCATTCCCTGAGGTTGAGTTCCTTGTAGCAACTGAGTCAGACCTTTGTTGAGAAGATCCTGAGTTGTTCCTGAACCCTGCATTGTTACCAAACCTCTGACCATTCCCATAACTTCCTAAAGAACTTCCTGAACCAGATCTACCATAGTTACGATTCTGAATTTCCACTCTTCCATCATTTACAACAGCTTGATTCCTGGTATTAGAAGATGAACGTTGACGGTTGTTCGTTTTGTTGGAGAATTTGCTGAAAGCACGAGCAATAAGAGCAAGTCCTTGATTCAACGTATTAAAGTCATCATCGTCATCATCATTGCAGTTGGAGTAGTACACAGCATCATTGTTGTTTGACGGAACAAGTTGAGTAGAAGTATCTTGTGGAGATGAATCATAAGGGACCATTTGGTTCGAGGTGGAAGATTGTGGATAACTGAAGTAGTTCTGCTCTTGAACATATGCATGATTTGACAGTGGTGGTGGAGCATAGGGAGATTGAGCTACGAGAGCCAAAGAATTTGGTATTGTTGTGGGTGTGTAACCTCCTCGTAGAGCTCGATCTTTTTCCACTTCAGGTTCATGGTGTTTCAGAAAGTCATATAACAAGCCATATGGAGCATCATGAAGATTCTTCGTTTGACGAACAAATGTCACATATTTATGCCAATCAGGGCCAAGACTACCAACAAATTTGGAGTTCACAACGATCCTTGGTACTGTGATTTTGTGACGTTCCAGATCATTGACCACATTTGTGAAACGATGATAGTAGGATTCAAGTGACTCTCCAGGTTCAATTGTGATGTCAGTGTATTCCATGTAAAGCTTGGATTCCATGTCATCTTTGTTCAATTGAGTTCCTTCCATTAGGAGATGAACGTGTTCCCACATAGCTTTGGCTGTTTTCTGAGCATCGACACTTCGATAGATCGGATTAGGTATACCTTGAAGTATATAAGCCATTGCATACTGATCAGCTTCACGATGTAGTTTCTGTTCTTCAGTGAGTGCAGATTCTGCAAGAGGTCTATCACCAGGAGGACGTGGAGGATCAGCATTTGGATCACCAGCTTCAAATCTTGTTGGCCACTCAAATGGTCCTTCAAGTATCACTTGCTTCAAGAATTTCCCATGAGGTTTCTTTAGTTCAAGAAATCGTAAGAATCGACTTGACCATTGCACATAGTTTCCAGGTGTAAGCATTGGAGGTGTTTCAAGTGATCCTGCCTCATGTCGGGATTGTTGAGTTGTAATAACTTCACACATTCTGTCAAACCAGTGAGGTTGTTTGGAGGAAAACTGAGTGTTTTGTAGTGGCACTTGATATGGTTGTTGTTGAGGAATGAGTTGTTGTTGCATCATTAGGTAATGTTGTTGTGGATTGTATTTAGGAGGTTGTTGATTCATTATGTGCGGAAGGTATTGTTGCTGATACTGCTGAGGTTGTTGTTGCTGATACTGCTGAGGTTGTTGTTGCTGAGGATAAGAGTGAGGGAAGTAGTGATTAGGTGGTTGAGACATCTTAGAACACTTGTGTAGAAATGGATCTTTGTAGAAGAATGAAATGCACGTTCCTTTGAGTAAGTTGCAAAATCCTTCGGGTAAGTTCAATTCTTACGCGTAACTTAATCTTACGCGTAAACTTTAAGTTATGCGTAAAGAGTAGATTATGCGTAAACTAATAGTTTATGCGTAAGTTTTCTCTTTACGCGTAAGTTTAGGCTTATGCGTAAGTTTAGACTTATGCGTAAGGTTTAAACAACCAAACAAATCTTTCAAACTTATCCAAGCTTGAAAGATATCCGTAGTCGAAGTATTCCACTAACTTATCCAAGCTAGGGAAGTACTGAGTCACCGTAGCACAAAGAGAAGATCGTTGATGAAGCTTACGCGTAAACTCTGGCAAGTTACGCGTAACTCTGACTTACGCGTAGAATCAAACTTAATCGTAGGTTTAAGGCGTAAAAGAGCACTTAACGCGTAGGATCAGGGTTTTAACCAATTTAACGCGTAAGAAAAGGGTTTTGGCCTATTTAACGCGTAAGAAAAGGGTTTAGACTAATTTTACGCGTAAGAAAAGGGTTTTGGCCTAGACTTATGCGTAAACCGACCAAAAAACACTGTAGACAGCTGGAAATAGTACTTTTTCCGACCACTTTACGCGTAAACCGTACTGTTCATCCAAAATAATGACTTTTTGATGAAAAAATGCTTAGAAATAAGGTACTTTTGATCAAATAACTTCACCAATACTAAGAAAACCTTAACTTTAGAAGATGTAGCTACCAAAAACTAGTTTTCCAATATCAAAGAAGCTATAAAACCTTAAAAAAACCTTAAAAATCACAACTTTATGCAACAACTAAGCTTCAAATCACTATATCAACCTTGAAACTTATCCAAGCTTCAAGATTTGAGTGAAAGAAACAAAGAAAAATGCAAAAAGATGAAGAAATAAGCACCAATCCCCACGTTAACCAAAGAAACTCACTTCAAACTTCTAGTAGGCGAATGATACCACTTGTTAGGTCACCATTTATGTAAACACAAGTATGATTGATAAAGAAATAAGATGAGAATGAGAGGTGGTTGATTAAGAGACAATATGAAAGGTGAGAGTGCAAGAGTTTCACTAAGATAATCAATTAACCAACAAAATAAAATGTAACATAAGGTTTCTATTTATAAGGGAGGAGCTAGGGCAACACTCCCTTCCTCCCTTATCCTTTCATACGTGGGCTTTTAAGGCCTCATGGGCTTTTACATGTTGCCCATTAACTAAACAATAATCATAAATAATACTAAAGCAACCTATTACAAAATGTAATGACTGAGACTTGACTAAATACTAAAGTATGATCCCAACAGAAAAGGTTTAAGGAAATAATTTAGTACAATCAAACGATAGTTCATAAGTGCATGAAATCCAAAAAGAGACGCGTCATCCTTGATACACAAAATGACTCCATGCATGCCATGAGAATATGCCTTAGTTACCTGAGAAATACATTGCGAAAACGGTCAACATAAAGTTGGTGAATAATCATAGGTTTATAAGTAAATCGTATGTACAAAAACCACAAGTATAAAGTAAAGTGACAAAATGTCAAAAAGCTACATTGTCTCTTAAGCTCATGACCCCGAAGCTAGACGTACTAAAATTTGCCCCAAATGAGTGTTTACCAGACACTCGTACTATATTAGACATGAAATGCATTCGTTTTCCTTATGGAGCAACCCAAACACGAATGGAGGCGTCACCCTCGATAGATCTATCCACTCACTCTCGCTTGGCAATATAATTAACGGTCCATGATAATAAAGGGGACTTGAAGTGGTAGTACTAGCAACTTAAGCAATGTACGGAATTTAATACTTGGGCATGTACAAAAATAATTGTGCAATGTATTATCCCCCGTGGGATTTAAAATCAAATAAGTACTAAAAACGGGGCTATGAAGACTCACCTCAAAATGATGGTACAAAGATGGTATAATGACGTAAAAGTAGTCGGGACAATGAGGCGCGAACACTAGCCGCAACCTAAATGAATAATCGTGATCTAATTTAGATCAAGCCGAAATGTAATGAATGCACATGCACATGATACCTATACCACTCGTAATTTGGAAATACTAGTTATCGTCATAGTAAAATAGTTTCCATACTTAGGAAAAATAAGTCCATATATAGAAGTATAAACTTGTTGTACTATCGTGTATGAAAAAGTTAGGGTTGAATTCCTCGTATCGAAAACCTTAAAATAACGTCGTTAAGTCGTATAAGTATTCTCTTGGGTCATACGTATTCATTTGTTAAGAATATAGTCCTTAGTAACATTTCTAGAAAATATACCATTTAGTGCGTAAGTTATTATTTTTATTTGTGACCAAATATATATATATAGTTTTGACGATGTTAAAACGGGTATAACTTGGTCGTTTTAAGCTCATTTTCCTCGTTCTTTATATCCATGGATTCGTTTTTGTATATACAAGTATATTTTTGATAACTCGGCTCCTCTAGGTTACGTTTAACACCTCTATTTACCCGTCGAAATCTGCCAAACAGCATGCAGTTTTTATAAAAATAGTTTTCGTCGTTAAATTTGCAAAAATCATATCTCCTTCGTTATAAGCTCGTTTTAATCCATTCTTTCGCCTAAAGTTTCGTTTTTGAAAGTATTTTCTAAATCTTTGGTCAAAAATTAACCATCAACCACTGATTTTCCCACGAAATAAAAATAGGGACAGTAGGTATTTCTATTGTTTCAAAAATCGTTTCTAGGGTTCTAATCTAGTTCCATCTTCATTCAAACCACTTTCAATCACCACAAAACTAGTCTAATCCTACCATACACCTTCTTAGGGTGTCATGGGTTCCTAAATATCATAACCAAGTAGATCTAACAAGGATCTAACCAAAAATCACTTTCTAGGGCTTGAAAGTTAAATATATACAAAATGGAGTGGTATAAGCCAATATATGCATGAGTTCTTGTAAGAAAAATATATAAACATAGTAATAACTTGTAAAAATTATGAAATGAGTTTTGTAAACTTACTTGGAAGATTAATGAAGTTTGGATGGTGAAAACCTAACAATCCTTGAGTTTTTATCTCAAAACTCTAACAAGGACAACTATAAGAACAAGATTATACTTAGATCTTTGAAAAATGATGTGTTCTTGCTTCTTGATTACCCTAGGCCGAGCACCCTTATGAGAGGAAAAGAGAAGAAAAGTTTTTCTTGGCTAGTTGCAAATGAGGTAAAATATCTTATTTTTAGTATATGTATTATTGGTATTATTATTATAATAGAGTTAGTATAAACTTTAATGAGGATTGAGTGAGTTAGTAGACATTGTAAGAGATTGGCAAGGGGGGGGGGGGGAAATCAAGGGGGGGGGGGGAATGAATGTGTAAGACTTTTGGTGTATTAGGTATTATTTTGTGTTATTTAGTAGTTTTAAGGTGTACCGGGTACCGGGTTAACTAAAAATAAATTTTAACGGAGTTAACCGGGATAAAATAAAGTTATAAAAATTACAAAAAAATATGTTGGGTACAAATATTAAGTGTTTAGATAATTATTGTTTAATTTTTATAAAAACCGTCGAAATTAAATTAGACGTACGATACGAAATAAATAAATTTCCAAAATACCGGGTAAATTAATATTACAATTTTTATATTATAAAAATGAGTATAAAAATATATTGGGATCATAGTTGGGAGTGTCGGACGTGTTAGTCACATTTATAGTTCGCGTATTAGTGTTTATTTAAAATAAACATACGTAATTCGTTAATTATATTAAAAATATAATTTGAATACCCTACGTGTGGAATAGTATGCAAGTGTCCTAATGATGATATGCAGACTATTTCTAGTCCGTATAAAATGTCCCTGATAATAATGCATGAATTCGCTCCTGAACCAATACGGTTACGCGAATTTGAATACTCGTAAACTAAATTTACGATGACATGAGTAATGCACGTGAATAGTGGTTTTCTCTCGGAAATGAATAGTGTCAAGTGAATAGTAAAATTTCTGAATGTGTCTCGGAATGTCAAATTGACCTAAAAAACGATGAATAGTAAAACGATGAATAGTGATCGATGAATAGTAATTTGTGAATAGTAGAATGTCGAAGTTTGGAAAAATGACCTGGAATTGTGGATTGTGACACTAGACTACAAGTATAAATACACATGTAAGGCCTCATTTTGAGGTTGGTTCTCTTAGTGATTCTATTAGTATTAACAAGGTTATTCATTTACACACACTAGGAGATCTCATCCACTCTCTCTCTCTACTTACTTTCTCTCTATAGGTTTAGGCAAGATTCAATAGTGAAATAGGTTGTTCTACGGTCCTACATAATTATATTTAATAAAAAAATGTCTAATAATTATAATTGATATATAAAATAACGATTATATAATTTCCTTATGATTATTTTTTTACAATTACAAAATATTCTTGAAATATTCAAAGAGCTCACGAAAAGGCGTGAACACATCCAAGAGTTGTTTGCCGAATACTCGATAAAGTAGACTATCATGCTTATCTCAATATAAGTTTAATAATTTGATTAAATTTTATAACAAATAGATAACTGCGCTATGTATTTTTGGATGTTATTCATATCTTTCTTATTCATCATAAGCCATACACTACTTATTAAATATAAGTTTAAGCACACCAAATAAGCTTTGCTGAAACGTATAATACCTAAAATAATACTTGTCCATATATAGTAATAATAAGAATATGCGCCTCTTTATAGATTAGCTCATGAAGTTGCAATCTGCAATTTAAGGTGATGGGGCTACTCGATAAGAACAATAAGTTTTCATCTTCGTTCATCAAAAACATAAACCATATTGCGTTCTTATATAACTTTATGCCAATTGGAGAATACGAAACATACAAGTTTATTATTTTAATAGTTAAAACCCAAATTCTTTATCATATCACTGAGATATTATTAATTATTCATTTTAGAAAATAATGAAAATTATTTACGTTCATTGTTGTTTGTAAATTTATTAATCACAACCTCTTTTTACTTGCACTTTTGTTTTTTTTAAACTTAATAGGTGTTCACACAAAGGAATTGACTTAACATTTGATTAACGCTCACTACATACATTTGCTCTTCAAGACCATCAATTTTGGAGAGGACGATGCGTGGACGTTTATTGTGTTACCACAATTTTTTATCGAATCATTGACTTATTAGTCATTATTCTTAAAAAATGAGGGAACATGTTTACGTTCGTTGTTTTTTGTTACTTTATTCACACATGTAATTTCTTAATTAATAATTCCGTTAAAAATCTCGTCAATTTGATGGGTTTATAAGCTAGTTAAAACTAATAAAAGACACTTTTTTCAGCCATCTACTTAATACTTTCCAAAAATAACATTCAACAAGAGCTTGCCACGTGTCAGACTACAGACTTTTGAAATGAAATTGTTTGAAGATAATTTTAAAAATCATACTTAATCTAATATTTGAATTGCAATCTTTTAAACTTTGTGGCTAAAAAATTTCGGTTCAAATTCCCTAATAAATACTCCCTCCGTCCCAAATTTATTGTCCCCTATTGACTTTTTCAGTCTTTCTTTCTTAACTTTGACTATAAATATTATTGTTTGTGTTATACAATTTTTGATAAAAATTATACCAAATGAAAATACATTTAAAACTCAATCCGTTCATACATGTTGTATCAACTTTTATGTAATATAAACAAAAATACTTAAGATCAAAGTTGAAACTAAAGACCGAAAAAGTCAATAGGGGACAATAATGTTGATATAAATAATGCGTAAAAACGTTATTAATATTTCTCGATATCCCTACATTTTGACGATCACAAAATGTTAAATCATTAAACGTAAAATCATTATGTAAACAAGTATTTAGTTACAAAATATCACTTCATCCAACTAAATCACTTAAGGTATGAATAAACAATTACCTAATACATTTTATGATCAAATGAAGGTTTATTTAATAATTACAAAGTTTATAAAATGATATAAATATTTTATATATTTAGAAAAACACTTTTGATAATTAAAAGAAATTGTTTAATTCATAATAAATATATGAATTCAAATTTTTAACCAAAATCAGTTAGATTTTCACCAAATAAACTTTCCCCAAAAAAATACAAAGAAACTGGCCGTTACAGGAGGGCGGCCCCCTTAATTTTAAAGGGGGCGGCCACCATTTAAGGGGGTCGACACGCTCCTGTGACCAGGCTTCTTTGCCTATAAATACAGGTTCAATCCTGCATTTTTTCCTCACCTTTTGCACAAAACTTTCTGTTCTAATCCTCTCAAATCATCTTTCTAAATCCTTTGATCATAAGATTATAAGTTCTTGTTTCAAGCGATTCAATCCCTCACGATTCAAAGTGCAAGAGAAGAATACTCCTTCGACATCTAGTTAAGAAGTATTGTAGATGTGTGAATATTGTTAGTAGTTGTGTAAATTATTTGTAATGGTGTAGAAGTTTTGTAACAGGTAGATTTAGGTGTGTTAGTAGTGTAGAGAAGTAGTGAAGAAGAAGTTGTGTTGCGAAGAAGAAGAAGTTGTGATGTGAAGAAGAAGAAGTAGTGTTGTGAAGGAGAAGGTGTGGTGTGAAGAAGTTGTGAAAAAGGTGTGTAGTGACTAGTGATGTGAGATTGGTTCTAGCTACGATTAGAACTCGACATTTAGCTTAGTGTTATTAATTGGTGTAAGCAAAAGTCGTGTAAGATTTCTCTGCCAAAAGGGAGCTTGTTGATTTAGTGAAGAAAACTCTCGAGTAGGTGACTCGAGGAGTGGTGTAGGGTAAGGAAGGTGTCCTTGTAGCCGAACCACTATAAATCCTTTGTGTCTCGGTTTGATCCTTCCATCTCTTGCTTATTATCTTATTTATATCATTTTTGCTTACGTAAACATAGACATTTACATATTGTTATAGCTTATCATATTGTGCTAATATTGATTTCACACAAATATCAAACGAAAAGTTCATTCACAAAATAAAGCTTTTACAAACAACCCAAAAAGATAAAATACATATATACACATATACATGTATTTAGAAGGGAACATGATAATTTTTGTGAATGGAACATGACATTTAAACCACCATATTGAAAATGATAATTTTTAAAATAAATTGTATTTTAAAACTTGAAATCGATCTATGGAATCGGAAAAATATTTTGAAGGGAACATGACATTTAAACCATCATATTTTGAAAATGATAATTTTTGTGAATGGAAAAATAAATTTGAAAATTATGTGAAATCAATAGATCAAGATCTTTGGCATATCATTTCAATTGGTGATCTTCAAACAAAAACGGATTTTGAAAATCAATACAATTACCCCCAAACAAAGATTGATAAAAATACTAAAGCTAAACTAATGATTTATAAAACCCTACAAAGAGCTGAATACGAAAGAGTATTCTTTTGTAAAATGGCAAATGATATTTGGAAATGTCTTTTAAACTTTCAGCAAGGGAAATGTCGAGCCAAAGATGATAAACTTAATGTTGCACAAGAATTAATTGTTCTAAAAAATTTAATAGACAAACATTTAGTTGAAGTAAATACAAGTACTACTAGTTCAAATGTGGTCATTGAAGGTATCAATGACGAAGAATATATGAGCCAAATTTGAAGAAAGATTATGAAGAAATCATGGAGCAACATGTACGAAGAAGATGATCACAATATGGGTTGTGAAGATATCCAAATAGATGAAACCTCAAACATTGATGGAGAGAACTACATGTGTCAAGACCTAAGCAAATTCATAAATGAAACATGGAGCTACATGAACGGTGAAGAGGATCATTATATAGCATGTGAAGATTGTGAAGCATATAAAGCCACAAATGAGGTACAATCCGAAACCAAACATTTTTGCAACATAGACTCAAAAATCACGTTTAAAAATGAATCTTCAACATCTGCTGAAGGAAACTTTGAAAAAGAAATAATTTAAGAAGATAAAATGTCTAGACTTGAAAGTAATATTGAAATTGATCTTGAATGTAAAAATTGTCAAGACTTCAAACTAGAAATTAGAAAGGAAAATGAAAAAGCGAAAATATTAGCTAAATTTGAAAATAGTTCCAAATCTCTAATATACTTACTTAATATTCAAAATGCTTTTGATGACAAAACCGGCTTAGGATTTAATGTAAATGATCCTTCGACAAATAAATCAAAGCAAATAAAATTTGTAAAAACTAGCGGAGAAATTTAGAAGATTACTCTAGTTATAATAATTATTTATCTCTTGAGACAAAAAAGCAATTATCATTGTGTGAAAACATATTGATAAGGAATTCTTGCACTTGCTATCAACATCTAAACCATATGCATTTTAAATGCAAGGATGTTGTAACTAACCCTCTAGGACCCATGAGATTTTGGGTACCAAGTTGTCTTACATGTTAGGTGTCAAAAACATGAAGTTGGTACACTTACTATACGTGAAGTTTGGCGAACTATTAAGACATGCATTTAAACCTTCATGTAATTATGCTTCAAGAACTTGCTTGCGATACTATGGTGTAGTCTTGTTATGAGGATTCTATTGCTTTGCTTTCTCTCTACGGTCTTCTCGGGAATTCGTTGTTCCTTCATTTCACGAACTCATAAGTCTTATTGAGTTAAATAAATTAAAGACGCAAGGTACGTTTTCTCTTTTAAATTATAACTCAAACTTCCATAATTGTTAATTATAAGTCCTTGTTATGATATTGTTAATTGTATAACTAACACTACGGATATATTCACTAAACTCCTTAAGCATGAACTATTTAACCACTTGCGTTTAGGATTAGGAATGATGGAGCAAATTGACTAAATTCTATTGCATTTTCACTAATTACTTATTGCATAAAATTGCTTTCTTTTCTTTTCTTCGTCTTTGAGTCTAGGAATCTACTTCACACAAAAATTGAAGATTGGGAATTCTACATTGCATAAACATTTTTACAAAACCCAATCTATTCTATTTAAACAATTCTCACTTTTAGGAAACACATGAAAATCATTTCCTTTCTTTCTTGCATTGTTGAATAATGCTAAAAACGTTTTTTAAATCATGCATGAAATTTCACATGAAATTGTCAAAATATATAATCTAATATATATCCTTGACATTCATGGGTTAAGCAAATTGAATCAAGAAGAATTTGGATGGTTTCTTAGGGCTTCATCTTTACATTAGGAGTCGAAGCAATCGCATCTCCACATTTGTAGCATATAGACAGACAATAGAACAAAGTCAAGAATCACTTTGTCATATTTGTTCCATCACTAGTTTCTCACTCACTAGTTGACTTTGCCCTTCCACTAAGTTAGTTGTTCTAGGAAATATGACTTGCTTATTTGTTCCTTTACATTATTGTCTTTGCATGAAATTATACTATATGCTTATTTTCCTACATATATACTTTCCATGCATACTTCATTAAGATAATACTTGCTTAGTTGCCTAAAGAGATGGACTTGCCTAAAATAAAACCTCAAAACAAACATCTTTCTGGAAGAATTTCTGCCAAAAACCCATTTGTGGAAATCTAGGAACCAGGCCCTAGGCAGCCCCCATTATTATAAAGGGCGGCCCCCTTAAATTTAAAAGGGCCGGCCATTAATTAAGGGGGTCAGCCACCTGAAGGGCGAGGTTCCCTGTTTGCTTTCTGATTTTTAGCCTATTTCACCCTATTTTGATTCTCTACTTCCCGAAATTCACAAACACATTTTGTCTAGCAAATCCTCTAGCTATTATCCTTCCATAAACACATAATCATCACACTATAAATACCTCTCCTCATCGCATATCTGTGCTCAACCATTCCATCATGACTTCTCCCAACAAACCAAAATCAAAAGCCTCAAATCTAGCAAGAATGACCGAAAAACCCATTTGGCGAAAGAAACCAAGCCCTCGAAACAAATCCATCACAACAAGTGAATTTGGTAATCAATCAACGCCTCCAAACACTTACTTTCCCAACTACACTCCAAACCCACAAGGAAATTCCTTTGAACCACTTTACAAACCTTACAACATTGGCGAAACATCCAACTTCATCCGAAGCCACACATCTCAACCTCTATCCAACTGCAATGATCTATATCATTTTGGTCAAACATCAAACTACACCTCCAATAACTTCAGTCCCAACTACATAACCCCAATTCATCCACCTCCACCAAATGATTCACTCCACATCACCACGGAAAAGCGAAAATTCCGTGAAGAAATCAACCAAATCTGTGATCTTCATGATCTTAATGCTATGCATCTTGCACAACAAAACTTGCACATGCCTCCTTCCTCTCCATACTCAAATTGCCTGCCTCGCTTCCTAAACTTGGATCAAGTCATCAACCACACCTACTATTGTCCTTGTTGCTACTTTCTACAAAAGGAAATCCTTGACCTAAGAGAAGATATCTCGTGGATCGAATATCTCCTCACTCGTCCTCATCCAATACCTCCACTAATTCTGTACAACATCCCTAGATCCACTCCTTCCGCTCCATACCCCTCACCATCATACCACTAAATCCAATCACCATGCTTCCATCTCCAAATAAAATCATCAAAAACTTGTGTACCCCATGCAAGTTCAAGAGACCTCGAGTCGGCAACTTAGTGTATATATATATATATATATATATATATATATATATATATATATATATATATATATATATATATATATATATATATATATATATATATATATATACACATGTGTGTGTGTGTGCGCGCGCGCTTATGTACCAATGATTATGTTTCAACATAATCTATTTAAATAATTAATGAATGTTTCTTGTGTTATTATTCGTTTTTCTAGTATGCAAAAATTTCGTGATAGATTTGATATATGTTTGCATGATTAGTATATGATTATATATATGAAATTACTTGCTTTTCTAATAGATCAAGACTAATATGATATGTTCCAATAGAGCTTGCTGCAAACACAAAACAAAAATAAACCATTTTGAGAAAAAATTTGAAATGGGCGGCCCCCTTAATTATAAAGGGCGGCCCCTTTAATTTTAAGGGACCGGCCAAGAATTAAGGGAACCAGCCAGCCATCTGGAACAGTTTTACACTATTTTCTTTTGCACCTTGTGACTCTTTTTGCTAGTCCCAGCTACCATTTCCCTTAAAAACTAAACTGAATTTGAAATCTAACCATGTATTTTCAAATTAATTCCTTTTCTAAACATTTTTTCATGCTATAAAACCCTTATACACCTTTCACTTACAATCAATCATCATCACATTCAACAAACTTAACCGAATCACTATGTCATCACCAAAAACCACCATCTCCAACAAAGCCAAGAAACAAAAACTTGTCATCATACCACCAAAACAACTCTTCATTGACCTTACTAATCAAGATAACACCACTCCATCACCACCACTTCAATGTTCATCTCCTAGTGCTCCAAATGCACCTTTAAAAACACCATCAACTCATGGAACCTCTACCTCCTCCATACCATCATCATCATCAATCAATGACTATATCAACACCCACTTATCACCTCCATCAACACCATCATCTCCACCTACAACATTGCTTCCCTCAAACTAAGCATTCATGCTTGGAAAATAGAATTGTTTCAACCATTTTGATGGCAAGCTCTAGGAAAAACATTTCTATTGGAGCTTTGGTTGTTTTATTATGTATGCTTGTAAGCCCTTAAGGCATTAGCTTATTGGTTAACTTGTTTATGCATCTTGAATGTATTTTTCTTGTAACAAAATTATCATTTAGTAGAAATGATATTTTCATGCTCTAATTGCTTGTTATACTTATATATATTTGTTTCATGCATCATATATATTGTGTATTCTAAATATTTTTGCAAGCATTCCATATCTCGAATTGTCTTATAACCTTAAAACGACGGGGAGTACACGTCAAGGGGGAGCTCTAAAATCGTCGGGATAACCTTTTTGATGCTAACAAAAAGGGGGAGAAATGATATAAACTCACTAAATACTTGTATACATATTAATTTTTGATTTAATGAGTTTAGATTTTGTAATCATCAAAAAGGGGGATATTGTTGATATAAATAATGCACAAAAACGTTATTAATATTTCTCGATATCCCTACATTTTGACGATCACAAAATGTTAAATCATTAAATGTAAATTCATTACGTAAACAGGTATTTAGTTACAAAATATCACTTCATCCAACTAAATCACTTAAGGTATGAATAAACAATTACCTAATACATTTTATGATCAAAGGAAGGTTTATTTAATAATTACAAAGTTTATAAAATGATATAAACATTTTATATATTTAGAAAAACACTTTTGGTAATTAAAGGAAAATGTTTAATTCATAATAAATATATGAATTCAAATTTTTAACCAAAATCAGTTAGATTTTCACCAAATAAACTTTCCCCAGAAAAAGACAAAGACACTGGCCGTTACAGGAGGGCGGCCCCCTTAATTTTAAGGGGGCTGGGCCCCATTTAAGGGGGCCGGCATGCTCCTGTGACTAGGTTTCTTTGCCTATAAATACAGGTTCAATCCTGCATTTTTTCCTCACCTTTTGCACAAAACTTCTGTTCTAATCCTCTCAAATCATCTTTCTAAATCCTTTGATCATAAGATTATAAGTTCTGGTTTCAAGTGATTCAATCCCTCACCATTAAAAGTGCAAGAGAAGAATACTCCTTCAACATCTAGTTAAGAAGTATTCTAGATGTGCGAATATTGTTAGTAGTTGTGTAAATTATTTGTAAAGGTGTAGAAGTTTTGTAATAGGTAGATTTAGGTGTGTTAGTTGTGTAGAGAAGTAGTGAAGAAGAAGTTGTGTTGTGAAGAAGAAGAAGTAGTGTTGTGAAGGAGAAGGTGTGGTGTGAAGAAGTTGTGAAAAAGGTGTGTAGTGACTAGTGGTGTGAGATTTGTTCTAGCTATGGTTAGAACTCGACATTTAGCTTAGTGTCATTAATTGGTGTAAGCAAAAGTCGTGTAAGGTTTCTCCACCAAAAGGGAGCTCGTTGATTTAGTGAAAAAAACTCTCGAGTAGGTGACTCGAGGAGTGTAGTAGGGTAAGGAATGTGTCCTTGTAGCCGAACCACTATAAATCCTTGTGTCTCGATTTGATCCTTCTATCACTTGCTTATTATCTTATTTACATCATTTTTGCTTACGTAGACATAGACACTTACATATTGATATAGCTTATCATATTGTGCTAATTTTGATTTCACACAAAGATCAAACAAAAGGTTCATTCACAAAATAAAGCTTTTACAAACAACCTAAAAAGATAAAATACATATATACACATATACATATATAATTGATCATTTTGATCAAGTATAGTTTTCATAACAAAACTTAAGTTGAACCTACAAAAAAATGTTAGTTGCCTCATCTCAAAGACACACTGAAGAACATTCTCATCTCAAAAACATGAACCACTGAGCAAAACATCGATTGTCTTATGAACCTTAATGAAATGGATCAATCTTATCTCAGAAACACAAGGGGTGAATCAATCTAATCTTTTTTACCTACCTATGAATCATTCTCATCTCAACAAAACAATGCAATGGAAATAAGCAAATCAATCTCATCTTTAATTATAGTTCTATTTGCTTATTGTTTTTGTTTTAAATCTGAAAAAATTTAGTGTTGCACACAACCTGTTTGATAAGTCCCAATAAATAAAGCCACTTATTTTAGTTTTGAAATAATGGTGCATTTGTGTTCTTTACTTTATTCAATGAGTAGGCTTTATTGAAGAGCTTATAGGTTATGGATTATTTGAGTTCTTATGTATATAATTTGAATAAGTATAAGGGTTATGGCCTATTGGGTATAGCTTGTTAAGATGGACACAGATTTGTATACATATGGCAAAAATATGAAGTTACTGGTCCATAAGACGCATACTGATTATATGTGAGTGAATTAAACAGTTTTGATACCTGAATTAGCAGCTTATATTACTAATTTTTTGTTTTAATATGTTTGTTTAGTATCAAACGATAGACGTTGAGACTCTTGACTGTGATGATAATAAATGCAAAAGGAAAGCCCCAGCTAAACCAAGGAAAACGACTTCTAAGTGTTGGAAATACTTTGATCCAGAGTTTGAACCAGATGAAGATGGGATAGTCATTAAGATGGCCTACTGCAAATGGTGTGATGCGGTTTTCAAAGCCGACTCTGTTAAACATGGTACGCGATACTTGAATAATCATTATGCAAGCTGTGATAAAAACCACGATGTTGATAAAATTAAGAAACAAAAAAAAAACTAGCATTTAAAAAAAGATTGGTGAGAAGGATGAGGGTGACAGTAGCAATGGGACTTTAGAAACCTAGAAGTATGATGAAAAAGTGATTAAAAAGTCGTTGATTAAGTTAATTGTTCTTGCTGAGCTTTCGTTTAAGTTTGTAGAACACCCGGCATTCATTGAATATTTCACGAACATACAACCTAGATTTAATATGCCCTCTCGTTTTACTATTGCTATGGATATTTCCAAGTTTTATCTTGATGATAGGAAGAGCCTAGTCAATTTCTTAAGCAACAAGGCCACCACAATTCATTTAACCACCGATACGTGGACATCTAGTTGTAAAAGAATGAAATTTATGGTTTTAACCGCCCACTTTATAAATGATGATTGGGTAATGCACAAAAGAGTTATTAATTTTAGACCAATTCATATCCATAGAGGGGTGGATATTTGTAGGGCACTTTTGGAATGTATAACCAGATGGGGTATAAAGAATGTTATGACCATGACGGTTGATAACATTGCTTCAAATGACAAAGCTCTTGAATACTTGATATAAAATTTACCAACTAAGTATGATGGTGGTAAACATTTTTACATAAGATGTATGGTTCATATTTTAAACCTAGTTGTCAAATATGGTCTTAAAACATACAAAAAGGAAGTAAATACCATAGCCTTGGCCGTGAAATACATAAAATATTCGATCCAAAGAGTTACTAACTTTAAAGAAAGTGTTGAAAAGGCTTGTACTTCAAATAGGTTTTTGATTTCCGAATGCCTTACAAGATGGAATTCCACACATGATATGTTGAAAACCGCTATTGAGTTAAAAGAAGCTTTTTTTATTATGATTTTAATAACTCTTGTTTTGCTCGAGACCTTGAGGAAATACATAAGCGGGCTGATTTTGAGGTTTGTAAGAAGGTAGTTGCATTTTTGGAGAAATTTAAGGGAATAACAGAACTTGTGTCAAACGTATCAAGTCCCGTAGCTCATTTGTGGTTTGGAGAGGTACTTGATATTGGTAAGCATCTTCGTGAGTGGCAAGAACATGCTTCTTTTACGAGAATGGTTGAAGATATGAGAAAAAAGTATAACAAATATTGGGGTGATTAAAAAAATCAACAATTATATGTACTTTGCCGTTATCTTAGATCTCACAATGAAGTCGGAAATAATTGGCTATGGGTTTAGACATTTGATATAAAATGGTTGTATACCCTTGGAGGTCGATGAAGAAACTGGTTGTGTATTACTAGTAAACACTTTGTTCATAGTAACTGATTTTATGACTTTTAGTGACACATTTACTTGATTTTTATTATGGCTAAATGTTGGATAGTATGGTTTTTTATGTCATTCTCATGGTAAATAAGTACAGGGACTATTTCTGTACTTATTTCTTATAGTTTGGTATGTTTAGCTATATTTGGCAGGTTTATATTCTTGAAGGGCTGAAGTGGAAATTGACACTATATAAGCTCTCATCCCCAGCTCTCTCTCTCTCTCTCATAACATCATCTCTCTCAATATACGATTAGGGTTTTCTCTCTTGTTGCAACACAGTGTTATTGTATTGGTATTGTGATCATCTTGATCATCTGGTATTGGTTCTAGTATAGGTCTGAGAGTTGTAGTGAGGATATATTGTATTCAGATTCTTGTAGTGTGATAGTTGGATCCTTCTGAAGGGGACAACTGGTTTCTTGTGTATTCTGTTTGGTGAGCACACAGTTGTGGACTCATCTTCTTGATACTATTAGTAATAAAAGATATTCACCAAGGGGTGGTTGGCTGGGTGAAAACTTGTGTTGTGGTTGTCGTTTAAGAGCTGATCTATAGTTTTTACATGGAATCAGAGCCTCGGTTTTGATCTCGGTTGGCTCTTGATATTTTAGGGTTTGGTTAAGTTTTGGGGTTTTTTTATTGACTTGCAATTGGAGTTGATTGTGGCTGTTTTCTTTACGGCCGAGGGTTGAATCGTTGATTTTCTCAACGGTTTTTGGTGATTCTTGCTTTTCAGTTAGGGTTTCTTGAAACCCTAATTTTGAATTTGGGGATCTTGATTCTTGGTGATCTGTGGAGGTTTCTGGTTGATTATCTTGGTTATCAACAGTCTTGACTAAGTGAATCAAGGCTGTTGGTGTTTGGTACTTGGTATTTCCGCTGCGATTTAAGAGCTCTGTAAGTTTCTTTCTTCTTTTAAACCCCTGAACACTTTAGTGGTAACACTACAAACTCAGGGGGTAACATCTTGACCTACTTCCGTGAGAAGCAAGGATACCTGCTCTTCCCCCTGACAGGTGTGAAACTGGGTGTTTCAATTTGGTTTGGGTGTGAGTTTTTTGTTTTTCTTTGTAGTTTAAGTCTATTATTTGAGTCTAGGTCATTGGAGGATAGGTTCTTGGGCAGTCTTAGAAGTCTGGTGATTATTGGTTTAATTGTTTTGTTAGGTTGGTTGATTATCTGTTTGTTTAGTTATTCTTTGATTGTCTGTTTCTTATTACTTGTTCTGTTATTATGGCTGAACAGGTTCTTATTAGTAGTTCAGATGCTGGTAATCCTCTTTATTTGCATGCTAATGATAATTCCAACTTAGCTTTGGTTAATGTGAAATTGACTGGTGCTGAAAATTATAAAATGTGATCTACTGCTATGAAAATTGCTTTAAGAGGGAAAAATAAGATGGGTTTTATTGATGGTACTTGTGTTAAACCTGTTACTAGTGTTGTATTGTCTCAGCAATGGGAAAGATGCAATGCTTTTGTTTTAGGATGGATTCTTGGATCTTTGTCCCAAGAGTTGTACCTTGGACAAGTCTATTCTGAGATTGCATCTGAAGTTGGGCATGAACTGAAGGAAACTTGTGACAAAATGGATGGTTCTGTTATTTTTAATTTGGTTCATAAGATTAATGAGTTAAAACAAGGTGATTTGTCTGTCCCAGAATATTATCATAAACTCAACTCCCTTTGGAGAGAGTTTGATATTCTGACTCTCTTGCCTGCTTGTACTTGTGCTGCTCATGAGGATACTCTTAAGCATAATCAACTTGTTAGACTCATGCAGTTTCTTATGGGATTGAATGATGTGTATCAAAATGTCAGGAGTAATTTGTTGTCTAGAGATCCTTTACCTGATGTAAAGGATGCTTTTGCTGTGGTCTCCAGAGAAGAATCTCATAGAGGTTTTTCTCCTGGTTCGCTGATTGTTAAAAGTGTACCTGCTGCTTTTACTGTTAAGAATAATGCTAACGCTAGTAACAATTCTAATTCTAATTCTAATAGTAATAACAGAAAAGGTAACACTAATAATAATAGAGGTCCTAATCCTAATCTTCTGTGCAAACATTGTGGATTAATTGGTCACACTATTGATAAGTGTTTTGAGCTAAATGGTTATCCTCCTGGTTTTAAAAGAAATCCTAATTTGGTTAGACAAAATGGTGCTAATAAAAGATTCAATGCTAGTTCTAATTTATCCCAAAACTTGCCATCTACTTTTGGTTCTTTATCTGGTTCTTTCACTAATGATCAGATGGTGAAACTTCTGAGTTTGATTAATGAGAATCCTGCTGTTGGTGCTTCTACTAATATGGCAGATATTAAACCTAGTTTTCTTAATCATAATGTGATTTTTAATCTCAACATTGAAAGATTCTTTTGTTCTGAAACTGGTGGTACTGGGTATAATGTTACTTTGGGATGGATTATTGATAGTGGGGCTAATCAACATATGACTAACTCTACTACCAATATTGTTGATATAAAAGTTGGTCGTTCCTGATTATGGGCTCTAGCACTCGTACCAATTCGCTTCTTAATGCTTGAAACCTGGGCACTAAGAAATAAACAACACCGTTAGGCTTATCGTGGGATTGTCTCCCACGATTAGACTCCGGCGTGAGAGTAAGTAATCGATTTAGGGTTCTCGTAAAGAGTTTTAGGGTTTGTGAATCATACCTTGAATGAGAATTATGTCATTCCTTATATAGGCGCAAAATCCTTGTAGGGTTCGTGCTCCTTACGTTTCGCACACATGGTGCTTATCCGGGTTAAGGATATTTATTCCATAGATAGAAGATCTCTATCTATTCCGTATATAGGTTGGTTGGGCTTGTGTGAGCCCATTCCTATTATTGATGCGGCCCATGTTATAATAGCCCATGCATAGTTGGCTTTAGGCCTTAGTAATGTTTAATATTTGGGCTTGTGGCCCATATATAGACTATACGTCATCATGTCCCCCCAGTCTAGTGTGCGCGGCTCGTTGCCGCGGATGCTAGACTAATCACAACAACGGTAAGCGTGGCGGGAGAAAATTGAAATATTGCCGCCCAATTTGGAGTACAATGTACCTAGTCATAGATATTTCAAAGAAATAACTCAAAAATCGGGGGTTGTGTCCACATGTCCCTCGTAAATCGGGAAAAAGTGCATGTACCGTTTCGGTTTCTAGCCATACGGTTGGTGAGTGGGATCCACGTGGATATCATCTAGGGTTTTTGACCCCCTTATATAAGAGTCACCACCCTATTTTACCAAAACACACAGTAAAAACACATACTCACTTCTTTAAAACGTTTTTGGCAAAGAAAGTAACAGTTTTATTAGGTAAATTTGTGTGCGTTTCTTAGTAAATTTATGAAAATGGTTGCCCAATTAGAAGATTTTCGCTCTGCGATAACTGAGAATGATGTGCGTCAGTTTACATCTGACTACTTCATTTCCCTGGATATGCATCCAGAAGCCCCAGATGTTGATGCGTGTATAGCCGATTTCCCCGAAGGGAAAATAGGATTATACACGCATTTTTTCGAGTACGCGAATTATCGCGTACCGATATCTATTTTTCTGAGCGATTTGCTCAATCACTATCGTCTACACATCTCACAGCTGCACTGTATAGGTGCGGCTAAGGTGTCGAATTTTGAAGTAAACTACCGTTTACTTGCGATAGATCCGACCATTGCCTTGTTCCGCGCCTTCTACCACACAACGTGGTCGAATGGGTGGGTGTCCTTTGCGAAGCGCCCGGGGGCGCTTCAGTGCTATACTGAGAAGGTAGACTCCCTGAGGCATTGGAGGGAGCATTTTTTCTGGGTTGATGACATGGTGTTTCCATCACCCTTTGAGTTTTATACTCAGGATACGTTGCCAAGGGATGGGCGCCTCGCACCCGGTTCCTATAGTCTGACCGATGCGCAGACCCTTGATGCCAACCGCATTCCCATTAACCCTTATCCGGAGGAGTTTTTGGTGCACATGGGTTTGAGTCGCAATTACTTCGGTGGTGTTGACGAGGTGCCAACCTTCATAGATGAGGAAGGCCGGGGTGGGTGTTCGTCCCTTCTACTTCAAATATGTAAGTTTTTCTATATGCGCACATTTAGTAACTAATCCTTTCTTTTTGTTGTTTGTTTATGTGCACAGAGATGGATCTATTCGCTGTGGTTAAGCTGGAAAAGCCAAAGCAGGTGACTGTGGGGGTGCGCCCTCTCAGGGAGGGTGAGCAGCCACTGCTGGAGGCGACCCGTGGTCATCTGACTGTACTGCCGGATGTTGGTCATGAAGATACGCCGCCGCTCCAAGTAACACCCATTCAGAGCGTGGCGCCGGATGTGGAGATGGCGCAGGAGGAGGAGGCGCACGCTGAATCATCTGATAGCGTGGAAATGTTGAAGCCTGAGGAAGTGTTGAAACCTGAGGAGGTAGCGCGGGAGCTGAAGTGCAAGGGAGAGGCTGGTAGCAGTGGTACCACCAAGAGGAGACGCTACATCATCGGAGATGATGAGTCGTCTGCGGAGGAGGAGACATCCGCTCCTGGTGCGGATAAGGGAGCTACGAAGACCTCTCCGTTTATGTAAGTCATATTCCTCATGCGTTATTTATATTTTTATTACTTGTCGTAATATGTACTAACTGCTTCCTTCATGTATTGTAGGGATGATGCCACGAAGGATGATGGAGCCTTCGTGGAGACCGTGTCCCCTCCGCAAAATGAAAACAATGAGGGGAAAGCTAAGGTTGATGAGGGCGTACCTGCGCAGCAACTGATGGATGATTTGGCTGCGACTGCTGCACGTCAGACTGAGCTGGTGGCTCAGTTGAAGACGAAGTACGTCGGGGAGAGCAGCGCTCTCGCCCAGAAAGATGAGGAGATAGCTATGCTCCGCGCGCAACTGGCTAAAGCGCAAGCGGAAGTGGGGTCCTCCAGGGTGTATAATGAGAAGGTAACCTATGAGAAGTTGACCGCGATGGCTGAGTTGGAGCAGGCACGCGGACAACTTCATCAGTACAAGGTCAACCTTACTTGGGCAGTAAGGTATTTGGGGGAAAAGAAGGAGGAACACTTCGCCAATATTGCCAAGTTCAAGGAGCGCATGGAAGAGATTGTCCAGATGCAGGAGAATAAGCTGCGTGGCCTGAGCATAGAGTACGATGAGGAGTTATACCCTCATCTGATGTCGACCATTGCTGAGCGCAGGTACTTTCTTTTTAGCTTTTTATACTTTATTATATTTTGTTGCTATGCTTTTCCTTAACACAAGTTGTCCTTGTTGATGTAGGTGGTTGATCAGTCACGGACTGCGCCTGGTAGCTATGGGCACATTGGAGTCCCAAGAGGTGTTGGGTGCCTTTGGGAAGGTGGTGCAGTGTGTCGTGGAGCGCGGGAGGTCGCAGGCTATGGAAGATCTCCATGAGGCTAAGCTATTGAGCAAGGATTTGACTGAGGTACCTGGCTACAATGCGACTGCGTATAATGAGCTGATGCAGGCTATGGAGGGGTTGAAAGTTCTTGAGTTGCCTCATATTGCGCGGTTGGAGCGTGACCAAGACAACCCCATAAAGGTAATTATGGCGGGGTTGACCTTGGAGCGCCACATTTTGGAGGATGCTAAGGCGCAACCGGATTACTTCCTGAAGCCCGATGAGTCACAGCTGCAGGTTCCAGTGTTTGTGCAACCTCGCCATATGTTGATCACTTTTTCCCTTGAGAGGGAAATTCCTCTGAAGGAGGTACTGGAGCGCCATGCGCAGAGAGCTGCCCAAAAGAAAGGTATTCAGGGCAAGGCAGTATTATACGGTGTGGGCACTGCACACATTTCTAGGTCTGATGGGGTTCCTGTGAGTGTGCCAACCGTATCTCCCAAGGATGCATTTCTTTTGAGAAAGATTCAAGAGGCGGGGAGTTCTGCTGCACCAGAAGATAGCCCTGAGCATCGCGATAGTGTGTAGGCCGTTTCTTGTATATGTATTATTTAAATAACAAAGTGTATCTTTTGCTTGTAATTTTTCGTAAAAATTGTTGAATAAGATACTCTTTTATAAATTAAGTATGTGACTTAAAAATATACGTGCAGTAATGTTTGCTAAGTTTTTATTATTTGACCAAGTGTCTTGGCTCGTTATTTGCTAAGCTTTGTACGGTGTACTTAATATTTGCGAACCCTTCGTGGGATGCGCACGTAAAACTTACCTCAACATCTCAAAAGTAAGGTGCTTAGCAAGGATGCGTGATCCAATATTGATGGGTTTGCAACCCTCTTACTCAACGAGTGAATTAGTAGGTTTACTCATCCTTTATGCCTTCGTGGGTCTTAATTAGTGCATGCACACCATGTAGGCAAAAATATAAGAGAACAATATCGATATATATAAGTATATACGCAATAAAGTGAAATACGTTATGGAGTTATCTAGAAACCATAACATTTATTGATACTTGCAAGTTTTTTGAAAAAATAAAAATACAATTCCTAAGAAAGAAAAGAAAAAACAAACACTTATTGGGCACGTCCTAGAGTGCAAAGGTGTCTGTGTAATGACCGTAGCCTTGCCTAAAAAAAACATCTTTTAAGATTGCAGATGTTCCAGGTGCGCGCTAGGTCGTGACCCTCCATATCGCGCAACCTGTATGCGCCATTGCCTAGCGCATCAGTGACCTCGTAGGGTCCTTCCCATTTAGGTCCGAGCTTGCCTGTGTCTTCTGCGTGGCTCGCATCATTGGCGCGGTATACAAAGTCTCCTGGCCTAAAGGAAGTGTGTTTGACTTTTGCATCATAATACTTCTTCATTTTTGCCTTAGCCTTTGCTTCGCGTATTGCTGCGCGTTCACGTCTTTCTTTCAGTAAGTCCAAGTCTATGCGCCGCTCCTCGTCATTTGTTGTGATGTTGATCTCTGCTGTTCGTATAGTTGGCACTCCTATCTCAGCTGGTATGACGGCCTCTGTTCCGTAGACAAGGGAGAATGGCGTGTCGCCAGTACTGGTTTTGATTGTGGTGCGATGCGCCCATAAGACATGTGAGAGCTCGTCCACCCAACTTCCTTTGTGTCTGTCAAGGCGCGCTTTTATTCCTTCACCTAGACTGCGATTTGCGCGCTCAACTAAGCCATTGGTTTGTGGGTGTTTTATTGAAGCGAAGTGTTGCGTGATGTTCAATTGCGCGCACCAATCTTTAAATGGGTTGTCGCAGAACTATTTTCCATTGTCTGATATAATCTCTCCAGGTAGTCCGAAGCGATAGACAATGTTGTCCCAGACAAAGCGTTTGACTTGGTTTCCCATGATGCTCACCACTGCCTTTGCTTCAATCCACTTCGTGAAGTAATCTATGGCTACGATGAGGAACTTTAGTCCTCCTGCTGCAACTGGAAAGGGTTCTGCGATGTCAATGCCCCATTTGTAAAATGGCCATGGTGAGGTAATGGGTGTTAGCTCTTGTTGTGGTCGGCGCAGAATTGGCCTATGTACTTGACAATTGCTGCATTTCTTTATCAGATCGCGTGCGTCGCGGTGCATGGTTGGCCAATAATACCCCGACCGTAGAGCGCTTGCTACCACAAATCGCAGTCCTGAGTGCATACTACATGATCCAGCGTGGATTTCTCGGAGGACATAGTCTTCTTGAAGAGGTCCAACACATCTGAGCCAAGGTTGCAAGAAAGAGCGTCGATAGAGTATGTTGTCTCGTAGTTCAAATCGCTGCGCTGTACGCCGCATTCTTCGAGCGTCCTTATGGTCTTGTGGCAAGATTCCCTTGCTAATGAATTCAATGATAGGTGTCATCCATGTAGGATCATATTCTTCTATCACTGTGGATACTTCCATCTCCAAGATTGACTTGTTTTGTAGGGTTTCTACCAAGACCTATTTTGATAGGTGCGCGAAGCTTGTGGATGCGATCTTGCTGAGCACATCAGCCTTCCTGTTGTCCCCTCTGGGCACTTGTTTTATTGTGAACCTGTCAAAGTTTTTAATTAAGGACTTGGTCTTTTCTAGGTATTGGATCATGTGTTCATCCTTGGCTTCATATTCACCTAGCACATGGTTAGTGACTAGTCGAGAATCTACATTTACTTCCAAGTTGCGTACATTCATTTGGATTGCGATGCGTAGCCCAGCTAGTAGGGCTTCGTACTCTGCCTCATTGTTTATGGCTGTGAATTCAAAGCGCAGCGCATAGGTGAATTCCATACCTTCTGGATTTGTAAGGATAAGGCCTGCGCCTGATCCATCTACACATGAAGACCCATCTATGAACAGAATCCAGGGTTCCTGCAGATCTGTTTTGGTTGCAGAGGTTAGACTATCGCTATCTGGTGATACGTGGGAATCGCACCAGGCTTTACCTCTCAAGGGATCTTGAGAAGCTTACAACCCCCACCAGGCAGTGTACCTGATCGTTGTAGTATAGTATAGTGACAAGTACCCGGGGGATTGATCGGTCAGCTAGGAATAGTGTCGCTAGGATTAGAAAACCTAAATACTAGTTCTAAAGTTGAGGGATGATTATTTTTGTATTTTAATATTTTTTTAGAAAACAAGTAAAAATCTCGGGTTTGAATGATTTGGTCGGAATTAGTTGCTAGTCAACTAACCCAATACTAAAGATGCAATCAAAATAAAATACTAGAAATGAAAATAAACTAAATTATACTAAGGTTGTGAGCAATAAGTGGAGAAAATGTGTTTACTTAGATTTCACTACTCCCTAGACATCTTTTACACGTTAATTACTTGTTATAGTTGCATGGATGACGGATCGTATTCCTTAATATCATTCATGGGGTGGCGCACTTAACTCCCCAATTCTATGAGCTCTTATTTCCTCCTATACCATGCCCAGCACAACCATAGGGATTATAAACAGTGGCTCATGCATTAAATACAACCAATAAAGACGTAGTGCACATCGGTTCATGTTTCTTAAGACGTTCAAGCATGTTACCATTTGGAGATCTGCCAGTTTTCTTAAGCCTAACATAAAAATCATTCATCCAAAACAATTATAAACAAGTAATCAACACATAATTAACATCTAGGTTTCATTAGATCCAAGCAAACACTAGATAGATCTAGCCTAGCATGATGGAATTAAGACAAGAACAAGATATAGACAACCAACACATAGACATATTGATTGAATTAAAAGAACACTTATCTCAATTACACATGAAAGGTATCAAGGGCTTGGAACCCTTGAAAAACCTGTAAAATTCGCACCAAGTAAGTACTTAGGGTTTCTCCAAAACTTCTCTCTTTTTTTTATGTGAAAATTAGAAAACTATATATAGGAAAAGGGGTCGGACGGCGTTAAGACCAAGCTTGTGACACCGTCACCTCGCCGCCAAAACTCTTCTCGGACTGCCCTGATCTACTTTTGACGCCGTCATGTATTATGCATTTCCAGGCCGTCATGAATTTTACTCTTGACGCCCTACTTCGTGACGCCGTCAAATCTGTACTGGATCGTCATGGAAATTTGCTCTTGACGCCGTCAAGGATTAACTCTTGACGCCGTCACCTACTGTTCCCAGCAAGGAAAATTAAGACTTTGGCGTTTTCTTCACTTTTATGCTCCAAAAATGTCCGAATTGCTTCCTTTTCCAGATTTCACTCCCAAAGTACCTAAAATCACAAAAGGAACGATTTAGGGCAATATTTGATCAAATAAGTTTAATTCTGGGCTTAAATGACCCCCTAAAAGTGGTTCATTTTTCACCTCATCATCTGGCTTCTCAACAATGAAATCAGCTAATATCTGTCCTTTAATTGCAGTGCGCGGTCTATATGAGATGTTATATTCACTTAACAGTACACTCCACTTTTGTAGTCGCCCTGATGCGTCAGGTTTAGAGATAACTTGTTTAATTGGCTGATCTGGGATCACCGCTATTGGGTGCGCTTGAAAGTATCTGCGCAGTCTTTTGGCTGCAAATACTAGAGCTAAGACCAGCTTTTCCATAGTGCTGTAGTTAGTCTCTGTCTTCTTCAATGCTTTGCTTACAAAGTATATGGGTGTCTGGACGGAGTTCCTATCTGTCAATAGTACTGCGTTGACTGCTCCATGAGTTTCCGATAAGTACATGATTAGCTCTTCCCCTGGTAGCGGTGCGGCAAGTTTGGGAAGAGATGCCAGATGGTGTTTTAGTTGTTGGAAAGCTTCTTCTGCTTCTTCGGTCCAACGAAAGTCTCCCTTTTTAGTACACTTCGTGAGTGTTTTAAAAAGAGGAAGTGATTTGTCTGCTGACTTAGATAAGAAACGGTTTAGCCCTGCTAGCTTTCTGTTTAATGACTGGACTTCTTTGAGTGTGCGCTGTGAGGGAAGATCAATAACAGCTTTTGTTTTTCTGGGCAAGGTTTGATTCCATCTGATTCTATTAAGTATCCGAGAAACATGCCTTCAGTTGCGCCAAAGGTGCACTTCTTTGGATTTAACTTCATGTTTATTTGTCCCAATGTTTTAAACGTTTCCTCGATGTCGCGCACCAATTCATCCTCTGTGTGGCTTTTGATGACAAGGTCGTCAACATAGACTTCCAAGTTTCGACCTACTTGTTTCTCAAAAGCTGTGTCCACCAATCGTTGGTATGTTACGCCTACGTTTTTCAGGCCTAAAGGCATTTTCGTGTAGCAGTAAACTCCTTGACTGGTTTGGAAAGCTGCTTTTTCTTCATCCTCAACTGCCATCTGTATTTGGTGGTACCCTTTGTATGCGTCTAGAAAACATTTAAAGGGATATCCGCACAAGGATTCTACCTTCCAGTCTATCTCTGGCAGTGGGTAGCAGTCCTGTGGGCATGCTTTGTTAAGGTCGGTGAAGTCCACGCATATTCTCCAACTGCCATCGCTCTTCTTTACCATTACTGGGTTAGAGAGCCAATCGTGGTAATACACTTAGCGCATGATGCCTGCGTCTACGAGTTTGTGTACTTCTTCCAGAATAGCTTTTGCACGATCTGGGGCTTGGCCGCGCTTCTTCTGTCGTATTAGGGGATATCCTTGTCGGATTTGTAGCTTATGCTCTGTGATAGAGCGTGGCACTCCTGTCATGTGTTTTGGTTCCCATGCAAAAATATTTAAATTTTTTTGTAGGAGTGCGCACACGGCTGCTTTACCTTTGTCAGATAAAGATCCACCAATCGAAACTTGTTGGTCCGGGTAATCGGGGTGAATAGCGACCTTTAGGTTTGGTGTTTTTTCTGTGCGCTGTTCTGGAATATTCTCTACCTCAGTTGTTACCGCGTTGCATTCCTTTGGTGGTACCGTTGTGTTATAGAGGGTGACAACTCCTTCTTCCACTGGAAATTTAAGCATTCCATGCGCTGTGGATGGTACAGCGCGCATGGATGATATTCCAGGTCTCCCAGTGATGCCGTTGTATGGTGAGGGAGACTTTATTACCATGAAATTTATCCATGTTGCAGTTGAGTGTTGTTCATCTCCTACGACCACTAGCAAGCGTAATTGCCCCATAGGCCAAATCTTTTCTCCTGTGAATCCAGTCAATGACGTTGTTGCTGGTATCAATTGACTTTGGATTTCAGGTCGCAGTCTTTTGAAACAATGATCATATAGGATATCAGCGGATGCTCCTCCGTCAATGTACATGCGGTGGATATCATGTCCCCCCGTATGTATTTCAATAGTTAGAGGTTCTACTACTGCGTTGTCCACAGCTAGAGTAGGGAAGGATATCTCTTTTTCTGGAGAGAATTTTTGGCTAACTTTTTGTTTTATCTTACGTTGCCATGACTGTATCATGTATATGGTATCAGCTTTTTCTTTGGGAGGTTCTTTCTTACCCCCGTTCCTTTGTTTATCTTTTCCCTCTTTGATGTTTTTTACAAGGTGGTCCATTCTGCCTTCCCTTACTAACTTTTCAATTTGTTGTCTTAGCTGGACGCACTCGTTAGTTGTATGGCCTTTTTGACCATGGTACTCGCAGTATCCATTCCCTACGCGCTTTTCCTCTGCGGTACGCATTGGTGGAGGTTTTGGGAAATTTGCCCCTTCTGTTACAAATATTTCCCTCGGAGTTTTTGTGAGAGGGGTATACTTGTCATTGTCTCTTCCACTGCGGTAATTTCTGTTGCAGCTGTTATTCTGATCATTGGATTGTCTCCTAGGCTGTTCTTGTTGCCTATAATTCGAGTAACCCTGTTTGCTGTCCGCAGCAGCTGCTTCTCCTTGTATGAAGGATCTGGTGCGCTTTGTTAGCTAATCGAAAGTTTGGGGAACTTTGTCATTTAGCTTTCGGATAAGTTCTGGGTTGTTAATTCCATTCATGAACCTTGAAATTTTAAGAATTTCGGGACATGCTTTGACCTGTATGCACTCATCCTTGAAGCGTTCCATAAAAGCGCTGGTTGATTCCCCTTGGCGCTATTTTACTCTGGCTAGTTCAACAAGGTTTTTAGCGCACTTCTTTCTCTGGGTGAAGTTGAGACGGAATGCTTTCCGTAATTCTTCAAACCTACCGATGCTCCGTTGTGGGAGTTTGCTAAACCATGTGCGCGCATTCCCTACCAACGTAGAATTAAACATGTGGCACCACACAGGCTGTGGCCAGTTTTCGATAGTGGCAGCTGATTCGAAAACTTTTAGATGATCATCAGGATCACCTGTTCCATCATATGTTTTCACGTTAGTGGGCATGCGCCTCCTTTTATGGTTGGAGTAATCGCTGATACGTCGTGTAAATGCATCAACTTTCTGGCGTCGCCATGGAAGAGATATGTCTTCATTCTCTTCTTCGCGGCGTCTTCCTCTTGATTTCCAATGTCCTGTTTCTCTATCCTCGTTGTCCGAGGAGTCACTGGAGGAAGAGTAGTATCTTTTTTGGCGCTTGCACCGACTTCCTTCAGAAGAAGAGCTTGAGGGGCTTTTACTTGGGGACATTCTTTTCCCCAATCTGTCGTGAATTCTCTTGCTCCCAGATTTGGAGGACCCTTGGCTGGGTGAATGCTGAGGTCCTTGTCGGTCTTGTATCCCTCGACTGCCAAGTCTGGAATGAACATTAGTGCGCCTCTTGCTGCCTTCATATTCCACTGAATATTGTGAATCAGATGTCGTACCCAGCCTATCATGGATAGTAGTACATTTTTCGTTATCTGCGCGTCTTCCTCGTGGGTGGCGCGGTGGTGATGGTTCGCATTCAGGTCCAAAATTGAGCTGAGCTTGTAGGCTCGTACTTGACCTTCTCCTTGCCTCTTCTTGTATGAGGGCAGTTAGGGTTTCATAATTTTGAGATACAAAATTTCCCAACGTTAGGTTGGGTGTGTCCTCAGTTGCTGCAAGAATGTCTGCCTCAGTATTAGGCACCCTATCTCGGTTAGGCGCGCCCGGTGGCACAGTGTTGTTCACTGTGGGTACAGTTTGGTGAGGAGTAGTGACGAGGGTGCGTTGGAGTTCCTCAACGCTTAGGACCACTGTGGTGGTTTGGGTAGTCCTTACAGGCAATTCTACCACTGGAAGAGGTTGGGTTGTCCCTGCCTCTTGGTGACCAGGTGCGCTGGTTGTTCCAGCAACCTGCCTAGGGGTCGAATCTTGTTGATTCTTCCTCTGGGGGTCACGTGTTTTTTCCAACTGCGGAGTCCGCTGGCTTAAATTCTTATTCTTCGTCATTCTAGTTCCTTAGTTCTTTGTAGGGTCCCACGGATGGCGCCACTTGTTGATACAAAAGTTGGGCGTTCCTGATTATGGGCTCTAGCTCTCGTACCAATTCGCTTCTTAATGCTTGAAACCTGCGCACTAAGAAAATAAACAACACCGTTAGGCTTATCGTGGGATTGTCTCCCACGATTAGACTCCGGCGTGAGAATAAGTAATCGATTTAGGGTTCTCGTAAAGAGTTTTAGGGTTTGTGAATCGTACCTTGAATGAGAATTATGTCATTCCTTATATAGGCGCTGAATCCTTGTAGGGTTCGTGCTCCTTACGTTTTGCACACATGGTGCTTATCCGGGTTAAGGATATTTATTCCATAGATAGAAGATCTCTATCTATTCCGTATATAGGTTGGTTGGGCTTGTGTGAGCCCATTCCTATTATTGATGCGACCCATGTTATAATAGCCCACGCATGGTTGGCTTTAGGCCTTAGTAATGTTTAATATTTGGGCTTGTGGCCCATATATAGACTATACGTCATCAAATATGTTTAATGTGGTTGATATTACTAGTTTGATGTTAACTGTTGGTCATCCCAGTGGGACTATGGCTAAAGTTGTTGCCATTGGTAGTTTAAAGTTGACTAATAATATTGTTCTTTTTGATGTGTTAGTTGTGCCTGATTATAATGTTAGTCTTCTTTCTGTTAATAAAATGATAAAAGACAGTAAGTTCTTTGTTGGTTTTGATGAGCAAAAATGTTATATTCAGGATTTGAATCTAGGCAAAATTGTGGGGACTGGTAGTCAGTCTGCTGGTCTATATTTGTTTGATGGTCATACTCATGGTGAGTATGTTTCTGGTCTGTGTAATTCTAGTTTTATTTGTTATGTATCAAGAGATTTGTGGCATTGTAGACTTGGTCATCCTGCTGATCAAGTCATGAATGTTTTACAAAAGACCATTGGGTTTAGGAAAGGTGATCAGTCTACTCCTTGTGACATCTGTCATAAAGCTAAACAGACAAGAGAACCATTTCCTCTAAGTGACCATAAGTCTGTTAGTATTGGTGATCTGATTCATTGTGATATTTGGGGGCCTTATAGAGTTACTAGTAGAGATGGGTTTAGGTACTTTCTTACCATTGTTGATGACTTTAGCAGGGCTGTTTGGGTTTACTTGCTTAAAACAAAAATGGAAGTTTGTGAATATATAGAAAATTTTATAAAACTCATCTTTACTCAGTTTGAAAAAAGAGTTGAAGTTGTTAGATCTGACAATGGAACAGAGTTTGTGAATAATAAAATGTCTACATTGTTTAATAATCTTGGTATTATTCATCAAACTTCTTGTGCTTATACTCCTCAGCAAAATGGGATTGCTGAAAGGAAACATAGACACCTGTTGAATGTGGCTAGGAGTCTTATGTTTCAGGGGGGGATTCCTATGTCTATGTGGCCTGAGTGTATTTTAACTGCTGTTTATTTGATTAACAGGCTTCCCTCCTCTGTCTTGTATGGTGCTTCCCCTTTTAGAATAGTGTATGGTAAGGACCCGGATCTCTCTCATGTGAGGGCTTTTGGATGTCTATGTTTTGCAAATGTTTTAAATAATACTGATAAGTTTTTTCCAAGGTCTGATAAATGTATTTTAATTGGTTTTTCCACTGAGAAAAAGGCTTATAAATTGTATAGTATTGACAAGAAAACCTTCTTGTTTTCAAGAGATGTTAAGTTCTATGAAACTATATTTCCTTTTAAAATGAAGTCTTGTAATGAACATTCTCTTGATCTAAATTAGATTGGTGGAACAGATTCTGAATGTTTAAGTTTTTTGACATCAAGAGTTCTCAAAGTCCCAATGATGAAGAGGGGGATCCTTCAAATGAGGATGGCAATAGAGGAACTGCTTCTGATGACTGTGTTAACACAGTTGAGGATGAAGCAGATGCCATTGCAACCCAAATAGAAGATAATTTGGTCACCTCTGAGGGCAATGGTTTGCAAAATGTAAATGGTGAGGGTCCTAGCAACACTGAGGAAGAACCTCAGACTGAGTTTAGGAGATCTACTAGACATAAGTCTTAACCTATTAGGTTTAATGATTACATTGTCTCTAGTTCTAGTAGATATGGTCTTGAAAGATATGTTGCTTACTCTAAGTTGTCTGCTAGTAATATTTGTTTTACCACCACTCTGAATAAGTCTGTTGAACCAAAGTCTTACCAAGAGGCTAGTCTTAATCCAAAATGGAATGAGGCTATGGATGCTGAAATGGAAGCATTACATAGGAACAATACCTATGAGGTTACAGACTTACCTCCTGGTAGGAAGGCTATAGGTTCTAAATGGATTTGGAAAATTAAGTATAAGTCTTCTGGTGAAGTGGATAGATATAAAGCTAGACTTGTTGCTCAAGGTTTTTGGCAGAAAGAAGGTGTTGATTTTGATGAAACATTTAGTCCTATTGTTAAGATGGTCACTGTTAGATGTTTAATTAATTTAGCTGTTTCTAATGATTGGCCTCTTTATCAACTTGATGTTAATAATTCTTTCTTGTATGGTGATCTTCATGAAGAAGTTTATATGAAATTGCCACCTGGTTATTATGATAAAGATGAAACTAAAGTTTGTAGACTTCTTAAGTCTTTGTATGGTTTGAAACAAGCTCCTAGGCAATGGAATGAGAAGTTGACTACTGTTTTGGTTGATCATGGTTTTATTCAAAGTAAAAATGACTATTCTTTGTATGTTAAACATGATAAAGATGTTTTTATGGCTTTACTTGTTTATGTGGATGATATGGTCATTACTGGGAATAATAAACTTGAAATTGAAAAATTTAAACAGTTTTTAAATTCTAAATTCATGATTAAAGATCTTGGTGTTCTTAAGTATTTTCTTGGTATTGAAGTTCTTGAGAATGATAATGGTGTTTGTTTAACTCAAAGAAAATATTGTCTTGAGCTTCTTAGTGAATATGGTTTGTTGGCTTGTAAGCCTGCTGCTACACCTTTACAGCAGAATGTGGTTTTGAATCAGGTTGAGTCTAATGATGATAAATTTATCACTAATTTGACAGAGTATCAGAAACTGGTAGGCAAATTGATATATCTCTCTGTTACTAGGCCTGACATTGCTTATGCTGTGCATTGTTTGAGTCAACATATGCATGCTCCTTTGCAGTCTCATTTTAATGCAGGTTTAAGAGTGTTGAGGTATCTTAAACAAGGTCCAGGTACTGGTATTCAGTTTAATAGAGGTAAAGAGTTTAGTCTGCATGCTTTTTCTGATGCAGATTGGGCTAAGTGTTTAAAAACTAGAAAGTCAGTTTCAGGTTATTGTGTTTATTTCTGCAATAATCTTGTTTTATGGAAAAGTAAAAAACAAGCAATTATATCTAGATCTTCTGCTAAAGCAGAGTACAGATGTCTTGCATCTGCTACTTGTGAAATTATTTAGATAAATAAAATACTAAAAGATCTAAATATTGAGGGCTTGTTACCAGTAAACTTGTTTTGTGATAGTAGTTCAGCTATTCAAATAGCTGCTAATCCAGTTTTTCATGAAAAAACTAAACATTTTGAAATTGATCTTCATCTAGTAAGAGAGAAAGTATCTTCTGGTGTGATTAAAACTGTGAAGGTTGGTTCTGCATATAATGTTGCAGATGGTTTTACAAAGGGGTTGAGTATAACTCAACATAAGTGGTTTTGTAAGAAACTTGGTCTTGTGGACATGTTTAAGCCATGAGACTGAGAGGGGGTGTTGGATAGTATGGTTTTTTATGTCATTCTCATGGTAAATAAGTACAGAGACTATTTCTGTACTTATTTCTTATAGTTTGGTATGTTTAGCTATATTTGACAGGTTTATATTCTTGAAGGGCTGAAGTGGAAATTGACACTATATAAGCTCTCATCCCCAGCTCTCTCTCTCATAACATCATCTCTCTCAATATACGATTAGGGTTTTCTCTCTTGTTGCAACACAGTGTTATTGTATTGGTATTGTGATCATCTTGATCATCTGGTATTGGTTTTAGTATAGGTCTGAGAGTTGTAGTGAGGATATATTGTATTCAGATTCTTGTAATGTGATAGTTGGATCCTTCTGAAAGGGACAACTGGTTTCTTGTGTATTCTGTTTGGTGAGCACACAGTTGTGGACTCATCTTCTTGATACTATTAGTAATAAAAGATATTCACCAAGGGGTGGTTGGCTGGGTGAAAACTTGTGTTGTGGTTGTTGTTTAAGAGCTGATCTATAGTTCTTACACTAAATCAAGTCATGCATCTGATCCTACAAGTTCGTCTATTCATCTTGCAAATCCCAATATGCTACCCAGATAAATATGAACATGATTTACATGGTGTAACGATCATTATTTGCTTAGGCATGTTTGCACGATCAACCACGTCTAAATTTTTAACCTTAATTAAATAACCAAACCATCAAAGACAAAACTAGAAGACATAAATGATCCCACATAGTATCAGTAATTATACTCATTGCTTTCTCTAGGTACAAACAACATTACAAATATAGATAGGAGATGAACATGAACCTCATATTATAGGATCTTTGGTCTACTTATTCTTACCATTACTGTAGACTATATGTAGCGAAAAATGAAAATATATCATTCATTCTAAATAGCATCAGTTTCCTTGTTGATCATGCACTATAACCAACAATTGCAGGATCCCATTTTCCCATTGTATACGAGCTACATATTGTCTTTGCAACTTCATCCATTTTTTCCTTGCTAACACCACTATTGCATACGTTAGCAAATGATCGTGTATGTCTCATGCCATACTGAGTCAATGATCCGCAATGCATCTCATATGTTCGAACCTAAATCAATCAAACATGTGAGAAGTTAAAAAATAATGAAAAAACAAAGAAAAGTGATATTAAAGTAATAAACATGAAAGATCAGATTTTTTTCATCACCATGGATTTAAGACAGTCCCAATCGTCCACGAGAGCCATTCCATCACCTCTTACTTCGATGACTCTGTCTGCCAATAATTGGCCTTCGATCATTGAAACGCTGCTATCCAAATGTGCCCTATGTGCTGTAATTTCCTTGATTTTCTTAAGTAGCTCCTTCTTTTCATCCGGTTCTCCCGTTGATGTCTTGTACTGCAGAGTATTAAATTACATCAATTTGTTAGTACTAAAAAAAGCATGCATTATTCTTGTGTCGTGTATTTTTCTTTAAGCACATACCGTTTGCCACATTGAATAAAGATCTGCGTCTCTTTGGTTGACAACACCCATGGATTCAGAAGATTGGAATGGATTGGATGTGAAATTCCAAGTAAATGAACCTTGATAAACTGAAACAGACTCATTGCTTATCCGTTGTGTACCATATTGCATCACATGAGATCCTTCGGCAGAATTGTTGTTTAAAGTCCTCGTCTTCACCTACAAATGTTTTAAGTGATTTTCAGTCGCAAACAAGACATGGATACTTTGTATCCTACTTGACGCCAGATAAAAATTGGGTTGCAGACTTTGAGTTTAACAAAAAAAAAAAAAAAAATGCCCAATGTTCCAACCTTCAAGTATTGCTGTTCCAATGTTTCAGTATTTAAATCTTCTGAGTCACTAAACGATGGAAGTTTCAAAAAGTATGTTAATGACCAATGAACAACAAAAAGCCACTAGATCTACTATGTGAGAAGAGAATACCTGTCTTCCAACCATGAAATACTGTACAAGTCACCTAAACAAGTTTTGAACTCTGGAGGAGGGGTAGCAGTCATATTCGGACAATATGTGGCCCAGCTACTCTCGACCGCATTTGATGCAGTTGTCACATAAATGTTCAGATCTTCTGGTATAAGACCTTCAAAAATGCTTCCACTTTCACAGGCTTCTACGTATATAACCTATGTTTATCATTTGAGTTATTATTTTCATTTCTCGTGACCAATGATTAGCGATAATTCAAGATCAAGATGTATATTACCATCTCATTATAGGTACCCATTGCATGCTTCGTTTCCAAAACGTAGATAAAGTCATTGGCGTAAATGTAAGGGCTTATTCCAGGCATCCCTAGGGCAATTAAGGCAAGAATATATGTTAGATACGAATTTTACTTTGCAACAAAAGAAAATTCTCGTAACACAGTAGATACCAAGAACTCCAGGGCCTCCATGATCGGTGTAGTACACAAAGACCTTATCTAGAGGTCCACTAGATAAAACTTTCCCACTCCCCCCTGTCACGGCGGATGCATTGCCAAGAAGCACAGCATAGAAATTGGCTGCAGTCACGTATTCTCCTGTGTAATCCTAACAAAATATAAATCTTCAAGATCAAAAACATCTGCTTATCTCATTCAGTAAAAATGTCCATGAATTAGCAAGAAAAATATATGCCATAGAAACTTAATACCGCTGATCTCTTGTTGAAAAAGCATTTTGTGGCTCTTTCTTTCTGAATTCTATTTTTATTGTTCTTTAACAGCATACCTTTGGCACCCCAGCGTAGACATCCGAGCCATTGGGACTGTTTATAATGACACCGGGCCTTGGATTCAATGTGTTATTGGCAATATCATCGTACATGAACACGATTATATTCTCATCTTTCAAACCACCCCTTTTCAGTAGTTGATACGCGTGACAAACATCAGACTGAAATCGAGATTAGGTATAAACTAATTAATAAATCTTAAGAGAATTGAAGTCATTCCATATGTTACTTGATTAATTAAATTCATCTTGTCAGTATCTTTTATTATAAATAGCTCTAGTTAACTATATATTCTATTTGGTGTATACGTACATGTTGGAAACTATTAACCGAAAACTTGAGATGATACACACCTGATGGCGATAATTAAACCATTCGCTTGAACCAGCAACAAGAACAGCCCATTTCGTGCCGTTGAACGTTGGTGGAGAATCAACATTTGAAGAAAATAAACTAGGACGACTAGCTTTGGAGAGCTGTATTACAACCAAAGTTAGTAGTAACAACATGAAAGGGAAAGCGGCCATTGGAAGAGAATGAATTGAGTGAGTTGTGGGTAAAAATGGTTATTACATGTATTTATACTACATTTGCTAGAGGAAATTTTGCTTAGATATAGTCGAACAAGAAATTTAGCTGTCAATCTGTCTTTTTTTTTCTTTTTTTTTCTTTTTTTTTTTTTAGTTTTAGGTTTTTTAAAGGCTAGAAATTACAGAACAAAAGTAACAAATAAAACATTGTGTTGAAGAAAGAACAATGTTACAATAATTTTTGTTTGATTTGTACGGTGATATCAATGTTGAAAATATTTTGGATTAGATTAAGAGCATTGATTGGCATGCCTAAGTGGTATGCCTAATAGCATGCCTAATCTATGTGGCAACATATTATTGGTGACCGGAGAGGGACCCGCTTTTACACAAACCAATAAACAATCGCCACATCAATTTAGGCACAAAATTAGGCTTATTTTTAGGCATCCAAATCATTTCTCTTAGATTAATTGCGAGTATTTTATTTACTTTGGATCATGACTTTGTACATGCTTTAGAGTAAAACTACATTGGACTACTGGAGACAAAAGCATATATTTGTAAAGATATCCAAAAGCATACAATGAAATTGATAATGTATTAAGCTTTAAAATAGATACATATTAAGGTGGCGTTTAGTTGGAAAACATTTTCTTTCATTTCCTATTTCTTGTTTTGTAGGAAAAGGGAGGGGAGTTTGATTTCCACAAAATAATAGAAAATTTAGAAAACGCGTTTAGTTTGAGAAACATATGTTTGTGTTTTCCATTTTCCAAAACTAAAAAACATGTTTAAGTGTTGTTGTTTTATATCTCAATTCACTATTCACCTTAGTAATATTATAAAAATATCTTCAAAACACAAAAACAAATATTATAAACTAACCAACCAAATTATAAAATAACTAAAAAAATCTAATACGATAAAATAAAGAAATTAAAACAGTAAAATATAATATCAAATAACGTTTTCGTCTGTTTTTCTTTACGTTTTTGTCCGATATTTTACGTTTTTGTCCGATATTTTACGTTTTTGTCCGTTTTTGTTTGTTTTTTAACGTTTTCGTCTGTTTTTTTAAGTTTTTGTCTAATTTTTTACGTTTTCGTCAGATTTTTCACGTTTTCATTCGTTTTTTAACATTTTCGTCAGCTTTTTTACGTTTTTGTCCGTCTTTTTACGTTTTCGTCCGATTTTTTGGGGTTTCGTTTGTTTTTTTACGTTTTCGTCTATTTTTTTACATTTTCGTTAGATTTTTTACAGTTTCGTCAGTTCATTTTACATTTTCTTCAGTCTTTTTACGTTCTCTGTCTGTTTTTTTACGTTTTCGTTATATTTTTTATAGTTTCGTCAGTTTATTTTACATTTTCTTCAGTCTTTTTACGTTTTCGTCTGTTTTTTTTACGTTTTTATCCGATTTTTTATGTTTTCGTCCGTTTCTTTACGTTTTTGCCAGATTTTTTACATTTTCATCAAATTTTTTACGTTTTCGTCAGATTTTTTACATTTTCGTCAGATTTTTTACGTTTTCGTCCGTTTTTTACGTTTTCACCAGATTTTTTACGTTTTCATCTGATTTTTATTGTTTACATCCGTTTTTATATGTTTTCGTCAGATTTTTTACTTTTTTGTTTGAATTTGTATGTTTCCATCTGTTTTTTTACATTGGAGGCACGAGTAGCCATATTTTGAAGAGTAATGGCACCTGGATTTACATCACCACCCATTGGCTCCACAGTACCTTCAACGACTGACTTTAGCTGAATAAATCAAAGAAAATTTAATTAAAAATAAATAAATTAAATTAAAACACTAATATTATACAAGAATATTACATAATCGAACTCAGCAGCTGCACAATTAAACCACTCTTCAATCAGCTCTAAATTGTTTTCGATCCATTGAGTTAAAGAGAAAGGTTCAGCAATTTGCTTCACGGGAACTGCATCATCTCGCTTCTCGGCATCTTTATCATCCCCATTACCATCATCACATTCTTCTTGTATTTGAGATGGATCAACCACTGTTGAAATAACTAAAACAAAACTTATGAGGTTTACACTTTGAACATTAGGCAACAAAACTTCTGGGATTAACAACAGCAAAAACTAATTAATCACAAAGACCTAAAACTAACAAACAAAACAGAAAACTATAAATCTAATTCCTAAAAGCTAATACAAACACTCATTATATGTTAATCCCATGGGATTCAGTGATAATCCCATAGGATTATTCTTAAACCTCATAAGTTTTGTTGCCTAATGTTCAAAGTGTAAACCTCATAAGTTTTGTTTTAGTTATTTCAACAGTGGTTGATCCATCTCAAATACAAGAAGAATGTGATGATGGTAATGGGGATGATAAAGATGCCGAGAAGCGAGATGATGCAGTTCCCGTGAAGCAAGTTGCTGAACCTTTCTCTTTAACTCAATGGATCGAAAACAATTTAGAGCTGATTGAAGAGTGGTTTAATTGTGCAGCTGCTGAGTTCGATTATGTAATATTCTTGTATAATATTAGTGTTTTAATTTAATTTGTTTATTTTTAATTAATTTTTTTTTTTTTTGTTTTATTCAACTAAAGTCGGTCGCTGAAGGTACTGTGGAGCCAATGGGTGGCGATGTGAATCCAGGTGCCATTACGGACGAAAACGTAAAAAATCTGACGAAAACGTAAAAAATAGACAAAAACGTAAAAAATTAGTCGAAAACGTAAAACAACTGACGAAAACGGATTTGGGGTATTTTAATGGAAAATAGGGGGAAAAAATGTTTTGTAGTTTTGTGTATTAAAGTTGGAAATAGGAATTTTGTGTTTTGTAGAGAATTTTATTGGAAAACACTAATTTGAACGCGATCTCTATTTTCCTTGTTTTTCACAAAACATTTTGTAGAAAACAAGGGCGTTTTCCCTCAACTAAACGCACCCTAAATGTTTGCACCACAATGTGTTACTCTAGTTAATATATCAAAGCTAATTGCATAATTACCAAATTGTTGTCTCCACTGACAAGGTTTTACGAACATAAAAAGTGTCACCAAATTTTACTTTTTTGTGACAAAAATGTAGGTAAAATATTAAAGCTTAGCTTTGAGATATACTGGCATTTTTTGTGAATATATAGATGGCGTCTCAAAAGAAGAAAACGTTCACTGCATGATTACTTTCAAAAATATATAAAACTCTTAGCGAGACTTTACCTTTAGTGACACTTGTTTGTCGCATCTTTCTACGGAGTAACATATTTGTGACACTTTGATGCGGGCCCAAGTGTTGAGGAACGGGCCATCATGTTTCTGAAGGCCCAAGATCGTGTGACAAAAGGGGCCTCACTAAAATAGGCATAAGTTGGGCTACGGGGCTCCGTTTCACGCCCGTGACCAGTCGTTTCGAAGCTTGGAGCGAGGAGCTCGTCGTGGTAAACTGACGTCGTCGGTTTACGAAACTTTCGAGCCCCGAAACACTTTATTTTATGAGTTATTTGCATTTTAGTGTTTTTCGGGTTTTTTGGACTTTTGTTTCTGTAATAGCTTTCGGCCCGTTTGTTCTTTAGGGCCCATTTCAACTTTGTTTATCTATTTAATAAGTGTATTGCCTTTGTGGCTAATCAGTTATATGAAATACCAAAAGTCTATTTTTGGCAGCTTTTGCTAAGAATTGTCCTTTAATCGGCATTCGTGTGAATCAACGATTATTGGTAGTATCGTTCCTGGTATTCTTGTGAATCAACAGGTCCGATTAGTGTTATCTCGTTTCAGTACTACATCACACTTTTCTTATGCATCACTAAACGACAATCTGTATAGTGTACAATTGTACATGCTGCATAGTGAGTCCATACTTCATACTTCAATACTACCTCCGTCCCACATTAAGTGTCCGCTATAACTTTTCTAAATCTTTTTTCACCAACTTTGACCTTAATATATTTATTTATGTATTAAGGTCAAAGGATGTTTCGTATCGGAATTGTAAATTTGTGTTTTCTCCAAAACTAAAAAATCTGAGTTTTTCATTTAAGCCGTTAAGTTTTCTTAAAATCAAATAAGCGAGTTCAAAAATTACATAGTGCAACTTTTTGCTTCATACCCAATTGTTAAAAGTTACGTATAAATATTAATATGTAAATGACTAGTATCGAACCCGAGACTTCGGGATTACACACAATACAAACGAGAGTCAAAGATTAATAAATATTAATTGTTAGTTATATTTATTAATAACACAAGTTCAAAGGATTAATGATCGTTAATTATTAAATGTATGGACTAACTATCGTTAAAAGGAAACGGAAAGGACTAGAATGAAACTTGTAACAAGAAGGATCCGGAACACCATTTGGGTGTGTATGGCCGGTCGATCCAAGCCCAAGGGGATCGACCCTTGGCCTTGCCTTGCTCTCCAAGTTTCCTCTAATATATATACAAACCCAAGGGTCATTGTTTCTCACCTTTTGTGCACACACAATACCCTAAGTTTGGTTTTTCCTCCTTGTTTTATTCCAGCCGATCAAACATCCCTAAACCTTAGGGATTTCGATTTTTGTTTTATCAAAACAAATCCTTGTGTTTAATCTTGCAATTAATTTGATTCGGTATTAGTTTGTGTGTACAAGAACGAGGTAACAACTCATTATAGTTGTTATCAAGGAATCGATCAATAAAACAGTAAGGGATTGATCATTGATTCATAAACCCTAATTAGAGTTCATCAATTAATTCAAGATTTGCTAATTTGATTCTTGTTCGGGCTAGAATCACCACGGTACGTTTCTATTATGTTTTAGTTAATATTTATATGTTATACTTGATCCTTGCTTCCGCATACGTGTACTTTGATTGTTAAATTCTAACAGTGGCATCACGAGCCATGTATAACATGTAATAGATTACTAAAACGTAATAAAAATCGGATCTTTAATTGTTTTAGATACATGTTTTGATCTCGGGTTTTTCTTTTTAAATTTTTTTTATAAAATTTGAAACCCTAACCCTAATTTATGGGGGGTCGATTTTCCACTTAAAACCCTAATTAGGGTTTGTGGTTTAATTGATTAATTATAATCACTAGAAACCATAGGTCATTAACCAGTTTTGTGAACGTATCTTGTGACCTATGTGCTAATTGTTAGGTTTATCCGTGACGAAACATGCATGTTAGTCATGGATCTTGTTGTTTTTTTTATTCATCACATGTTTTAGATAGATCTAAAATTGGGGAAGACTCCAATATATATATTAAAATCAATTTATATGTTATGTGGTATGTATATTAGCTTTGGCCTACGCAATTAATTCGTCAATGTATGTGACTCTCTTCCATTAAGAGGAGAAGGCCTTAGTTGATTACATTCATGATTATACCTAGACTTGATTTTATTAGGATCTTTTCTAATAAGGTTTGTATGTAGCTAATTGTTTCACTTTATTTATTATTGGTTGTTATGTTTTCTTTGATTACTTGTTTTATTGTTATTGTTTGACATGATGTAAGCAATAAAAGGGTGATTTTTCATAAAGAAAATAATACGGACTAATAATGGTGAAACCCTAAGTGATAAAGATTGAATCTTGCGGAGTCTTATATGCCAACAACGGTTCGCTTCGCACGGTAATTCGCTCCAAGGCGAGACTAGCAAGATTCATACTTTGTTACAAGTTTTGAGATTGAATCCATAAACTTTTGCTTGATTTATGTTTTGTACAACATGCTTTTAAAAGTAACTCTTTTTAAGACAAATTCATAATCGTGATATGAAGGCTTAGAAAAGAGCCTTAGAGTTTGCCTTGGTTATCACAATCTTGAATACGTCTTAAACGAATTTCTTTTAAAATCATTCTTGTGAAAAGTCATCTTAGGGTTTTTAAAACCTCAAGTAAAACTTTGTGTATTAATTTCACGAATTGGTAATAAAAAGTTTTTATGAAAACTTATGCTAAAAAGATGAGTGCATGCATCTTTATACATATTTTGATTGACACATCATAATTGAATACCCTTAAAATTAAGTTACACGCCATCTATCTATAAGGAACACTTGGAATTTTAATTTAGTAAACGTGAGACCTAGGCTAAATTATTATAAAAAGGTAAAATTCTGTTAATGCGTGAGACCATAGATAGTAATTTTACAGTTTCTAAGGTAGACGACTTAATTAAGTTGTGCGTGAGACCTAGAACTTAAGGCATGAGATGGGATGAAACATGCTTACAAGGCAAATTGATGAATCAATTTGATGTAAATCCCATAATGATCTAGGAATTGGAAATCTTGTTTGCCAATTATTGTTCGACAGATTACCATCTTTTATACTTTCACCACTAGCAGATCAACTGATGTGGTGGAATCTATGTAAAGTTGGATCCTAGATTTTCAAGAAAATTTTGGTGGTTATATGAATATAGCCTATGGGTATTTTATTTTCTTGAAGATATTTATTATCGAAAATACTAATGTTTGAACTTTTATCTGTAGATATGGCTCAACCCGATAACCCAACTGTGATTTCTGCTTTCAAGAGTCATCTTGAAAGAGAAAAATTGACTGGAAAGAATTTCAATGATTGGCACCGTTCGCTCAGAATTGTCTTGAGGGCGGCCGGTAAGCTCAATTTCTTGACCGAAGAATGTCCAGCTGAACCTGCTGCTACTGAATCAGAAGCAGTTAAAGCAGAGTGGAGGGAGAAACATGCTAAGTTTAATGAGGTTGCTTGTTTAATGCTCACTAGCATGAGTTCTCAGTTACAAAAGAAGTTTGAGTACTTTTTCCCTAAAGATATGCTTGAAGTACTTAAGCAATCTTATGAGAAATCTCCCGCAGTTGAATTGTATGATGAACTTGACAAGCTACACAACTGCAAGCATGGTGATGGTAAACCAGTTGAAGATTATGTGACTGAGATGAAGGAATATTTTGATCAGCTTCACAGAATTGGATTTGGTTACCCCGAAAATGTGCAAGTGCACTTGATCAACAGGTCCCTTAACAAGGACTTTGTTGGTTTTGTGCAGAATTTCAACATGCACTGCTCGGGGAAGACAGTCTCAGAATTACTCGCATTGCTTGTTGATTATGAGAAAAGTCTACCAGCCAAGGTCAAGGCTCCTACCCCGCAAGTGTTGGCGATTCATGAGGGGAGAATCCAGAAGAAATCGCATGTGAACAAAGGTAAGGGGAAAGGTGATAAAGGGAAGCAGGTCATGGCCTATCAACCACAACCCAAGATGAAGCAGCATCAGCCTAAGCAGAACAAGGTGAATCCGCCAAACAAGAAGGATCAGGCTTGTCACCATTGTCATGAAAAGGGCCATTAGAAGTGTAATTGTCCTCTCTACATTCATGACTTGCGACAGAAGAAGCAGGGTAATGAAGCTGGTAACCCCAGTTCATCAGGTGCGTTCTTTATGATTGAATTATTCACTCTTACTCCTAAATTGAATTCATGGGTATATGTTACGGGATGTGGCATTCATATTTGCAATACCTTGCAGGGGTTTAGAGTTGAGAGAAAGCTGGCCTATGGACAACAATTCTTGCACGTGGGTAACAGAGCGCATGCAGGAGTTGAAGCTATAGGAGTTTTTAATTTAGTGTTGCCTTCGGGCTTAGTACTATCTTTAAATAATTGTCATTATGCACCATCAATTGTTAGAGGTGTAATTTCATTTTCATGTTTGTTGAACCTTGGTTTTGAGCATACTATTTCTAGCAATGGAATTTCAGTTTCTTTAAATTGTGTTTTTTTATTTTAATGCTATTGTTGTGAATGGTGTCTTTGAAATTGATATGTATGATAATGATAATGCTTTTGTTAAAAATAATTCAATGTATAGCATCAATAATAAGAGAATCAAGAAAGGTCTGGATTCGTCTTATCTTTGGCATTGTCGACTTGCTCACATTAGCAAGGCTCGCATGAAAAAGCTGCAACATGATGGGCTTTTAGATAAGATCAATGATGAATCATTTGATAAGTGCGAATCTTGCATTGCTGGGAAGATGACAAAGAAACCCTTTAAAAATAGGATTGAAAGGGCTAATGATCTACTTGGTCTTATTCACACAGACGTGTGTGGACCACTTAGACATGTGTCAAGGATAGGTGCTAGCTACTTCTTAACATTTACGGATGATTACAGCCATTATGGTTATGTTTATTTACTTAAACATAAACATGAGGTGTTTGAAACATTCAAAGTGTTTAAAGCAGAAGTAGAGTTGCAACTTGGAAAGAAAATTAAAGCTCTTCGATCCGATAGAGGTGGTGAATACCTGAGTCAGGAGTTCATAGATTACTTAGCAAAGGAGGGAATTGTCCAGCACCTTACTTCTCCATATACTCCACAACAAAATGGTGTATATGAGAGAATGAATCGTACATTGCAAGACATGATACGATCTATGTTTAATCTAACAACTCTTCCTTTCTCGTTTTGGGGTTATGCCTTAGAATATGCG